>VWYI01024420.1:15451-43384 GCA_013399455.1 Anthoscopus minutus | reverse complement strand
TGTTTAGTACTAGTGGTTTGGTTTATGCCATACACTTCTCCCCCTTCCCCTCCTCCCCCAAGATCATGGTGGTGAGTTACCTGAGATGTTTCCTCCCTTCTCCCCTCCCTTCAGGTCTGTCACTGGCCATGACCTCTCCCCACCCCTCTCTCCCTGGGTTTATCCCTTGGGGCAAGGACCCCCTTTCTTTATCTCTCCTCCTTTTCCCCAGGACACCACATGAGTTGTTCTACAATAAACTGTAGGACTTTTAATCCTGAGAGGGAAAGCACTTCTCGTCTTTTGCCTTTGTCCTTGTTGGGGCTGTTAAACCTGGGGTCCTGAGCTAGCCAGAATCAGATCCTGGGCCCCCCCCGAGAGGGAAAACACCCTGTCAGTTGACAAATCTTCTTCGATATGAAAATTACTTCATTTGGGGATTGAGATGCTTCCTAGGAGTTTGCACATGCAAGCTTCACTTCCCCTGCAGTGAACACTTATGAATATATATATATATAGAATGTCTGTACAGGTCTTCCTCCCTAGCCTGCAAGCTGGAACTGGCAAAGGGGCTTCAGGGTCACATCTCCACCTCCTCAAAAAACCCATGCCACTGCAAGCAGCAATCCTGCGAATTCTGAGCCGAGCATCTTTATCTGCTCTGCCAAGTCACTTATTTTGTATTTGCTCACATTTTATGTCTCATTTCTAGTACATTAGCTTTCATTTTCATGGAAGATTCTAATTTTTTTGAGTTTCTGGGTTAGACAGCTGAAGTCTAAAAGTCTTCACCCACATAGATTCCACACAGATATATTCCTTTTAGCAGGCTAATCTCTAGCCCATTAGTGTTACATACAGTCTCTGCCAGTTTGACCACTGAATCTCTGTCCTTCCATATTCCTCCCACACAAGGTAGGAGTAGGAAAAAGGCAATAAGACAGCTCTTTGCACTCGTAACAGTCTCTTCCCACACAACTCTAACAGCACAACTAATAATATAAGTACTCAAGGAAGACTTCTCAAAAATCCTTGCAATCGTATCAAACATGAAAGAAATCCAGTTTTAGCCCTTTGTATTTTAGCTCCATTTCACAGATTTTTTAAAGCCCTGTGATCAGAGGGCTGAAGCAGCTCTCTTATCAAGACAGGCTGAGAGAGCTGGGCCTGATCAGCTTGGGGTAGAGAAGGCTCTGGGTAGTCCTGACAGCAGGACTACAAGAGAGCTGTACTTACTACAGGAGAGCTGAGAGGGACCTTTAACAAGGACATGAAGTGATGGCACAAGGGGGAATGGCTTCAAACTGAAAGAGGGGAAGTTTGGGTTCTTGACTGTGATGGTGGTCAGGCCCTGGCACAGGTTGCCTGGAGAAGCTGTGAATGCCCAATCCCTGGAAGCGACCAGCCAGGCTGGATGGGGCTCTGAGCAACCTGGTCTGGTGGAAGATGTTCTGCCCATGGCAAGGGGATTGGGACCTTTAAGGTCCTTTCCAACCTAAACAATTCTATGATTTTAGGATCCTAACATAGTTTTGGAAGTTTGGCACTTCCTTAACAGCCAGATTTCGCTATATATCCTGCCTTTCCATTATCCCGCGCATATTTACTGCAGTGTAAGGAAAAAATCATGTAACTGAATTTATCAGCTAGCTCCAAAAACTAAAAAGCCATACAGCTCACATTATAACCTAATATCTGAATGTAAAATATAGAGATATAAGGATTTTTTTCTTGATAGCCTAATCTGATATTTTTCTTACACTGTTAGAGGGAAAAACAAAAACATCCACCCTGCTGAATAATTTTTACTCATCAGGAGAGGTATTTATCACTTCCCAGGAAAGTCAATACATCAATCTAAAAAAATATTTTTACATTTTTTCAGATTTTTCTTCAGATTTGTTTTTATTATGTAAAAACCAGAAAACCATGCCAAGCCAGCAAAACCCACTAAATTGAGTAAACAAGCTACAATAAATCAGTTTTACACTTCAGGACTACACACCCTCTGCTTTAAGAGAAATACTACATGCATAGGGTGTCACTGTCTGCCTTTCATAACTAAGCAGGATGAGATTTCAGCAGGATCAATCATCCTTAGCAGGATCAATCCTTGTATTTTATCATCTCCCCACCAATTTCCTTCTGCTGGGGAGAAATGAATAATAAAGCAAGACATTCTAGTTATCTTGTTTTATCTTCCACATTGCTATAGCTTACAAAAAAAAAAAAAAAGTTTTGATTGCTAACTCTAAAGTCAAACATTAAACTCCAGAGCAGAAAAAGCCTTACAGCCACCCTGTTGCAGCATTGCTTGGGCTTAGGTTAGTTGTTTGGGTTGTTTATTTCTTGAGGTTTTGAGGTTTGGGTTTTTTTGTTGTAAATCCAAAAGAAATATCTTCCTCTGTAATTTATTATGTCACTAAAACAGCTAGAGTCAGCTAACAGTTAGTAGAAATAATATATGATAACAAATATTTTTCCCTAAGTTAGAGGCAGGCAAACTTAAAGCTAGCGTGAGTCTCATTACAATGTCATTTTTGGAAGCTAAGTCTTGCTGTGTGTCATTCCAAAGAATTATGAATATTCCTTATTTATCTATTACTTATTATTAAAATCTATTGGTGGACTGGATATTTCTTTTTCTCCCTTCATTTGCATTTTACCACTGCATTCATACTGTGTAGACAGTGGCAAGAAATGATGTATGTTAAGAAATATAAATCCATTAATTCTGATTTCCTAATTACAAGGGAGTAGACCCTGGCTGTTTTGAACTACCTCTTTGTTTTGGTTCACATGTGCATAAAATAAGCAACCTTTCCTGCAGCTAAGCGAGAAATAGCAGGGCATTGCTTTACTGGCACTCAGAAAAATGACTGCTTGCTTTCAGTAATACTAATGACAAAGTAACTACTGAATATAGAGAATATCAGAGCAAAACCATTCAGGATAATTTTACTCACAAGATGCTGATTGGGAATCAATATTCTTCCAGTGTCTTTCACTGTCTCAAATATTTTCCCTCCTTAAAAATAAGCAGCTAGTGCAATACTTGTATCCTTACATTTGTGGGTGAAAATCCCAATTAAAACCCAACAACAACAACAAAAAAGAGAATAGGCAACCTCTCATATACTAGGCATCCTCCAGTCCAGCCTCCTTCCTGCCAATCATGCAGTCACCCTCTCTCTCATTAGTACTTCACTGCTCTGCTCCTTTAGGGTCTAGTTACTCACCACCAAAAGCAACAATTTATTTTTCAAGGTGTGTTGGGGAAAGGTGGACGTGTGAGAAAAGAAGTACATGTCTTCTCCCAGTTACTGACACACTGGAAATACCAGTTTTGGTTTTTTCACTCAATTCAGAAGTTTGCAAGGAATCAAACTTTCCAGATTACTTAGATCCTGTCTACCTGTCCTACAAAGATGCTGTGGTCTATGCCTGAAACCAGGAGATCTGACACTGATAAGAGAACATAGGTAACCACATCATACTGACTTTTCATGTGGTATTTTTCACTATACACATATACCCTTTTTTCTCATCTACCTCTTTTGTATCCCACTACATTATTTTTTCTACTAAGTTTACACTCTATAAAACAGTTATGCATTAATTTTATCCCTTAATGCGAGTGACATTTTAAAACATAAAAAATTAGTTTTAATGATATATCCTACTTTTGAAATGCTGTAAAAGCTGGTTACACATTTACCCTCAAAGTTCCTTTATGTTTTATGTCTCAAAAATCTTCCCCAAACTTTGCACTTCCAGCTATGTGAATTCTTCTTCTTTCAATGAACAGGGGAAAAAACAACCAAAAAACAATGAGGGGCGTGGGTCACTTTGGGCACTGCAACATCAAGGACAGTGAGATAAACTGTCTCCTAACTTGTCAGGTATTGATACTAACATCCAAGATATCCTTGTTTGGATTGCTCCTTTCACTCAGCTCTAGATGATGGATACATTCACACACACATGCAAACTAGTAGAAAAAGAAAAATCTGATGATGAATACAATATAAACATCATCTGAACTAGGTTCAGTTCTGCATATCTATAAGAAAAATCACGTATAAACAGATATGACTAAGTCTTTAGAATGGAAATCCAACACTTTAATGTGGCTTAACAAATATCCAAACTGCAGACAGTTTTCTGTCTGCATCCCTCTCGCTTTATTCACTACATTTTCACAGTTCAGTAATTTTCTCCACTAATATGTTTTGTTCCAAAACTCCCATCATATTTGCACTTCATATCTGATACCAGGTGAATGAACTAACCTTCTAAAGTTAAGATCTGGAGAAAACACTCTGCCAATTACCACAGCTTTAGTCAAGACAATGACACATTCCAGGTCATAACCAAGTCAACAGCTCTGCTCCTCCTATCACTGTGCTAATTTGCAAAGCAAATTTTGACAAGGACGAATACTGGCAGGCTAAGCAAAGTGGAGAGATGCTAAGATGCTGCCATCAGACCAAAGGAGAACACCACATAGGAAGATCTGGGATTGCCTTAGGATTAGAATTACAGAAATGGTACAAAAGTTATAAAAATCCAAGTTCTTCAAACATCTCATTTATGAGTGCTGCACAAATACATGAGTCCAGGTATGACAGACACAGCTATGCTCTGACAGCTCAACAGAAACAAAAACCTAAGTTATACTTGAGGACAAAGTAAAAATTTCACTGTACAACAACCACAGTGAAGCCTCAACTCAACAGCTCATTGCTGTTCTATTTTCAAGACCTGGTTTAACTTGAACAAGTAAAAAGATTGTTTACTTGCAAGAAGAAAGAATCTATCACATGAGGGAAGACTAAGACTTCTTTATTATCTAAACATACTGGAGATAGAAGCATTTAAGCTACAGTTAAAATACTGCCACATGCATTATTACTGCATTCTGACAAGCTGAAGTTTTCTTCCCTTCTGAATGGAAGAAGCAATGACAGAAAACATAATTTTAAAGGAAGTCAGTCAATTCATAAGTGGAATTTACATCATTTGCAACTATGTGGGCACTGACTCAGTGATTCAAGATGCCCCTTCCAGTCTTAAATGTGCACCTCCATCTTAGTAACGTCACCATAAATCTTCCCAAAGGAAATTCCAGTGTGGGCATAAACCATTTTACCCAAATGTGCTATGCCCTTTAGCCTTAAATTAGCAGTTAACACCTGAACTGGAAACGAAAGATTCCTCTGAGCCTACCTCAATTTTCCAGTCTGCTGAATTTTTAAACAAATTCCCCTATAGCTTCTAGCTGCCTAACCCCTTATACATTTACTATAGATTTACCAAAGATTTCCTCTTCTCCTCTGTATCCTCCCTGCTTTCCTGTGTTTTTACCATTTTCTTGCTTCAAACACCCATTTGTCCTTGCTGGGACACAAGTTACTGGGCCTATAACAACATGCTGCAAGCCCAGTACTTAAGGCAGAAGCCTTAGAGGCTTCCAGGAGCATCAGAAGTGCCTGTCACCCTCACGCTTCTCCATACAGCACCAGGGATGCACCACCAGCCTGGGAATGTGCAGATTCATCTTTGGTCACTTCACACTCTGCTTTCTCCTCCTCGTCTCATGTCCTTCATCCTTCACCCTGCAATACATTTCTTTCAGAAATGTTTCTGAAGGGATGTTTCAGAAGTGACATGCCACAGCTTTTTCAGCATTTAATAAGCTGGTTTAATAGCAAGTACTTATTTGCCTGCATCTGCTGTTCGCAATTTCTTAGCACTAATGCTGGTAATGCCAAGCTCTAATGTTCCTCCTCATAAAAAGTGGCATTAAACGAACTTCTAAATTACAGACCTTCTCCTACATGTTCTAAATATATACAGAAATATTTATTTTGCTCAGTGGGAGTAAATTTAAACTAATTTGATTCTGCAGATTGAGGCTTCTCAGCACATCAGCTCTGCTTAAATCACATCACTTACCAGATACTACTGTTTTTCAAGACCACCAGCAGGTAAAACACAAAAACTTTTACTCTTCTGTGCAAAGAGTATTGGGCATCTCCAATACTCCTGAAACAAAGTTGTAATTGAAGCCTAATTCTAGATTTGATTTTGGTATAGAAAAGAACTAACAAACTCCAACAATATTTTTTAAATCCAAACCTAATTTTTGAATAAGAAACCTAGAACTTTGACTTTCAAATGAGTCTAGAGGCCACAGTAAGGAAGAATGAACCTACATACCATTTTCTAATTGAGCATCCAATTCAAAGTTTCTATGTACTCATTCAAATGCAAATTAAACTAGCTAAAGCACAAATGCCCAGTCTAAGACACAAATTCAATTATAACAAGTCAATCACTGAATTCTTAATATGGATGCTTTTCTGTATTTATATTTACATTTTATTCTAGACAGAAGGAAGACCAATGACCCTGATGCAGTATATGCAGGTTAAACGTCATGGTTCTTATGCATATAATAAATTAAAACAAGCCAAACAAAGCAGAAAATAGAAGCACTGGGATTTATTTTTTTTTCAACTTTAAGAGACAGAGATGAAAATTTTTATCACTTTTTGTGAAGATTTTTCCACTTATTGAAAGAACTGTAACCACAGACATCAGCCCAGAGATATGATCTCAGACTGGTATTCCTGGCATGACCACAGGTAGATTAAAGGATCAAAGAGATTGTTCATCTGAACCATGACACTGTTTACTTGATTTAAAAAGCACTTCATGCCTTCAGCTTTCAAATTTCAACTAATTCAGTGCTGAGGCTTTTTGAATCATTACTCCTGCATACACCCAAGTCAAAAGATTTTGGGAGGCTCGGTTCCAAGCATAGAACTGAGCAGCCTCCAGCAATTACACACACTGACCCATCCCAGCAGGTAAGGACCACGCTCAAGGGTTCCAACCACTCAGAAGTGCAACCCACATCT
This sequence comes from Anthoscopus minutus, assembly GCA_013399455.1. Lineage (NCBI taxonomy): Eukaryota > Metazoa > Chordata > Aves > Passeriformes > Paridae > Anthoscopus > Anthoscopus minutus. The sequence goes on along the minus strand of VWYI01024420.1, from coordinate 36,479 downwards.
CCCAGTTTTTGTGGCAGACGCCCACAGCTCAAGACTAGGCAGTTCCTTCCCACAGGTTTCATGGCTGGTTGTGGTGGGCTGGCCTTGCCTGGATACCAGGTCAACCCCCAGTCCAGCTGGAGTGAGAAAATACAACTGAAGGCTCAAGGGTTGAGATGAGGACAGGGAGAGATCATCCACCAGTTGCCTTCACAAGTAAAATAGACTTGATTTGAGGAAAATTAATCTAATGTTTTGCAAGTCAAATTAGAGTAGGATAATAAGAAAGTAAGAACAAATCTTAAAACACCTTGTCTCCACCCTTCCCTTCTTTTTGGCCTTAACTTTACACCTGAATTCTCTACCTACGCCCACAGTGGCACAGGTAGATGGAAAATGGTCAGCTTATCACATGCTGTTTCTGCTGCTCCTTCCTCCTTAAGGGAAGGACTCTGCACTCTTCCTCTGCTCCATCCCACAGGACACAGTTCTTCATGAACTTCTGTATGTGAGATCTTCACACAGGTTCTTCACAAACTCCTCCAGGTTCTTCCATGGTGTACCGTTCTTCAGGAACAGAGTGCTCCAGTGCGACTGCCCCACAGGGTAACAGGTCCTGGCAGCAAACCTGCTCCACTGTGGGCTTCCCACATGGCCTCAGCCTCCTTTGGGCTCTGCTCTGCTGTGGGGTTCTCCACAGACTGCAGGTGGATCTTTGCTTCACCATGGAGCTCTGTGGGCTACAGAGGCACAGCTGTCACACCACAGGCTGTAGGGCTCAGCTCCAGGGCCTGGAGCACCTCCTGCCCCTCCTTCTCTGCCCTTGGTGTCTGGAGAGCTGTTTCTGTCACACATTCTCACACCTCTCTCCTGCTGAATCTCCACTGTGTGGATTCTTCCCCCTCCTCAAATACATTATTCCAGAGGTACTACCACTGTTGCTGATGATCTCCATGGCTGTATCAGACTTGGGGGAGGTTTCTGGCATCTTCTCACAGAAGCCACCCCTTTAGCTCCACCAATACCAAAACCTGGCCCTGCAAACCCAATATACTGGTTCAGAGAAAGCCAGTCTTCTCCAGGGAATACTTCTCATTCTCCTCAAACCACATTTCACAGATGTGTGCATCAGCACTACTGATCCAATCTGTTTGTAAACCCAGTGACTGACAGCAGAGCCAGGACTGTGTGCCTTGACAGTAACAAGCCTTGTTAATGAAGTAGCTTAAGTAATCCATTCTCCCCCTTACAAAAATCTGTGAATCTTGTTCAGTGCCATGTGCTCAGAGGTCAGTATGTTTCACCAGATCCCCAAAAAGATGCTTTGATCTTGTGTTGGAAGTATATAGATATCATGTCATTTTGTTTCAGAAAGGGCACCCAAATCAAAACCAAAATAGATATACCTCTTCCCATTGCACACACATACTCATCTTACTCCTGTTTACAGTGTTACCCAAAAACTGCATTTAAAGGACTCTGTGGTCTCAGCTGACCTGTAGCCTAACATTAGTTTGGCAGAATTTAAGGGTCAAAGGTTACACCTAAAACAGAAAAGTTAAGATAGAGTTCATTACAGAACTGAAAAGGATCATATCTGATGATCTACCACAACCTCAAATTTAGCTCTACATCATATAAAAATCTATCCATAGACCTGGATAAAGATTAAACAGGTAAACACAGCCTTCCACTTAGCCCGTCACCATCGCTTCCAAAGTGAACAAGAGCAACCTCTGCCCTTTGCAGGTGAGAGGAGGGTGTTTGAGTGAAACTGTGGCTTGTCACCATCACCAGCTCATCCTGGCCAGGTGGGGTGTCTGTCTAGCAAATGCTTCTGCTGCTGCACCTGAGGCAGTGCTGCTGCAGGATGCCTGCAGGAGCAGTAGCTGCCTGGCTTGCTTCTGGCCAGGAATGGTCAGTGGAACTCATTCCTGTCATCATCAAAAATGACAGAATGAAAGCATTTAAGTAGCCAGAGAAGGAATCTGTTACTGCATGATAGAAGAAATTGGATGGAGATGGAAAAAATAAGTGAAAGTTAAAGGGAAAGAAAAATGGAGGGAATGAATGCTGTTGCAGATTTTTTTTTTTGTAAACTAAAAAAAAAATAAACCACCAAAAAAAACCCCCGACAACCAAAAAAAATCTTCTACTGACATGAAGTAATAAAGCACAGGAATGGTTTCTTTGCTTTCTATTTTATATTTTGCACAGCTTATAAAAATTACATAGCTGTACATCACTTAGGTCTATCAATAATTGAGTCTGTAATTAAGGCTTTTATTACCAATAAACTCTTGTGATTCTGTGTGTAGTGAATATTATTAAAGCCCATTTTTCATTATAAATTTCTCCTATTGATCAGTTATTAAAGTGGTATTTTTTAATTTTAAAATAAAGGACATAAACCATTTAGTAGGCAATAATTCTTTTCTTTTTTTTTTTTTTGCAAACACAGAATAGAAGAGAGCAATAAAACAGAGATGCTGATCCAAACACAGCCATCTCAATTTTTTGTCTCAGTACAAAAACACAGAATTATTTTTGTTTTTTAACCATTAATATGGGCCTTGGGCAGTGATGACTGAATGTTTTAAATCTGTTACTACATTACTACAAAACTACTTTGTTTCACTTTATTCCTCAAAAGCTGTGTGAGTTCAAATGCAAGGAAAATAAACTGCAGCAGAGATTTTCATAAGCTGGTGCCTACAGATTAACATCTTCTGCAGATGCCTTTTGTTCCTTGTGCTTTTTGTCCTCTAACTGCACTGCAGAAACACCCTACAGATGTTTCTACAAAACATCTGAAAAAGCAGCAATACGAGTGGATCACTGTATTTTCATCTAATGTGACTGATTTCCTTAAAACAAGGAAATAAAGATTATACTTAATCATTTGATGTTACTGCCAGCATTTCAATATTGAAAATACGAATTATATAATGCTTTGAATCAAAACTTGATGAAGGAGAGCATACTTTGCTGTTCAGCAATGGTTTCTGCACCAGCATGGGCTGTTTCTTAATATCCTGAACATTTACCCTCCTACTAAGTGACTTGTTTCTGAAGCGGGAGCTGATGCTTTGAAGATTCGTCTTTAACAGCAGATCCGTACTTCAGACTTTTTGCTCGTTTCCACAGTTTGAGGAAACTGCTGTCTGCTTTTTCATTTTCCTCTCCTTTCTTCCTTTTCCTCTCTCCCAGTCCCTGACAGTCTTGGATGTTTTATTCCCACTTCAGTACAGATCTCATGTTCCCTTGCCTCATCTGCCAAGCTAATGAAGAGGCACACCAGACTACTCTCAGGATGCAGTTTCCAACTAATTGTGTGCTCTTGAATTGTCTTCTTAAGAGAATTTCCAAGATGGACTATATGCCCCTTTGTAGCCAATTTCAAAAACACTTTTGGGTGTTGGAAGCACTAAGGCAGCTATCCAGTACCTTCCCTGGCTTTAATTCATTTACATGCTGTGAAAGTGGAGCATGCTGATTGCATCTGATCACTTGGAAGGTCACTTTAGTTTCTCTTCCAATTAAGTTGTCTATATTAGCAAAACAGAATTACTCTTCCTCAGTTTTTTATTTGACTAACACTGAAGTCTCTCATATCCCTTGGGCAGTTGCTGTAAAATATCAGGAAGTGAAGAAAAACAGTGATTTCTGCATGTAATGTACTATTCTTTCAAAATTCAAATTGCAGGGCTTGTTTAGCGTAGCAGAGGTGTCCTAAGTGGAAGCTAGGTGATGTGTAGCTTCTGTTAACTGAAATCAAATCACCTATCCTGCCGAGGTTGTGCTTGCATTGTCTTAATTTCTTTTGCTGATCTTAGAAAGCATTTAATTTTTTTCAGAAGTGTGAGTTTTCAAAGTAGAATAACTCATACATACAGGTTGGTTAAGTTTCACCATTGCAAATAGCCAGGTTTCTTTGTTTTTATTATCATTAAATGTGCTAAATATAACAGGGAAGACACTGATTATTTTTAATGCTGACAAAATAATTCTGTGCTGTTACAAGGTGGCAGCTCTGTCACTGAGATCTCTGTGGCCCAATATCTACTCTGTGTAGGTAATTATTTATTAAAACATTAAACTAGTGAAGTTCTGTACTGGCGTGTTTGAAACACAAATTACTTTTTTACAATTGTTTCTTTCTCTTCTAGTCTGACATAAAATCTCCCCTCTAGGATTTTTAGTGCTTAGAGCAGAATGCAGAATAGTCTAACTGGTCTAATACATGTCTTGGTGGCTGTGAAAGCTCGGTGTGTTTGTGTAAGACTGATTTCTATACTTCACTTTTGAGTTCCTGGTTTAGTTTTGCCCTTCAGAAATTTTACTAGGATAGTTTGTAAGTGCCAATATTGTACCTTAAGTGGGTGCGTTAGATAGTCTTAGGTGCCATGTTCTTTACTGATGTTTGCAAGTTGCACTAAATATTGTTGGGGAAAAAAATATAAAGCTAAGCACAACAGACCTTCATGAATATTTGCATGCTTTCAGAAGTGTTATGCTTAGCTTAATGCACATTTTAATTCTCCAGAAAGCATCCAAGCAAAAGAGACAATGCGACAAACTAAATCTCTTTCTCCTCTCCTCTTCAAATTTAATCTATCACAGCACTGCAATTGTTTCTGCTGCTTTTTTAATGCCAAAAAGGTGTGAGCAGGTCATGGAACTATGGCAAAATTGCAAATTATTTTACAGGAAGATTTGTGATAAAAGGACAGAAGTAAGGAGGAGGATGTTGATGCAAATAAATGAGGTATGGAGAACAGTAGAAGATACCTAAAAAGAAAGTACATTCTTGAAACTGCTACTTATATAAACAAAAATTTATAGGATAAAGTATATCTAACTGTTCAACAGGAAATCTGGACCACATAAAACTCTTCCATCAGAGTACAGTTTATTAAAAACTTTTAGTATTACTAAATACTGTGTATTTAGTATAGAGTTGAGTTTATTTGTGTCCCTCTCCTGTCCACACAAGACTTTGAGAAAGAGTCTTGCAGTTCTCCAACTCCTTTTGCATGGCTCAGGTACCTCTGAGATGATATTCCACAAGGTAGCAACAAAACTAGAAGGAAAATTGCCTTTCTGACAATGCAACCAAGCAGCATCTCCATAAATCAACTCCTAGCACACCAGCACAGCTACATCCTTCCACACCAGAGTGCTGTGCTCATTCCAGGATCCTTGCACAGCCCCACGCACACTCAGCACCCCAGAAAACCACGACCAGAGATACCTACCCCACAATCAACCCCCTGCTCTCAGAAGAGTTGGTTAAACCATCTGTGTGATCTGGATTCCCTGACTAACTTGTGCAGAAAGTTGGGGCAACTTGAGAAGACATGCAGGATCTTGGAGAACAGAAACACAGCCCCACTAAACACAGATAACAAGGCCTGAAGGAGAATCGTGCCAGTCAGGCTGGAGGAGGCTGCTATTCTTGGCATGGCTTCCAGTTAAATAAAGATTTCTGAGTTAAATAAAGATATCAAGTGTACCTAAGAAACACTTTCATTTTCACTGCTGCTGCAATCTGCAGCTGAAAGCTGAGTTTCTCAGTGAGATCCTGGGAAGAAAAAAAAAATTCTACAAACTTAAAATGACTGGACATTGCCATAGATTCAAATGTTATCTATCACTTTTAAAAACATAGGTGCAGTCAGGACATTAAGTCAATTAACAAAAATATGATACTGAAACAGAAAACGTAGTCAATGAGAGCCTAACTAATGCCAATTAAATGCTCTTGAAAAAAGAGAGGATGCCTGTGATACAGTATGATTCAGAAACTAACTGGTCTAAGAACAAAATAAGAACATGACAGGTTACATATAAACAGCAAACACTGGGCTAGCAGAACTGAAAGACTGACAATTTTAGGCACTCACAGACTGTCACCAGCAACAAATAACTTCTGCACACAAAGAATTTCAGATCCTTGTTGAGAACACTGGAAAAAAAGAAAATAATGAAAAAAGAAGAAAGTTATCCTTTTTTACCCTCCGACTTATCTGTAAATTCTGAGCAATGATGTGGCTGAACTAACCACACAGGGATGCAAGCATTCTTTAAACTCACAAAGCTGAAAGTAAAGTAACCTATGCTTGCAAGTGAAAAAAAAGGTGCTTGACTAATGAGAAAGTACACACCACCATCTTTGTTGTGGGATGAATTTAAATTGAGCTTAGAAATTGAAGGGCTTGACCCTGATCTTTTGGAAGCCAGTTCAAAAGACTTTAGGAAAGAAACATTTCTCCCTGATCTCCCCAAAATGCAGCATGCAGAAATACATTGAGATAATGTGTAGGCATTCAATGAGAATTATTACAGCTCATAACCTTTGCTAACAAGTTTCAGGGCTAGGTAATTGATTATAAAAATGAAACTGCATTTACTATTTGCTAACTTCTGATAAGCAGCCGCTATATAATTGATTCTCCCTTTCAGTATACATCCAATTACACTGGTATGAAAGCTTGTATGTGAAATGCTGGCATTTTATTTAACACTTTGTCTCACTGCCTACTTTCCTCCCTATGAATAAAGACTGAACTCAAATTGCCATAAAAAAATGATGAGGACTACTTCAGTGTACTTGGTGTTATTACTGGGTAAATGCCTGAGACAAAACGAGACTCAAGGTTATCTTAAGTTACTACTTTTCTGGGAGGAAATCTAGGAGTCAGAAGTAATCATCAGTCATTGTTCCACAAGTCTCCCAAGAAGATTGAGCACAGAAATCTGGCAAATCTCATAATCCTGTGTTTCTGTATCTCCAAGGCATAGTTTGGTAGACAAATTCTGATTAATTAGCTCTATTAGAATAGTCTGTTAATATAAGCATAGCTCTCATCAGCATGTGTATTCCTGGCAGCATAACAATTCTCCCTTCTTCCTCTCCCTTGCTTTGCTTTTGACAGGGCAGTCTGCTCACATAAGTGCATCTATGCTCGCACCTGGGCTGCTGTGGAAGCATCATGGAAACATGCATTATAATTCCTGAGCAAAGTTTGTTGGACAGTCAGCCCTGAGAACTCTACCTAATATTATCTGATGTATTTCCTCTCTAGATCATCCCAAAATCCCTAAAGCTTGTGTTTAATGACCTACAGGGAGAAAAGAACAGTGTTTTTTACTCCTGTGCATAATCACCTACTGCACAAGCCCCTCCACACAGTCACACACACAAATAGGTCAAGGCAAAGTGAATCCTCATCACATTTACTTCTGATGGAATCATTCCTAAGCTGAGAAATTCTACATAGAACTTCTAGGTGTTATCTGAGATGACAGATGAGCCTATGAATAAAAGATTCATGTTGTCATTGCATGGTTAAAGCAAGACAAAAAAAAATTGTTTAAGCCCATTCTTTCTTCAGACTGAGCACAAATTCAAGTAGAAAGCACCATGCCTAGAGAGCAGTCTTCAACTGATGTGCTTGTCCACTGCAAAGAGAACAGAGCACATGCTGGTCTTCTGTAACTCCAACTTTATGTCAGTAAATATTCTATAGGTCTTGCTTCCTATCACATTTGTATGCACTGAGAGCCATGATTTTACAGGATTTTATCTATGTCTAGACAACTTTTTAAGTCTCTTGCAGCTAGTCACAGTGATCCCTCCTTTACTCACATTTTACAGTCTTCCAGTGTAATGAAAATGGATGTCCAGGAGCTGGATCAACCTAAATGATCATTATTCACAACATTCTAATAAAATATGCTCCACTGAAACTTAATATTAAAAAAAATACAAGCTGAAATTAAAACTACTCTGGGAGTTTATTTTAAATAGCAATAACAATAAAGCACTACAATATCTCGTTGAAAAGTGGGACACAAACAACACATGAACGGGACCATAACTGAATTAGTCTACACTGCAAAATAAACAAGTAATCATCATAGGATTTGATAGCCATGCATTTAAGCACATCCTAATCCCAAAACTAATAAGAAGGCATAACTATAAAAATACATCTCTACTGTTAAGTGTCGTAAAAGTCACAAAACTGCAAATCTGCTCTAAAGGATTTTCTCACATTTTAATTAACTATCATAAAAATATTGTGATGAGATCATTTCAGTTTATATAGAAGCATTTTCTCCATTTAAAATTATGTTCAGGAAAGCTTAGTAAGCTGCCTATTCCCTGCTGACAGGCACAAAAGAATATATATATCCATTCTCATATATTATATTTCAGAGATGGGAAAACCATGTGTGTGCAATTTTAAAACGGAAGCTTTAAAAAGTCAATGAAAGAGGTGAACTTGCATCAGACTTGAGAAGACTGAACTAGATCAATCCCCTACCTAAACTATTTCTCTGCAAGTCATGATAGCTCAACATGCTCTTCAAGGAGCAGAAAGATACTATGACTCACAGACAGCATCCAGCATTTTAACAGCCTCTACACCATCACTTATGGTTTACTGTATCCTCCTGTGCCCCCTCTGCATGGGCCGTGATATCTCTATCCTAAAAACCAGGTCTAAGAATCCTTTTAAATACTCTTAATCATTTCAAAGCTGGGTGTTGAAACACATGCTGGATCACAGCCTGAAAGTATTGTGTTAGCTCAATTTCTGGGTTTTGTGACTAAGCACAGGCTCTGTTATAGGCTCACAGCACCTGCCAGCTACCACTGGATGATTCCCCCCACCTCAGCCCAGACACAGCACGAACAGGCTTAGACCAGGAAAATAGCTGGCACTGCAATTTCAGCAGCAGTGGGTCATGCATCCGTGTTTATTACAATATCCTTATTAAACATCTAATGTTACATTTCTTCAGAATTGGCGAAGAAATGCACTGTGAGAACATGGGCCACTTCTTTCCAGGAGTGAGAGTCTCTTGATCATCTTGAATGCCCACAACGTAAAGTGTGAGTCACTGCACAGAACATCAGATGGCCCAACAGGACAGACACAGACATTTAGGTCATCCAGCACATGACACCCTTTTCCTGGCACATAATCTCATACATCCAAGTGTCTTATGATGCCTAGAAGAAAACATTTAGGGCTTTTTCCTCCTCTCAAAAAGACTGTCAGTATGAAGAGCTTTTCAGTTTATTGATCCTGACCTAGATGGAGAAGGGAGGCTGTCTAGAAAGGGTGTGTTTGTCCAGGAGGTTGCCCTATAAGCACAGGCCACATATGCCCAGGACAAGAATGTGTCAGCATTGCAAAGTGCAAAGTCCCTGAGGGGAAGCAGAGATGGCTTCCTGAGATAGGAAATAACATTGAACTGTGTGGCTGACAAAAGAGGAACAACACAGTGACATGGCAGAAACATAATCTTTACAAAGAGGAACATCCTGCTGAATTAAGGCAGGTGAAAGGAAAGGGTGTGCCTGTCAAACCCGGCAGCACATGGAGATACAGACAGGGAGGGCAGGCATTGCCTATCTTGAAATTGGATTCTCTGCTCCTCTCCCTCAGAATACTCTGATCAGGGGCTCTCCTCAACCCCACCACTTTCCAGAATGCTTTCTGCTCTCCTGTCACAACTTGTTTCACTCACAAGCCCAAATCCAGCTGCCCTTTCTGTGCAGAGGGCTTGCCTCCTTCACCCACTCAAGGGCAAGAGGCAGCAAATGCTGGCTCTGTGCAGCTGTGCCAGGGCTCTCTGCTTCCTTCCTCCTGACACGGCCTGCCTGCTCTCCCACCCCCGGCTCTCCACCACGAACACAGCTTCCCACTGTCTCTGCAGCAGCAGGGGATGTGACAAACCAGATCCAAAAGCTGGGCTTCCCTCAGACTCAGCCAACTGTTCTCCAAAAACTCACCCACAAGACACCCTACAGCTCCTCCTGTCCCCAAGCTGTCTGTCCCTTCTGTCACAACTTCCCAAAAGACATTGCATCCTTCCCAGTCTCTGTTGCAAAGACCCTTTTCCATGATTTTGCCATATTTCTTTTCACAGGCTTAAGGGATATACCTGGTTGAACATGCTCAAGGTAATTTCTTTGTCTTTAATTTGGGTCTGACATTCTGCAGAGCTGCTGATCTGTGTCTTTGGCCCAGTCACCACTACCAACAGCAAACTTCTCTCTCCAGTCTGTAAAGGCTACAGTCATAAATATTTGCTTACAGAATAGTGGTAGAAAAGTGAACTTTTGAGTATGCACATCGATATACCCTGTCAAAGACCCAAGGTGCTGCTGTTGCAGTTCTGGATACTCCAGCTTTGTTTTCACCTCCATAGCCTTCACTCTGCAAAGCCTTTAGAACACAGAGACATACACTAGTCAATGTGTATGTCACATTGAGATTAACAATGCCAACAGTGAAGTTAAGCAAACAATATGCTATCAAAAAGGTATTTTCTATTTCTCAGCCCAAAATGTTCTCAAATATCTTTTGATGTTCAAGTTGTATTTATAAATCAAAACCACCTCTATTATGTTATTTTGCTTTCTTTAAACCAGAAATCTAGACCTTTTCTCTAAAATTTCAGCTTCCAAAAGAATAAAAATTGTTAAGTAAGAATTTGAGTAATCTGTGCATCTTTTTCCCTTTCCTATGATTTTGAGAAGTCAGGCTCAGACTCCCCTCCAAATGAAATGGCAGTAAAGAACAGCTTTAGCTTCCAACTCACTATACAAAATTTTAAACCTCCACTCGTGTGTCATCAGTAGAAGAGATCACATATGACAATATACAAAATACAGCACCTAGAAGGCATAGTTAAGGCCCACACAAGGGTTCAACCTGAGGCCAAATCACAAACACAGATGCTCCTCAGCTGTAGCAGTAGCTGGTGGCACAGGCAGACACTATCAGGCTCTCTCCAGTCACAAAACACTCAGCCTCCAAGACCCTTCCTGCAAGAGGGCAGAAATAGTGTCTCACAGGAGTTGCTACTCCTGATGCAAATGGTGACAGGAGCTGGACCTCCCTGAGCTTTCTGACCTGGCCATGTGCTGTTCCAGTTCTGACCACCACCGAATCTCTCTATTCCAAGCCTTGAGTGGCAATGTTCAGCCACCCTGACACCGGGAGAGCTCTTCAGCATGCAATTCACCCAGTTTATCTGCAAATATAATTTGCACAAGATTAAGAACTCCAGACTCACCAACAGCTTGTTGGCAATAGAAATTACCAGTGATGTGCATCCATCTCAGAAGTAGACCATACAAAATTACTCAGCCTTGCAGTTGCAACTACAAGATTACCAAGCCACCAAAGGCCATGAAGCATCCATTATGTTTGAAGTACAGCTCAAGCAAATGCCACAAGAAACACAAATAATTTTTTCACCACTAAAGTACCAGAGATCACTCAAATCCTTTCAGATGAAATGCATGCTGTAGTACTTCCACCCTGACTTAACAGCCCAAGAGGGCTGACATGTCCAAGGGGAATGTTGTTCTCCTAAGGCACTGTCAGTCCCAGTTCACAACAGCTTCTACAAATATCACTGCTTGCAAAGCCTGGCACATTTTTCAGAAAACACTCATCAATTTCCTCTTTCATTAAAATATATTTGAAGAAAACAAAACAAAACAAAATTAACCAAAAAAAAACAACCAAAATAAACCCCATCCGATCCCAAATCCACATCCAGTCCTCAGTGTTCCTTGACCAGAGGGAATTAAAGAAACCCTGGATTTTGTCGGGTTTTTTTTAACATTCAAGTTGCTGTTGAGGAAGATAGTGGGAAAACTGCAGAGTTTAGAATTTTATTAGCAGATGGAAGACTTAGGTCATAATCTCTCACCTGGAATTAAGCCCCAGTAAAACTCTTGGTTTTACAGTAGCTATCCCTCCCTAAAGAGAGAGTAACAGTTCACCTCTAAAGAAGGAAAAGAAAATGCAAAAAATGTAACTAGAAGTAACTTAAAAGCCAGCTAAGAAAACCCTTTTAAACATCATGAAAAGTTTTAGCAAGAAAATAAAAGTTTTCATTGAAATAGTCCCTTTAAAGTTTCTATTTTTAATTAACAGGTCCCCTCAAGTTTTATGTAGAGTTAATCCCACTGTCACAGAACTGTGCTGTCTGTGAGCCGCCAACCTCCTTCTGTGGTTATGAAAAAAAATCTAGACTGCACAGTAGGTCCAAAAAAGTAACAAATATTGACTCTATTGCATGAAGGGAGCCTCCTCAAAAGGAGTCAAGGTCCTCACACGCTCAGGGCTCTGCTCCCTCACACTTAGATGAAAAGCCTTCCAGAACAATTGTTTGTTTGCAGATGATGTCTCACAGGAAGACTAGGAATCAGTTGAACACAAGTGAAAGAAAACTATGGACACTACTTTGTGAATTAGAATCCACACCTAATACAAGGCATCCCACCATACCAAGAGGGCTAAGTTTTATATATACTCGCACAAAACTTCCAGTGTGAAGCTCGTATGTGGCCTTCAGGAGTAACCATAAGTAAAACTAAGAATAAATAATTTTGAGAAACAGTTCAAATGCATTACTTCTGCCCAGAAAAATGAACAAGTTTTTGGACTGAGCCATCAACCTCAGTCTTAAAAACTACTCCCACATCTGAAAAACTGGACTGAGCACTCCAGCTAGAAATGATTCACCTCCCTCTCCTCCTCTGGGTGCAAATATCGCTCCTCCCAACACCCCACTTCTTTCTGGATAAAGCTGCTGGCGGCTCACACTCAGCCATTCAGTATTCACTGCAGAAACACACTGTGTTATTCATTCCTCTATGGCCTGTGCCACTCACGCAATGGAAAGAGAGCCAAAGACTGTGAGCACACTGGGTGTACTGAAGCCCATCTTTCCTTATCACTGCTGAACTTGCAGATGGACATAATGATTAAAAAGTGACACACAGAGGGCTTCATGCACCATTCAGAGGAGAAGAAAAGTGTTTCTAAATTAAGCATACACATCTCTGCAGTAGGTCAGAGAGTAAGCACGCCCTAAGCAAAAGGTAGGAATTTCTCACGCTTGGGAGGAATAGATGTCTTTCCCCTCTTACATTTCAGAAATGAAACAACCACCATGGACCTACAGGTGACCACCACTACAGGGAGCTCCTGCCTGCTGGCTCTTGAGCTGCATGCTTCCAAAGGAGCTCCTCACAGTGAGCTGTGCTGCCCTGGTGGCTGCAGCAGCACTCCCAGGCCCCTTTGCAGGATGATGACAGCCAGCAGGCTCTGCAGAGCCTAACGCTGCCAGATGCCCCAATGCCCACATACACTCCCATCAGACCTCAAAAAACCCCACAATTCTCATTTCCCTGCTCCTATCCCTTTGGCTCTCAGGCAGATACAAGGCATCTCTTTTGCCCCTCTGATACACCAACAGTTTTACACACAGGCCAGAAAGTTTGCTTTCCTTCTGGCTGCAGATACCAAGGGCTTAAAGCTCATTTGAGATAAGAAAAGAACTTCCTTAGAGAGCAGGCAATAAATTATGTTAGGATGCATAGAAGATGCCAAGATATTCTGTGAACCTACTAAGAAACAGTTAACCTGCCTCTACATCCACAGTAGTCACCTTTGCAACATAACACTTATTTCCCACTGCCTCATAAGTTTTAGACACCTCCCCCTGCTGCCCCCAGAAGCTGTGCAGAAGTTTTGGATTTAACACCCCAGGGTACTTTAAGTGACAAGCAGTGACAAGAAATGACCCACAGACACAAGGGAGTCTGGATGAAATATCAGAACCTGACCCTAACCATGTCTGCAGGTGAACTTCCAGAAAGCACACTCCAAGATTCATGCAGACACTTTGGAGTTTGCTGCTGTGGGGCACCTCACACTAACTGGTGTTAAATCTTGAACATAAAGCACTTAAACTTCAAAGTTAAACAGAACATGTTGCATGATTCAACAGCAGTTGATGTGCCAGGTCAAACTGAACTATGGAACAGTTGTCCCTCAAAAAGTCCTGTTACAGAAACCATGTCAAAAGCTAAACTACTGGAGTAAACCATTTTCTGAAAGTTTTAAATATTTAGTAAAACAAAAAATATCAGGAAGACAAAAGTGCAAAATATAAATTTATGCAATATGAAGTAGCTGTCATTATTTACTCGAACATTGGTGACTGTTTCAAACCACAGACTGCATTACTAAACATAATTATTAGAATTACTTTACTAATCGTACAGCCCTGCATTACTAAATTCCTGCCTGTGCAAAAACATAACAGCAAGAAACATAATTCACTCAAACTGGAAGCTGCTGGGACATTCATAAGACTGATTTTCTTATTCCTTCTGTGTGTAGGCCAGGTTCAAGATTAGCAGCAAGTTGCACAGCAGTTTTTGAAAACTGAAGAGTAATACTAAAAATACTTGAAAAAAATCTCAGTCATGAATTAAATTTGGAAAAATTATCCCCTCATTAACCTTTAAAGCTGTCAAGTATAAGATGAAAATGTTTTCTGGATTTACATCACCAGTTGTCAGGGCACTACTTTGCTGTCAAGTGTCAGAAATTTTCAACTTCCCCAGTTTTAGAAAGAAAATCCCATACTAGGGTGTCACTGTGTAGATTTTGAAATAATACATGTTCTATCATCCTCTCCATATGCAAGCATTTGATTTACTGTATAAAAAATGAAGAAATTGATTCAGCATTCTTCTCTCTTCTGTAGTTACATGGCTACACTTCAGTTTCCCAAATCCTGCCTGAATATTCCAATTGTCCTTTCCCTGTTCCATGTGTGGTTTGGTAGGTAAGGGCCAGTAAGTTAATCTCTACTCTCCAGAACAACTAGAATAAACCAAAAAAACCCATGATTTTATCTGGATGAGTCACAGAATTGACTTTGCTAAACACATGCTGCTTTGTACATTTCACAAAATAAAATTCCTAGAAAAAAGGGAAAAATGCACAGATTACTACTCTAGGTATCTTATCAACAGAAGAAGAATTCAGAAGCTGCAATTAAAATAAAAAGCATCTCCCAAATAATTTTGAGATCTCACAGTTGCCTTCAATTGCCCGTTTTTATGTCCATTTCAACCCATGTATTCTCTGTAAGGTATCCAGTTACAGTCTTAAGTAAACATTTACCATTCCACCCCAGAGATAAACTGTGACAACCCTCTAAAATAGGAGACTTAGGAATTCTTCCCAGTCAGCATGAAAAACGCACTGAGTTCTCAAAAAGTAAATTGTTGCATCTTCTAACAATAACAAGCAAACAAAAAAAACAATCAAACAAACCCAAAACCCACCTCACCAAAAATTCACATTAAAAAGTCAAAACAACAAAACCGTGAAAAAAGTCAGTTGTATATAAAATGCCACACTTAAATCAAGCTGTACACAAGTGACACCTATTTTGTTCTCCACTATCTATGGTTATTTTCTTTAGCTAAATTTGAGAAAAACGGATTTTAAAAATGCAACTTCTGCAGCAAGAGAAATGTTAAAGGGCATTTGTCTGGGATTCATTTGATTGAAGAATAATGCTGGGTTTATTACAAGCTTGCTTGAAGGCGACTCAGAATATTTTTTAGAAGTGCTGTTCTTTATTGGGACTTCATAATTAGTTTCAAAATCATCTGATAAGAAGCACTATTTAAAAAATGAAATAATTCAAAAAAATATAAAGTCCTAAGTTTACAGAGCAGTTATCAGCTTTTTGTATATATGCTTTTCTGTATTAGAGACTTGGAATGGGTTAAAAGCATACACCTAAACTGGCTTGTTTCACAATGACCAGGCTTACAGAATGGCATACATATTCCATTTTTTCTAAAACAAAACGAAACACTTAAAAAAAATCCTAGAAGAACTTACTGAAAAAACAGACCTTTTTAAACAAATGTCCTACCTAACATTTTACTGGAAGTGTTCTAGCTTTCTCTCATCCCAGTAAGTCTGTACAGTACCAGTAAATCTGGTACAATAATTTCCTTATCCCATTTGTATCCTATTTCATGCCACACCACTCTTGGCCCATTCAAACCCTGAAAATTCTCTCTATTTATTTGAATTGTTTTTGGGCTTCTCCACAAATCTCACCACCTGCCTCCCCAGACAAGAAAGTGTCACTTAAAAAACCTGTTTCTGTAGTGTATCCATCTGAACCACCCAAAGCCTTGCAGCAAAAGAGAACTATCTCTAATTGAGTCATCTTTTTGGGCTTGCCTAGTATATGATTTGGATTTGTCCTTCCTTCCCCTTCGTGCAAGCCTGTGATGAAAGTAAGATGCTTTCAGTAACAAAGCCTAGCACTACAAAACACTGTGAAGAAGCAAAGACTTAATATAACTTTCTGGCTCAAGCCAGAGGTGTGGGAAAAGCTGAGGCATGCTGCTTCTAACAGTAAGGCAGCGGAGCTCCCTCTATTGAATCAGCTGCCAATATATCTTCAAACTTTAAAAGATGCCAGCCATGGTCAGAATCAATGTTCTTATCAAAACCCAAAACCCTAGAGCCTGAGCAGCTGGGATCTGTCATGTTCACTGTGTGCAAGAGATAGCTAAGGGAAGGGGACAGCCACCACACAGAGCCCACGACATGCCATGATATCACTGGCTGCCAGGGCTCCAGCCCTGGGCACTTCTGCTGTCCTTGGCTGCTGTTTGAGAGTTTTCCCTCAGGTCCAAAACTGCAGTGACCAACACCCATGATGAACGATGCCAGGACACATCACAGATGGTGCTACCACAGCACAAAACACAACACACAAACGCAGTTTGAGCTTTTGAAGTTTTTCTTCACAACAGGGGTTAACCATACAGGGTACAAACTAAATATATGGATATACAGAGTGCTGAAACACTCATTAAATCACCACCTGCACTTTCTACTTCTTATCAAGGGAACACCTTAGTATTTCCATTGCTGTTTAAAGCACTTCAAATGCTTTCTACCCAAACATTACAGAACTGTTCTAACCTCTGATAACCTCTTAAAATCACACCCTGAAGCTGCAGATGCTCTGTCTTGCTCTCTATACTATTTTATCACTTTCTCCCATTTTTTGCCTCCCGAAGTGTATTTCTTATTAAAAATAAAAATACAAGTTCAGTTGAAGCAGCAATGTTTTGATAAGCAAATATTTATTTGCCTTTCAGGAGACCTATATGCATGATAACAAATGCAACTTGATCTTAAGCTAGGCAGAAATTCCTCAAAAGAGCCAACACTTTGGAGCAGTAGATTAACATTCACTGGTGTAGGACTGTGATTCAAGCCATCCTCAATAAAACACACTGGGGAAGAAGAAAAAGGAAACAAAACCAGAGAATTAAAAAAAAAGGAAGAAACTTGATCTGATCACTGACAGTACTGGACTGTCAGAATAGAAGGTGTATTCACAAGAATACAATCTCCTCTCTAAATGATGAGATACATTTTCTAGTGTATTAAAGGCAGAAATGTACAGCCTCCTTAATATTCATCCTGTTCCCATCAAAGAAAATATACCAAGATAAAGAACATGTAGGTCAAAGCCTTATCTTCTGGGAAGATAACCATTTCATATCAAGGGGAGTTGTTAATATTCAAGCTTTCCTGGAAAAATCACGTTCTGCTTGAGTCATTTCTAATTAACACCCTACAGCATTTACAGTTCTTTAAGAGTCTCTCATTTGAGTATCAGTGCATGGAAGCGTAACTATTTTTCTTGAAGACAGAGAAACTTGAGAGAAATCAGAATATTGCAAAAGGTCTTCAATTGTCTTAAAAATGTGGCCTTGCAGTCTACACACGTTTTTAATAAAAAATTACTGTATTACCAGAGGAAAAAGCTGCACACCAGCCAACCCAGAGGAACCTTGAGTAGCACCGAAGAGGAAGCCTGAAGATTACAGGGTTTTAGGTATGGCAAAAATCAATACATGAAGTCTAGCCTCCTGTCAGACCTGGCAGAACTAACCAAGACCATACTATGACACCATACTATTAGAGATGTAGAAAAACAGTTTCAACAATCAGCATGGTAGTGTTAAAAAGCACAAAACTTTCATGTGTGAAACAACCACTGGAGAGCAGACCTCAAGCTAGCCTATCTATGATCATCATGGTTATGGCCATGGAGTAAAGATAACAAGAAGGGAAGACTGAATATTGATTATCAAGTGTTAGGAGATCAAATCACAAATTATAGCCCTTAGAAAATAAGCACATTCAGTCTCACCAGAGTTATCAGGCTCAAAGTGCATACAGAGAGGTGGGGCTCCTCTGTATTTGGTTTCCTATTAGCAACCTGCTCTTATTTCATCCAAGAAGTCTAAAACCACTGACAGTGGTGAGAGGACTCCAGAAAGTCCTCTGGTAGGAAGTTTAAAAAGTCCACAATGGTGTGATATGGTATGAGAAGCCAATATATTAAAGCTATTGCTCTTACAGAAATGTTTGTTTTCATATGCCTTAGAAGGATCTCATGTGCAATCAGGTATGACATCCTGGAAATCTGCAGTGAGCACTCTTACATCTTAAGACTATAAACCCCACTGCATAAGTAAGATACTTATAAGAAAATAGAGAACACAGTTTTAGCCTGATCACAAAGATGTAATCTCCATCATGTAAAACACTTTTGCTATTTTATTTTCTCTTTTATGCATCATCTTGCATAAATATTTAGAGATTCTGTTCCCCAAAAATTTCTGCTGGAAGTAAGTCAACAAATGAATTCTGCTACAAAGAAGATAATATATAAACCCAGGGTAAATAAATTTAACAACTCAGGTCACTTTCAGGAAGGAGAATGGATGGTAGTACAAGAAAAGAGACCACTCTGACACAGGTTAGAAGGTGAAAATTAAATATGACTTGTGACAGATATATTTATTTCATAAACCTAACATATATTCTCTTCAATAAAAAAAAATCACCTGGCTGAAATTTCAAGGTATAAACCTGCTGTTGCCCTCCACCTTCTCAGTGCTACAAACCAAGCAGAGAGGAGAGCACAAGAAAAACAATTTACTTTGGAAGACTTTCAGGCCAAAAAGGAAAAACAAACAAACAAGCCCATCCTAAATATATCAAAAGCTTCCCAAAGCAATCAGTCTAACAATTAAAACTCACTTAGTCTACTTTGTTACCTGGCTTGTTATATTGGACCACAAATACATGGCACACTGAAGCATATACATGTGGTGCAGATGTTTTCTGACTTCAGTTTCAGAAAACTCATGTGAACTCCAGATCTTAATACAGAAATCTAGCTCAAAGTCCCATCAGATATACCACAGAAAAAACGCAGTCAGGAGCGAGAAAACAATGACTGTCCTGAACAAGATTACATGCTTCTTTCTAACTAGGCTTAGGCAATATTGGAAATATGTAACAAGTCTAGTAATAAAATGAGAGACTAAGAACTTCATTGTTATAATCCACCAGAAAGCAGAGGGAGGGGAAAGCATCATTAGCTCCGGATTAAGAGTTGACCTTTTTTTCACATCCAGCCATTTCCTCTAGACATGTGCAAGATTATAATCAGTGCTCTTAGTCTGACCTAGAGTCAGTCTGTTAGTGCCAAATGTGTACTTGGACCATCTCTCTCTTTTTAAGATGGGTACCTTTCTAGACAGTTTATTCTGTGGAGAAACAAAATCAAGTTTTCTCATAAGGATCTCCAGTCCATCTTGAATATTGCAAGAGATTTTTACAATTGAGACACATAAACTTTTAATTTACTTTTAATAGCTCATCTATGCTTTCCACATCCAAAGCTCAAATGGAGCTCTCAAAAGCTGAGCACCATGATAGAGTAACACATCCATAATTTGTTTAGATAGCAAACTAGCTATCATCTAAAACAGCTGAGATAGGAAGGGGGAAGAACCAGTAAAACTACAGCAATAGCAAGACCTTTTTATAGGTATTTTTGTATCTTTTCTATTCCTCAGAATAAACAGAGAGCTAGAAGCTTAAATCTACTACTGGGCTTTCCAGGCATTTTCAGTATTGCAGAAGAAGTTTCTAAGCTGAGCCGGGGCTGGTTTCTCCCCACACGCAGTTCCTTAGAGTTAGCCTGAGCTTCTCCTTGAGAGGGCAAGGAAGGAATGAAGAGCAGAAAGAACAAGTTAAATGGCTTTGTTGACAATCTATTAAGATCATAAGTAGTCAAGTGTCATCTTTTTATACAGCTCCATCAACACAACCTTTGAGATAAAATATTTTATAGTTTCACATTTTCTTCAAGTGGAAAATGTAGACAGTCACACAATCACCAAGATCATTTTGTATTTACTGGGCTAAATGTCTCCACAGGGGCCAAGTCTTGTGTCTTAGAAACTGAGGTGCTTATGCCTCTGATAATCCACATGCCTTCAATATTTCCTAAAATGAACAATCTTTCCTGAAGACTTTCTCTGCATCACAGCAACCAGTCTCCTTTGTAAGCTCTGCCACCGGGACTGGTATTTATTATGTCCGACAGTGATTATACCCTGTATTTGCCAAAGCAAAAGCCTAGCCTGACACACTGGTTATGGTTCCAATATTGCTGCTGATTTTGTCTGGAACTTTTCTATTTGAAATTACATATTTAGCAGCCTTGCTTTACTGTTGCAGCTACTTTTCTACTTGGAGCTTGTAAAACACAAGCACAAATGCATGCAGTGAAATAGGTCTGCTCTTCTCTTTCATTTCGCATGCCGCCCGTAAATGGTTAACTGGAGAGCACGTAACAACCAGGCAGAGGCCAGGAATGAAAAACCACCACCAGCTCCAACACTTCTGCACCTCCGCTCTTGCAAAAGCACACAGAGGCAAAGCCATTCCTTAAAGCAATACAAAATTTTACCACAGGCTGACGCTCTTTCTACAAGAATAATGAGGAAGTCCCCACGCTGAATGCAGAACTCCTCACTACACAGCTTTTCCCTCAGACTTCACTTTCACGCTCAATATTTACAAAACAAAGCCTACAAACACCTCCTAACCAAAATATTCCCAGAACAATTACGGCATTTAGCACTCTCTGCACCTTCCTACTTCCCTAGTGCCTCACTCCGGAATGCTTTTACGGTGCGGGGAGGGGAAGCTAAGTTACGCACGCTACCCCGATCCGCCGGAGCAGCCTCAGGCACGCAGCGCTGCCCCGGAGGGCTGGGCACCGACAGCGGTGCTGCCCC
>VWYI01024420.1:0-14703 GCA_013399455.1 Anthoscopus minutus | reverse complement strand
GAGGTGGAGCCAGGCGGCGGCAGCGGCGCGGCTGGCCCGGCCCCCGAGCCCCCGCCCCTGCCACACGGTGCGCGGGTGGAGGGAGCCCCGCGGGTGGGCCTGGCCGCCGCCCCGCCGGGCGCAGGATGCTCTGTCCTGCCGCCCGGGACATGCCTGTCCTGCCGCCCGGGACATGCCTGTCCTGCCGCCCGGGACATGCCTGTCCTGCCGCCCGGGACATGCCTGTCCTGCCGCCCGGGACGTGCCTGTCCTGCCGCCCGGGACGTGCCTGTCCTGCCGCCCGGGACGTGCCTGTCCTGCCGCCCGGGACATGCCTGTCCTGCCGCCCGGGACGCGCCCGTCCTGCTGCCCGGGATGCGCCGCCGCCTCCGGTGCGGCACTGTCAAGGCGAGGGGACCGAGGCTGGCGGGCATGCGGGACAAGCCGATCCCCCCTTCACCTACCCCTGCTTTGCCTCTGCTCGGTGCATGGGTCGTTTTCTGGTGCGTGTTGGTTACGAGTCTTGCAAATCCAAAGCTAAAAAGAAGAAAAAGAAATAATAATGGAAATGCCTGTTTTGTTGTGTGTGTAGAAATGTGCCTCCTCCGAGCCAAAATTAAAAAAAAACCAAACAGCAAAAAACAATCAAACAAAAACCGATCAGCTCATTCTGATTTAATTGATATAGCACAGAGTTGGATAAAAGGAAGGGAGCTCGCAACACTCTAGTTGCATGTAGAAATGGACTGCGGGCTGAAGAGGGATGTTTCGTCACTTCTGGAAGTCGGCTGCCCTAAAGGTCAAAAAGATTCTTCATCAAAGAAATGTAACCCAGAAGTAGCGCTTTGATTCACAGTGCTCTATTCTCCTCCTGTTTCGGTCTGAGTAAGCAGTGCTGTTTCACTGAGAGGGAAATAAGCGCGCTGAAGCTGCACAGCAAGTTTCTCAGCTAACAGTTCTGCGTGATCAACATGTAGCCCACGCTGTCATGTGAAGTAAACCTGATGTCCAAAATCTGAAGTATGAATAATGCACATAGTTTGGTCTCTCCAGAGGGACTTTCTAGTGGTGAAATACGAAATGTCGAGTGGTCGATCTCACTTCACCATGTGATGATTTGAATTCTTGTACGGGAACTTCCCCAAAACTCCGGAAAATGTAATACAAACTTAGCCAGTCTGTTGTGCTATTCTCAAAACAATTTTCTTGACGGCTAACAACTAAAAATACTTAAGCATTACAGTGAATCAGAGTAGGTTAAGAAAAAGACAACCCGTGTACTTTTTGTGTATCACGTTTGCTTTCTGTAAAGTGGGGTAAGGATATTTGGCTTTTAGAACTTCAAGTCCAAAGCATTGTCTCCACTTCAAAAAGTCCTTCTGTTCTTACACATTGTTATTATTATCTTTAATATTGTGTAAGGCATGCCATGCAATCAGTTTTAAAAATACTTTACTTTCTAGGCTTACTGCTCAGCAGACCTCTGTCATCCTTTGTTTTCTTATCAGATTTCTCATTATGGGTGTATTACTAAGCAGATTGAAAAAACACTACTTTTAAGATCAATAATATTTTTGTTTTTCTGTTGAAGCAAATTAGTATTTCTCTTTCAGTGTTTTATTTTCTTGCATGTTTAGAAGTTGTAGGGTAATCATTAGTAGGAATATTTAATATTTCTCTTGCTGTCAGACTTGGAGACCACCTCAAAATCTTGAGAGAAAGTTTCTATAGAATTGCACTGAGATGACCATCTAACAGTCCAAACTTTTATTCCTACTTAGTTTTTTTAATTTCTAGACCTTTTAATAATATGTGCTGATTTTGTGACAGCTTGGGCTCCATTACAAATTAAGGGCCTATTCCTGGATTCTTCATTGGTTTGGGCAAACTTGTATAAGTTAGTAAAATTCGGCTGGGAAAAAAAAGGCATAAAAGGTCAACTCTGAAAATTATGTGAATGCAATTAAATGTAGGAAAAGACTTAAAGGCCAGAATTCACTCTGCATTTAGTTCATGTTTGGTTTGGTTTTTTTTTCCCAACATGGCAATAGCGAGCTCAATTTGTATAAATGCAAACACATGGTTTGCTGGTTTAGGGAATTAAATAATGCCCAAGTACCTTGCTTTTAAAGCAGATGATTAACTGCTGCCTCATTTGCATCAACATAATGAATAGTATATGTTCTCTCTCACTGAGAGAAGGGATGAGGAAATCTTTCTGAATATTGTAAATAATTTCCAATGGCACCGTGCAGAGACTAAAAGGCAAGCTATAGAACTACACATTTGAGGCAGGCAAAACATACAGGGTAACTTTACAATTTATGTTCAAGATAGTATTGAGAAAAGTTATTTGAGGACTATTTTACTCTGAATGTATTGCTTGAAGTCTGTAAGGAATAGGAGAAATGTGGGAGATTACATTTAGGACATAATACTTTAATCAGAAGTATGGTATCTTTAGGGTTTCCCTCACTCCTTTGTCATTTATCTTCAAAGCTGTTTCTACCTTTCACATGAAAGCAGCTCTTTGAATTCTGAGTAAATAGAAAACATCTCAAGCTCAGATTACTTAAGTGTTTTGATAACTTTACAGGATTCTAAATGTGATTAGAAATTGCTAACATAATTATTAAAGATATCTTTATATGCTATGTCATTTCGACTATCCTCAGTTCTTAGACTTATAATTAATTCTTTTAATGTCTATTAGGTTGGTAGAACATAGATTTATTTTTCTACAGATTATTTTCTAGGGCCATGCTCCTCTTCCTATTGAATTTAATGGGAGCATGAGTGAGGCACTGATCTGTTGGGAAGGCAGCAACTACCTGGCTTTAAAGTCCAAAATAAACATTTATTTTGAAGAAGTTAAAACACTTACTAGTACAAAAAAATTCTGTAGAAAATAACTAATTTTGAAAAGCAATAATAATAATAATAGCACTTTGTTAAATGCTTAATCCTATCAAACCATAGATTTTCTATTTATGTGACAAAGTGGATTAAAAGTATAAACCATTGATAATGGTTGTGCATAATAACAAAGAGTTTTTGTTAAGATGAAATGTCATTTCCCTTTTACAACAGGTGCATAAAACACTTTGGAAGCAAATTTCTTGCAAAAATAGTAGAGAATAGTATTTAAGAGAGCACCATGCTCCTGATAATTTAATATATTGTTAATAGTGAGTGGATGAGAATTAATATTCAGCCTGCACTGGGCTGTTCACAAGGCAGTGGAGTGAAGTTGGTGTTGGTGCCAGACTCACGAGGAAGCAGTTCCTCATCTGTTCCCTTGATGTCACTTGTGGCTGAGACTTGGACTGGCTTGATTCTTGCAAGGTTAGCTCTGTCATAATCTTCACCAGCTTCCAAATCCAGGCCTGTGTTACCCAGTTCTACTCACATTGCCAAAGCAAGTGCAGACAGCACCCTGGCAGAGCAACAGGGGAGAATGGAGGCCCACTCTGGCCAGCAGCCTCCTTTTATCCCTGCTGGGTGCTGCCTGTCATTATTACAACATTAAATAATGGCATTTTATAAGGCAGGTACTCAAATAGCTTTCACCTTTTTCTGCCTTTCATTTGAGGATTTCTGATTCTGTGAGAGCATTAAGTGCTTGGCAGCTCGTGACATTGGACAAGATACTGAACCCTAGAAATATGAACAGATTTTATAATCTGTTTGAAAAACCAGTGGTGATCAAAAGAAACTGTTCAGAGTTCCTGAGATTTCATCCTCTATCTCCCAAATGGAAACTACTCTGTTTATATTTCCACTGGTTAGAGAAAGGTAATAAAAACAAATGTGAAGATCAGAAGCATGGCTGGTACTCAATTCAGTGAAATGCTCCTGCCTGTACTAGTTAGTCTCATGTTTAATTTTCAATCTTAGCCAGCGGGAGAAAAGTGGAGGTAACTCATTCAGAGCATGTTGGGGATTTTCTCCTTTGCATTATGAAAACAGCAGTGAAAGTAGGGATGGAAGGAAATGAGGCTTCTTTTATAGAGTATTTGACTGCATGATATGGAACAAACTTTGCGCTTTATCTACCTGGAGATCACTTGGTTTCAGGTCTGCTTGTAGCTGAAAAAAATCAGTGAAAATTGAGCAAAGCTGTAGGTCTCTGTGGAGGATGGACAGGACAAAGACAACTCAGAACCTTTCATGCATGTTCAGAACTTACTCTGACCAAAGGCAATTTGTTACCTCTTCTGCAGAAGCAATTTTTATCTTGAGTGAACCAAAGAACCTTGATCAAATGTTGTAGAATGATTAGTTAAATAGAGCAGGTGCATCATGCTGCAGGGTTCAGCTCCTTCAAAGTACTGCTTTTTTAAGAGATACAAATAATAAATGAGAAATGAGAAAATGAGAGATGCCAATAAAATGAGAATTGGAAAGGGACGAGTTTCCTGGTGTGACAGGTATTGCCTTAGACCCTACTAATCAGTTTTTCTTTACAGTCTTGATGGTATTAGCAGACTTTCACATGCTGCATGACTTTTAACATACACAGCTTTCACTCACTAACTTGGAGAAGAGAGTCAGCAGGAAATCAATTATGTTTTGGTTTTTTATGTATCCATATGCAGAACCATTACAATGAATCCACTGTCTGTGTTCCAGCATTGCAATGTCTTCCTTGAAACCTTTATTGTGGTGGGTCTGCCCCTAGTTGTGCTACATCAGCACTTGCAGATTCAGAAGAGCAATTCCTAAATAAATAAAAGGAATTGCTTCTTCCCTGTCTGCCAATTACCCAAAGCAGGAATAGGCCTGGCTCGAGGGATAAAAAGACCACCAGTTGGTCGTGTGTTCCTTAGGGCTATGTGTTGTCAGATCCTTGGAAAAATGTATTGGATCATCTATCATTTGACTGGATACCAAGGCTAGATTTGTAAATTATATTTTGAAATGCTAGGAGATTAAAAGGTTTTCAAGACCAGACTGTTTGAATTGCAACACGACTTAGGTGAATAGCATTGGAATATCTCCCTTATATATGTAATGCTGGTTCCTCAGAAGGTGATATTAGCTCTTGGAAAGATGCAGTGATTGGAACTGTTGAAAATAAAGAATTTAATTAAATCAGCAGAAATGTACCAACATACTTGATATGGAGAGTTAGCATGTGGATTTCTAGAATTAGCCATGTACAAATTATGATTATTAAATATTGTGTGTATTGCATTAGAGCAAAAGGCTCTGAAGTGCTTGGACTCTCTTTAAATTACCTTGCTGTTCTGGAACAAAGGAGAGCTCCTGCTACAGGTAGTTTACAGATGAACTAGATAGGATGAGTAAAGTGTGCCTTGAATGAAAATTGTTATTGTACATGATCCTGTCTCAGTTGAATACATTACATTGTTGTATACATTTCTTTTTCTATGTTAAAGCAAAAGAAAAATTGTAGAAAAAAATCAAACGTGAAAAACATTTTGATTTGCAGAAATTATGGTAGGAGATGTATTTTCATAAAAATGCACTTGTAATTACCTTCAAGAAACTGTAGAGATGTCTTTAGGAAGGAGATTTATGGGATTTTATGTTATCAGAAGATATAACCAGTTGTTGGATTAGACACCAGTGCTGAGTCACAGCTTAGAAGGTAATAAAATTTACTGGTGCATCTTTGTGAGAGAGGCTCACTGTAGTAGCTGCCCCATGTGTTTCACTGACTAAAATAATCTCTGCAATTATAGAAGTGCTGCTGCAAGGGCTTTTTTTTCATATGGAGTGCTGAGAATGTCTGATAAGGATGGATAACTAATATTTTGGCAATCTATTTAGTAGAAGTGTTCCACTGAAAGGCAGGAAGACATTTTTTATCACCTGTCGCGGGATCACTCTCTGCAAGAGGTAGATTCACAAGTACATTCTAGATTTCAAGGTCAAGTTCTCATTCTATCAGGATATGTGTAATTGTTCTTTGTTAGGAATGGCAGTCAAAAGAGTACAAACCTTCCTGGCATTAATGTTCTGAAAGTTTATAGTAAGTAACAAGGAGGAGAGTATACCCATTTTGCTTAGAGAAGACTTATCAAGATCTCTCTACTTTTCTGGCTTACATTTGATCTAACTTTTTAAGTCTATGACATTTTTCAGAAGGCAGTTTATTCCCTTGACTGCTACCCAGAGTTCTAATTTATTTGCAGACTTGCTGCAAATTCTCTCATTGTCAAACAGTCTCCTATGTCTCACAGACAAGATGTTTCTGCTTCATCCCATTATTATTTTTGTTTCTGTTCTCTGTCAATCTCAATTCATATGTGTACCTATTTCTTGATCTGTTCCCCCACTCTAAGTCATTTGTCTTAGTACACAGGTAGGTTTCTAGCTTTCTGCCTGTCTGCAACCTAGAAGCTTCCAACCTGCCAGTCAGTTCTTCTCCCCACTTTTTTTGTGTGTACCTTCCTCTGAAGAAAAGGAAGATCAATCCTTAGCTCTGGTTTTCATTTCCAGCAAAAATCACCTCCTCACTGCTTGCTGAGCTCAGCAGCATGAGATTCTCCTGTTACTTGGAAATTCACCTATAGCCTTGTACTGATTTTGGCTGGGAGAGTTATTTTTCTTCCTAATAGTTCCTACGGTGCTGTGTTTTGGATTTGAGACCAAAAAAGTGCTGATAGCAATACTTGCACAGTGTCAAGTCCTTTTCTGTTTATCACACCACCTCATGAGCGAGGGAGCTGCGGATCCACAAGAATGGGGAGACATGGATGGAACAGCAGACTCCAAGTGACTGAAAGAATATTCCACATCATATGGCACCATGCACAGTACATAAAGTTGGGGGAGAAGGTGGAAGTGGGGGATGTTTGGAACAATAGTGTTTGTGTTCCCAAATCACCATTATAAATGATGGGTCCCGATTTCCTGGGGGTAGCTGAACGCCTGCCTGTCCATGGGATGTAGCAAATTAATTCTTTGTCTTTGCTTACAAGCATGGCTTTTACTTTCCTGTTAAACTGTCTTAATCTCTGCATACAATTTTTTTCACTCTTACCCTTCTGATTCTCTTGCCCATCCCATTATGGGGAGTGAGCAAATGGCTGTGTGGCTCTGAGCTGCCTTTCAGGGGCTGTTCCTTACAGAATTGCTTGTGACCCATTGTTTGAATTTCTCTTCTGTTTTGTACTTTTTTTTAAATTTACCCTATGCTAAAGCTGTTACACAGCCACTACAAGTGCACAGGCTTTGTGTTACTTTGTTAATAGATAATGACATACACAAAAGTGACATAGTCGTCATGCCACTTGTTCACCAACAAAATTGTGTAGTCAATATGTAGTTCCAGATAAGAAGATGCATCTGTATATGGATGTTTGTTCAGTGTAAGATATATGCTGAAAAGCAATTTGATCCTCAAAGTAAATTTTAGCCTGTTGTTCTTTTGTAAGACAGTTGTAAAATCTATTTAAACAAACAAAATGGATACATTAATCACAGTTCTCTGCACCTTGTTCACATTCACTCACCCCACTCTTTAAGTATAAATCTTTCAGCATTGTTGCTTTCTCACATAAATAAAAGGTCAAAACAAAATAAAGAAGAGTTGGAAATGGGAAGAGAGTGTAGATGTAAGTCCTTTTGTGGGTGAGATGGAGAAGGAAATTAAAAATTGCTTCAAAGAAACAGCACAGCAGTGTATGAAATTTCAGTTTTCTGAAAATGGAGGTGAGGTTTTAGAGAGGCATAAATGCAGATTACTGAAGTGAACGCTGCTGTTAGACAGACAGGTTTCTACTTTCTTTTGAACTACTGCAAATAGTTTTGCATGTGTTGTGAGCTTTTTTTTGCAAATCAGATCTCTTTTGAGAGAGATGAACCCCTTGAAAAGCAGAACGCTCTAAAAGGCAACCAAGAGGATTTTAGCCTATAATTGAGCTCCCACTGAATTAATGTTGCATTGTCAAATGCTACTTGATGACATGGAGGATGGCACAGCCATGTAATTCTTGTATTGTATGAACCAAATTCTGAGGACTTAAGAGGTTCTTAGAGATGGCATCTATCTCACTTATAGCTAAGTGGCTCTTAAATTAAAAAAAAAAGAAAGAAGAGAATAATAGTACTTAGAGGCAGCTTCTGTGAAATGCTCGTCGTGCACAGCTCCAACAACACTTTAAGAAAGAATGTCAGTATCATTATTTATATTGTGCTTGATTGGGAAACTGAGGCAGGGGATGAAGTGTTGAATTCCTGAATCAACAAGTAGTCTGTAAGAAACTCAGAAACAGCTACAATGTCCCATGAATGCTAATAATGCCCTGTAATCTATAACATCTTGGTTTTGACTCCGAATGTTGCTTGAGAATAAGCTGTCCTTGAGAGAAACTCTTCAAGTGGGCCACATCAGTTCTTTGAGAAATGTTAAGAAGTCTGAATTTGAGAATTTTTTTAATCCAATGCCTCTTGGTATTGGATGCTTCATGTCCTTCCCAAAGTATATGTGGAGCCTTTGTGGAAGCCATGGATAATGTGGAAAACTGTATTATTAGGAGGCAGGCAGCATGCTGATATATCTCCTTTGCATTCAAGTCATATACTGTGGTCTTTGTTATTTCAATAGCTGCCAACCACAAGGACCAGAATGAAGAGCAGGGAGAAGGCTGAGCCAGGGATGACAGAAGGAGAGCTAATATATTGGCACAGGGGCTTTGCAATGGGTGCATTATCCTCCTGTGACAGCAGATTGCCCTCTCAAGGTGTTTGTTCAAAGACATTACTGGAGCTAAGTCCAGTTGAAACATGAAGTTTTAGATAAAGTTGGTTAAATGTAATTTTCATCTGTGTGCAATGAAATAAATTACAATCAGGTCTTTTTATTTTATTTTTTTAAAATTTTTAATTTTTTAAAATTTTTTTTTAACATCCATGGGATCTTACATATGCAATTGATAGGATGTTATTTATTTGTAAATAAACTGAAAATAGACAAAGCTGTGTGGAAACCATGGGGGGCAGAGGTACTTTTCTTTTACAGGAACTCAGGTGACTACTACAGTTAATGTAATAAGCATTATAATTACTTGTTCTTATTAACTTTTCATCATGAGGCCCTAAGTTCTGATCAGAGGATGGGCAGTACCATCATGGAACATTCATGGGAAAAGATGGATGGAATTATGTGACACAGAGTGAGGCTGTTCATGGCTGTAGGAATTGGTCTTGATTTTTCAGAAGGTTATCATGT
Organism: Anthoscopus minutus; assembly: GCA_013399455.1. NCBI lineage: Eukaryota > Metazoa > Chordata > Aves > Passeriformes > Paridae > Anthoscopus > Anthoscopus minutus. The sequence goes on along the minus strand of VWYI01024420.1, from coordinate 5,522 downwards.
TCCCTGTGCAGAGCAGCTGCTGTTACTGATGACTCCTACTGTTTTAACACAGGGAACACAGCAGCAGTGGCTACACATGATTGTATGTATATGTATATAAGGGAAATATTAGATTGGAAATAAATTTGGAAATACCTTTGCCTTTCGAACAACTGTACATTAGCTTCAGAACTAATCATTCCACTCTTTAACAAGTTGGATAAATGATTCAATAACAGCTGGGAGGAGGCTGAAGAGTAGTGGGAAACAGTTGCAGACACATATTATATGCCTGCTAACTCACATTCTTGTTTTTGGTCCTTTTTATTCCTAACTTTACAACTATTTTATTTTAGCATAGTATATCGATTTGAGGAAAAACAATAGTTAAACATAATACTTTTCTTACTAAGCTAATCTTTGCATAATTTCTGTTGAGAGCTAATTTATTTTTGTTATTCAGATTTAATCCAATGGCGCTTTTGAGGGGTCTTAACACCGTTGTGTAGAATATGCAAGCCAGTCTTAATAAACAGTCTATTGTGGAGTTTATATCTTAATATGAAATTGAGGCTTTTACTTGTCATGTATTTATATTAAAACTTTCCTGAATTGTCAAGAGACACCAGTGTTTTTGCATGAATTACTGCTGACCTGAGAAATTGTTTATGCACTTACTTAAGTGCATTGTGCTTATCTTCAAAGTAGAAGAACAGTCTTGGCTGATGGAGGGCAACAGTTTTTTTGAAGAATGTGTAGTATACCTTCATTGCCTTTTAGCCCAGATGTGGCTACCACAGGCTGCAAACGTTCTTCATGAAGTCCTCTTAAGTACGAGTGGGTTCACGTGCTCTGAGTTCCTGTTATGTTTCTCTCAGTCTCCCAGCTAGTACCAGCCACTGCTGTTGCAGACACACACACCATACCAGAAATGGTTTCCTTCAGCCACGTTCCTACTGGTGGCCAGATGCTGTTTCTAGCAGGCCAAGCAGAATTCACTTCAAGAGCTGTGCTGTTGGCAGGTCACAAGCAACTTTCAATGGAATTTTTTTTGTTGTGCAAGTTGCTCGACGTTTCTCCCGTACTCCTTAGATAATGGCTGTATTTTGCTGGGTTTTAACCAAATAAATTTCCTGTTAAACAAGATTATGACTTGATTAAGATGATGAGCATTTGATCCAGTCTTCATTTTGTTAACATTTTTAATTTCATTTTCCTCCCAGTTTTCTTATACTATCAACTTCTATTTGGAAAAAAGTAGTTTGAGAGTGTAAGCAAAGCAAAGGATTTAGATGAGTCTGTGCCCTAGTAACCAACTAAAAAATCCTATTTTCATTGAGACTGAAACTGTATTTGGACTCTCCACTAATGCTAAATCTGTGGTTATCAAACTGTTCCACAATACTGTGGGAGTGAATAGGGCAACAGGTTTTTTTGAGACATTGCTTGTGATTGCTGGAAAAGAGGCATATTAGTAACAACATTCAGAAGATTTATAACTGTTTGGTGGTGCATAGGAGAGTAAGTGCAGATTACTGAGGGTTCTCTGTTATGAGGGCTATAAATTAAAGTTGTTATCCATAATTTATTATTCCCCATGTGCTTCCAGGCTACATTCAGTTAGAGAGAAAACATAGGCAGAGTAGGGAGGAGTAACCTTGAAAGAGTAAGACTTGTTTCATATAATCACCATTGTCCCTGAAAACAAATACAGAATCTTATGGTTATTTAAATACTTGGTTGCTATCTTTCTTTAAGAATTGGAGAACCAGTCATTGAAACAGCAATGACTGCAGCATTGAAACAGAAACTGCAGCAGCCTTCCTGCACAACTTCTGTGCCTTAACAGAAGGACTCCTGTGGACAATTTGGAAGACCAGAAAAAGCAACAATGAGCCCTGGAAAGGCTATCAACATAGTAGAATCAAATTCTTATATTCTTGCAAGTATTTGTATACATTTTTCATAATTGGATTTAGTGCACAAGTCAGACCTAGTGCACTTCCATGTGCTTTTCTGAAGTTGACTAACAAGTAAAACCACTAGTTTGATAGATATACTTTTGCTTGTTACATCCTAGCACATTTTTCACACTGATACAAGATGTATGCATTTAGAGAGAGAGCAAATTGTACAGCACTTCTTAAAAGAGGAGAAAGAAAATATCTGTAATTTCTTTTAAACTCAGTTCAGGTGAACATTATTATCAGAATACATTGTTTAATGGTCTATCTTTAGCCCTTACAGCAGCAGCACATCCTCTTCTCTTCAGTATATCTTTCATTCCCCAAAATTTTAAACAAGTAGTAGTTTAATAATTTAAGGAAATTGTTTCCTCTGCATATTCTATTTTTCAGTGTTTCCAAATTAGCTTCTCAGCTCCTGCCCATGTAATGCATAGTGCAAATCCTGCAGAAAATTAGTAACTTCTTCTACATATAGAATATAGGGTGGCTGAATTTATAGGTAATCATCATGTAATTAGGTAACAGAATTGTTATATTAGAGTCTGCCTAAGCAGATTGAACCTCACCATTTTTAAAATTGTCATTAATATTCATAAAATGAGGATATAACATTTTATTACCTGGAAATAATTTGCATTTATTTCCTAGTTATTAATTCCTAAATTTATAGCACAGAAGTAACCTGAAGAGACCTGTCTGAACATTCTGGATTCTTCTGACACATATCTGAGAATGGAATGAATCCCCACGAACAGCAGCATCCTTGTAAAGTGAGAGGAAATAATTCGGTTGATCAAAAAATAAATCAAAAAGCTTATTTTTTATTTGAAGAAGATTTCTAATGCTGCGATAGCAACTGTTCTAATAATTTGAACCTTGTGATACACAAAGGAAAGGAGTTGATTTCAGCAGTATTGAGGAACTCATTGAGAAGAGAGCCTTAAAGCCATTGCTAATGCATTGCCGAAGGATAGAATTCATCTCCTGGAGTCCATATAAACAGAAGAACTGAGATTCAGTTCTCATGGATGGATGAAGACCCCTCCAGAGCAATTTACCTTCTATATTTTTTTAGCACTGTGCAGCCACAGAAGTGTTGACATTGCTCCTTGATTTAGTTGAAATTGTGAAATGAAGTTTCTTACCACCACAGTAGTGAGATTTGTTTGGCAACTTGTTAGCACATTAAAAAAGAAAATAGCTGGGTTTATTATAAAAATGCACTCCTGAACATCACATACACACCCTTTGTCCCTGTATTTGTTGCCTTCCCTTTGTTGTTTTTTTCTTGCACTTCTTGCTTTAGTTATTTTTTCGAAAATATTTATGTATGTGCTCATTTAGTCTTGAAAGTATTCCAGATGTGGCTGCTCAAATGCTTGCAGTAAGTTCCTGTGTGTGACCTTTAAGGGCTTTAGTTGTGGTCACCATGAAATGCTTATTTACAGTGTTATGGCTGAATATCTGAAGCTATCTAGATATTGAGCTTCCCCCAAACCTAATATAAATTGGCTTCCTTAAATACCTTTGAAAATCTGGACTTTCAATCATTTGGGGCAGAAACCTTCTTTTCCCTATTCAAGAAAGGAACAGCATGCCAAACTCTTGTTGTGTTTTAGCAGCAGTGGTAACACTGCATACACTCACTGCTGCTATTTCCATATGTGTGTAAAACCTTTTTGGTTTTACATTATTACTCAAGGACTTGCTCCTTCCGGAGAAGAGAATGTCTGGGAAAATATAATAGCAGCTTTATATGGAGAAGCAAGAAGGTAATCAAGAAGCTGGAGTTATGGTCCTCATGGTGGAACACTGAGGGGAGAGCAAGAGGTAGTGGACAGAAGTCTAAACAAGAGTGGTTCAAACTGGATACAAGAAAAAATCTTTTTGCCCAAGGGGACAGTAAGGTAGTGAAACAGGTTGCTAAACAAGGCTTTTCTGTCTCTGAAGAATTTCAAGGCCTGGCTGAACTAACCTGTGAGCAACCTGGTCTGCCCTCAACAAGATCCTGTGTTTGACTTCCTAGGGTCACTTGCAACTGAACCTTGTTACAATCCTATGAGCATACTATTTTAATTACAGAAGTTTTAAAATAACACTGCTGGAACAGATAAAAATGGCTACTGCACTCAGATTGTGAATGAATTGGTCTACTTACCTACAGGACCAAACTCTTCCTTAATATGGTAAATATGTTTCTTTATAGCTTCTGAATCATTGTAGTGATGCCACATCTAATGGCATGCAGGGGTTTGAATATATTTACTGGAGAGACAGGTTGATTTTGCTTTTGTTGTTTAGCTGTTGAGATAAAGACGTTGGGAATGCCTTCATAAACCATAAGAGAAGCAAGCTTGGGATTTCTAAGGTTTTAGCTGTTAATACCTTCAATTTATGACAACCAGCAAATTTTTTCTGAAAAGCAGAAGTTAGTCAAAGTCATTTTCAAATGAGAATTCTAAGATGTATTGTACTACAACATTTTTTTTCCACGTGAGATTTTCTCTAAATCACCTATCATGGTTAAAGACAGATGTAACTTTATTCCATACTCTAAAGCAACAAGTCTTTATATTACACCTTCAAAAAAATCTGCTTCTGTCTTTTAATTCAGAAAGTCTCATCAAGACGTACTTGTTTTTGCCTTAGATAAAAATAAGGAAAGAGAGAGGGAGAGAAACTTCAGTTTTTAAATTCCTTTTTTTAGAGATTCTGATTTCAACAGCTGTAGAGAGTAATTATTATAAAGACTGTAGTCCCAATTGTTTTGATTTGATGTTGTAGCCCTACCATAGCAGATACTCAGCAGATGCAGACTGAAGCACACAACTTGAAACATATGGCATGATAAAATCTGAAAGCTATGCTAGCTAGCTACCATAAAGATTTTGCGAGGGAAGAGAACTTAAATCAAGATAGACTTTTAAGGGAGGACAGCAAAAATGTTTAAGGACAGAATTGATGATACTGCTCTATCACTTTGGCATCTGTAGCTGAAATCTCTGGAAGAAGAAGTTATTTCTAATTAAGAGAAATTAATTCTAATTGAGAGAAGTCAACAATTTTTTCAAGACTTCCAAATAACCCTTATAATCTCAAAGTTCAATTATTGCACATGCTATTATTCCAAAATTTTCATTACTGTATCGATATTCCAAAGAAGACAGAATAAAATTTCAGATTACCAACAACAAAACAGATTTTAACTCAAATATGTATTATTAGCGCATAAAGCACTGAGGCAGTTTCTGACTTTTGGAAATCATTTAGATGATTTCCACTTGAGGCATGATGTAAATAATGTAGCACCTGCCTTTTCCCCTGATGGGCAAGTTTAGTTTTAATTTCTCTGGTAGAATACATTACTGAAGTGCAATTGCCATTCCTTTATTTTTAAGCATTCCAGGATAGAAACAATTATATGCATCTTAAAAGGTTTGTAGAAGGTTTATAAACATGAATATCTTTATTTATATTTATACCTTTCTACATAAATATAATAAAGAACATATATTTTAACAATGTTGCTTATGGTGCCTTAAATCTGAGATTATTCTTTTCACCTGTACATATATA
>VWYI01024417.1:245-21328 GCA_013399455.1 Anthoscopus minutus | reverse complement strand
AAGAAAATATATAAGGAAAAGAAAGAAAGCAAAAAGAAGGCAAGAGTAGAGGAGAGGAAGGTATCACTACCCATGGATCCAGCAGCAAGGAACTTAGATGTCCATAGGTCACAGTCCTGATCGATCAGGCATGAGGGAAGCCCTGGGAAAAAAGAGTTCATTGGGCAAATACACTTTCAGATTCAAGTGAGAAAACCCAGGTACCTTCACTAGGGGAGGAGTGGAGGGAGCCTTAAAAACATGGATCATGTGCACTCCTCTGGTGGAAGGCCCCAGAAATTAGTCTGGTGGTGTTTTTGTGGTCAGTGATGGTCACAGAAGCCATTTGTCCCATAAATTGGGGCAATAAGTATATGAGCACTTGCTTCCTTCCCCACAGTTTGCCACAGTGGGATTTTTTGTCTAGATGCATTAACCAAGATGTGCTTACCAGATCTTGCCTCCAGGCCTGGAATCAGCACCTTCCTGTCGCAAATTCCTTTCTTCTGTCCTTACCTCAAGCCCGCTGCTGTGTCTTATCTTATGCGAAGTTCCTTCTGAGCCCTTGACAGTGTTAGTGTTCAGAAACACATAATCACTGATGGATTATATGCAGGTGCTTTCATTGAAAGCATGCGAGAGCCAGGGGTACGGCTACCCAAATCAAGGCTCTGTCCATTTGCTCGAAGCGTACATATTTATACCATTTCAGTTGTTACTAAAAATAAGCTTTGTTTGAAGCAATGATTACTATAACAACCATATCTATATTGCTTCATCAGAAGTTAGATCAGGCTTGTACTAATACATACAAATCTTATCTAAAGGTACCATGGAAACCCCCTCCCTAACACTGATTCCTGTTACTACAAATCTTCTTGGTAAACTGCTTTGAGTTCCAAACATTCCTTGGGCCTGGTCATACCTGGTTCTCAGAAACACCTTAAATTCTAGCTCTATATGAACGTGGATTATACTAATATTTTAACTCTTACCCTAACAACAGTGTTTGAGACAAGAAACTGTCCTCTCTGGTCCTTACACCATCCTGTGGCCCAAACACTGCCTTCCAAGGACTTCTCATCAGTTCATGGTTTGTCCACCACAGTTGATGCATATGTAGTAGAGACAAGACAGACAGACAGACAGAAAGAAAGAAAGAAAGAAAGACAAAAGACAGATAAAGCAACTCACTGTCTAATATGACTACCCAACAAACAATAAGACGGTATCAGATGAATAATCACAGGGTATGATTCCAATTAATTTAACAATTAATAGGACAAACCAGGATCTGAATAGCTAAAATCACGGCCCTTAATATTTACAAAGTTGCAAACACAGATAAAGTTGAACGCCCTTAGAACATATGCTAGGAAATATACTGGGTATAGAAATTCAGATGGGAATGCAAGACTCCAATTTACTTTGAAAAAAACCATTCCTGACAGGAGAATCCCACCATGGAATAGAAGTTACACTTTGCAGGATAATGTCAAGTGATTGATAACATGTTTTGTTCCACAAATGGTTCTAGGTAGAGTTGCATGGAAGCTAGTAAAAAATCTTCCTTGTATTCTATCCATGTCCCATTTTTTTCTGCTCTAGGAAGGGCAACTCAACCAAAATATTTTCTTTTGTTTTCTTAAGACTATTAACTTTATTTGTTAATATCTCTGAAAAATTTAGCCAAATCATTATAAATCTAAAGACTTCCGAGACAGAATGAGGGAAGTTAATACATGTTTTGACAAATTCTTCCCTTCTGTGCTTATCTCAAGTTCCTGCTGCAGTGGTTTATTTTTTGACAAGTGGTTTTGTGGCCTTGACAATGTTTGAGACAGGCAAATGCAATCTCTAAGCCTCTACAATCCACTGAATAGAAAGAAATGATTAGGATTTAAACATAATAATATTTAAATATTTAGATATTATTTAAATATAAGTATAGGCACTAATATGACCAATGACTGAAAGAGGATGTTCTTAGCAATTACAGGGTGCTCTTGCAACTCACTGAATCAAAAACTGCAGGAGTGGAAGTCAGAGATGTGTATAATAAACACAAAACATTTATTAGAAGACACAGGCCTGTTTTCTGTAAAGGTTACTGATTTCAAATTTTTCAGAAAACCTAAAATATCTGAATTGAAAATCCAGCCAACCTGATGATAGAACTTTTCTTTCTTTCAAATTACAAGAACCTTTTACTCAAAAATATGTAATTCTGCATATGAGGCAAAAAGAAAGGGGGATACCCAAGAACGCAGAATTTTCCTTTGCAGAAACACAGTTTCAAAAGTTCATGGCTCTATAAAATGTAATGATAATGCAGGTCATGACTCAATAAATCAACACAGGTCAAATGAAACATCTCATTTACAGATTTTTTTGATAATTCTTGTTTTAACACCTGAGCAGATCATTGGAAAAATTCCATCACCTCAATACCTTTAATACATCAGATTTCAAAACTCTACATATAATTCTAAGAAAGTCCATTAAATACTTTAAAAGTGGATGCTTTACTATCTTCTCAGAAACTTGTTATAATATATTCCAACTTTAAAACCTGCAGTTAAGATAGAATAAAATTTCTGCTTACTCCAGAGATGCTCAATTGAGTATGCATTAGAATTTTCCTTTTGGTAACAGAATCAAGAAAATACCTGACATTATTTTTGTTAATTAAATTGTTTTTGCTAATTGGTTTTGTCTACAATTTATTTTGTGTTCCCTACTGCCACAGACAGTCTTTTGAAGATACTAATTAAAATGAGAACCCAGTCAAATTAAGCTCTCAATCTTAGCTCAACATTAAACCTTTGATCTCCATCCATATTTAACACTGAAATTTAAGCAATTAACTAAATTAAAAATGATTATGTAAATAATAACTAAAATACGTACCTCTTTTTCATGTGTGACAGAAACTGGATTTATTGTAAGCAATTTTTTTCTAAATTTCAGTGAAGAAAGGTCAAGCATGGAAATTGGGTCAAACATGGAAGCAGAAATGTGTTAGAAGTATACAATTAAAAAAAGTATTCCATACATAAAAGTAAAAATACATATTTTATCTGAAGATAATTTTAATGTTCTGTTTCTCATTTTTCCTTCTTATAATGAAATACACAATATAGGTTTTAACACAGGAAATAGTGCTTTTTCTTACTTTTTGTTGGATGTATAAAATGAATCCTTCTTTTCAGTTAACATGTAGAAAACCAGCAACCAGCAGATTTAAACAGTAGAATAAAAACTGATATATTAATTCATATCATCCTGAAAAGCATGACATTAGTGTAAGTCCATTTCCTGAGCACATGGATCTCTCCTGGCAATTTTAATTTCTGCCTTTGTGTTTATCCCTGCACACATTCTTTCCTACCTTTTCCAAATCCTTACTTTTAAAAAAGTGTATGATAGTATTAAAAACAAAGCAATTAAAATAAAAATTAAAATTCCTGTTTAATCTTTCAGATAAGTTACTATTTCCATGGGGAAATTATTATGGGAGAATTTATCTGAATATTTACTTTTGGTATATCATCTCTGTAAAGGAGTAAGACGTACTCTTTGTCTACAACATGAGGCATACAGCCTTCTGCAGTATTTTTTAACATTAGTTTATTTTTTAAATTGATCTGCTTTAAAATACCCAGCCATCAACTTTAAATAAGGAGCTGCTTGCATGAGAATAATTTCAAATTTATTTTTCTTAAGATATATTGAACAGCTTTATACAATGTATTTTATATATTAAAAGACATATATTGTGTTTAATTACCATAAGAAACATGGCAGGATAGCTATAATAAGGAATTCTTGAGAACAAGCCTCAAAATAAACCTAAAGAAATGGCTGAAGCCATCGTTCAAGCTGGTATTAAATGAAAATGTTCTAATCTATGATGTACCATTATATACTGATTGCTGAAAGCTTTTCCAGTTGAGAGCAGTACAGTGAACATGTATCTGTCAGAGGCCTACACTGGTACAATATTACTTCACAGTTAGGTGATCACAAGCTGCCAAGTAATTTGTAGAGATACCAGGGAACAGGAGACAGACATGTTCTTGCCCTGAGGCTTATCAGAAGGGCAGGAGAGTGATACTGACTAAGCAATGCGCAAGCACCAAAAAGTATTTTCAGTATTTTACTTGCTCAGTACTTAGAAAATCTCCCTTTGCCTGGTGACTGGAAACCAAATATACCTCAATACTGAAAAGGAGAGGGGAATAAAGTGGTATCTAGATATTCTTCAGAGTCTGCTTGCTTTTATTTGTGACCTTTTGGGTCAAGGAAAATGGTAGCTTGTCTAGTTTTTAAGATAAGTCAGCAGACTGATACATGCATGAAACTTTCACACACAGCCAAATGCATAGAGGTTAGATAAGACAGAGGACATCTCTTTGTCTGTTGGTTAGAAAAAGAAGAAAAGCAAGCAAGCACTGTAAGCCAAGTTATGCAGGTTAAATTTGATTAGTGAACCCAATATGTAAAAAGTATATTAGATAGTGACATTATCTCCCATCCTAAAGAAGAAATACATTTATGAAAAACTGAAAGTGTATATGAAGAAGTATATGTAGCTGTTTATGGAGAACTTATGAATATCTTAAACTGTCAAAAATACTAACTATAGCATTTTTATGTTTTTTGAAATAGTTACAAACAATAAAATTTCCCTGCACAATTCATTTGTCATTGTTTGCTTTTTAAATTGTTTCTGAAATTTATGAAGATCTTTCATTAATTATTTGTATTATCTTCACCTAAGCTGCTACACTCACTACCAATACCCTATGAAGAAAAAAACAGAAAAGTCAAAAATTCCTGTCTTACATTCTACTATTTTTTTTACAGAAATAATGAGCCAAAAGTTCTAATTAAATGTTATGTCAAACCAAGGTAAAATCTGGTTTATTTGCAGCAGAGAAATCATGCCACCATTCTCTTTCAAAGTTGAAGTCAATTGTTAGAGCAAATGTTAAGATCTAAAGCAACATTATCCTGGTCCATTCTCTGCTATGTTGTCTTACAATGTTTAGCAGCAACAAAGAAACAGTGTCAGTATTTTAATGATAATATTATTTCAACCAAAATACATATTCCAAATATTCCAAGTCTACATCTAACAGAGCTTTAGACTCAGTAAAATGAGTAACATCGCCCCTAACAAAACTTCCTAAAACAACTCAACAAAAATTAACCTAGGATTATTTTAAAAAGAAGTATGCAATATTTTGGTGGGGAAACCAAAAGCAAATACATATGTAAAATGTTAATTGAACTAAAAACCTCAAGTCACAGCCTCAAACAGGAAGGCTTTTCTTCTCTTTTTTTTTCCTTTTTTTTTAAATTTTATTTTTTTAAAATTTTGTTGGTGGTTTGTTTTTTGTTTGCTTGTTTATGGTTGTTTCTAAGGTGCTTATGAAATTTAGTGCTTAAAGTCTGTCTGCCTTGAGTTCTAGAAGAACAACTAAGAGCATAAAAAGCGATCCCATAACATTCCTACATATCTGAATCCTTGTCTAACTTGTGCAGTCTCTTTGCAGTGTTGATGATCCTCCCATTCTTATTTTTACCACAAAGTGATAAGACTCTGTCAATGCTCTGAAAAATAACTAATATATCATTTTCTTGAGGTAAGTGTAAAAACAATTAAAACTATTTTAAATCTTTTAGCAGAGATGTTTAATTACAATATGAACTAGAAGTGAGTTTTAAACAGAGATACAGAAAGAAACATGTCTAGTAGTCAGATAAAGAATTCAGATAAAACAATTTAAAATAATTTAAAAAGCCCCTGAAACCAAATTTTGCATTTTCTCTATCCTGCTGCATCTTGCAAAACTTTACTCAAATCAGTAACTTTCAGTGACTTTAAAAATAGAAAAGAAATAGAAATTATAGCAATCCATTGTGTAGATGTACTGGTTTTCACTGTAGAGTTAAATTTCTTCATAGTATCTAGGATACGGTTATGTTCTGGAGGTGTGATGAAAACAATGTTGATAACACCAATGTTTTAATTATTGCTTGACAGTGCTAACAGCATCATAGACTTTTCTATTTCTCACTTCATCTCGCCAGTGAGTAGGCTGGTCATGCACTAGAATTTAGGAGGAGACACTGTTCTGGGGAAGAAGGAAAAATGGAAAAGAGTTAAAGAGTTTGTCTTCCCAACAGTTATGCAAGATGGAGCTTTGCTTTTCTGGAGACAGTTGTCAGTGAATTCCTTGTTTTTTCTTGCTTTTGTGTGAAGCTTTTGTTTTACATATCACACTGTCTTCATCTTAATCCTTGAATTTTCTCACTTTTACCCTTCTGATTTTCTCTCCCACCCCACCAGGGGTGAGTGAGCAAGTGGCTGTGTGGCACAGAGTTGCTCACTGGGGTCACACCACAACCACAGAATAACTTCTAAAGTATTTCATTTGATGCTAAAGTATCGCTCCCCAACCCTGACATGCCTCATTTCCACGGACACACTATAGTACCAGAAGATGCTGGCTCCATATAAAGTCCAGAGGTTTTTCTTAGGTAAGCTTTAATATTTAAATCTCTCAGGAGAGAATTAATTTCATTCACACCCACAAGAGAATGGCCTATTATAGCCTTTTTCTCTATGGTTCAGCTTATTTTATTGAACAAAGTTCAATATAAAACTGTATAGACCAGATAGATAAAGAACAATTAGGTCCAGTCTGTCACAGGTGACTGTTTCTTGACTGACAGGCAGGATCCTGACTGACATAAAAGTAAGACTTTCTTCCCTAGCTCTCCTCTAGTGCACTCTACCCCATGGCATACCTACCACACCTGACAGAAGCTAGCTACTCACACATCACAGTCTTGAAACTGGATATCCAAACAAAGGGCACACAAATACATATTTACAAATATGCCTGGAAGAGCTGGAACAGAGGCTAGAGGGAGTTAGGGAAATAAAGGATATTTATTGAGAGGTTACCCCCAGACAGCGCCAGTGCTACAAATCAGCCTCTGTCTGGATGGCTCCAAAGATGGAGGCAAAAGCGAGGGGGTTCCAGTCTCAAGATCACACTTTTTTTTATATGTTTGGGTCCATTTGCTTGCAGGAGCTTCATTTGCCCACCCTCTTCTTTCCATGTTGTTTCACTTTGAGCCTGAAGTTTGGAAAAGTTGTCCTTGAGTTCCAGTCAGAGTAGGATTGTTGTGTCTTGTTCACCCCGTGAAAGGATCTCAGCACTCTGAACAAAAACTACACACCAATGCAGAATAGAAAACCCAAAAGCTCAAGGAATCAACATCACCCACATGTCAGTAGTGTTCAAAAATCCTAATATCAGTGTTTCCTATTCTTGTCTCTTTCCAAATTTTTGTGTAGAGAATCTAAGAATCACAGAATGATGAGGGTTGGAAGAGACCTCTGCAGGTCATCTTTTCCAGCCCTCTCAACAAGCAGCATTGTCTACTGCAGGATGTCCAGGACAATGTCCAGACAGCTTTTAAACATCTCCAAAAATGGAAAAGCCACAAGTTCTCTGGGCTTCATGTTCCAACCATATTATACTTCTTTCATTCTGCTCTTGATATACAAATAATGCAAAATTTAGATTCTATGCTGAATAACACTATTTAAAACCCATGCATGGCAGTGCATACAATTTAGCAGTCATTTTAACTGTTTCTTAAGGATTTTTTTAGAATATTGAAAATATACTTAAGGGATCCTGAATTAAGATCCTCCAAATATATTTAATACTTTGATATGATTTTGGGGCTATATCACTTAGGTACCATATTTTCATATTTAGAGGCTTAATGTTTCAAGAACAAGTCATACAGAAACATAGAACCATAGCATCATTTAGGTTGGAAAAGACCTCTAAGACCACTGAGTCCAAACATTAGCCTAACAATGTGAAGTTCATCACTAAACCGTGTATTAATTGTCACAGCTACACATATCTTAATTACCTCCAAGGATGGTGACTCAACCACTGAACAGGGCAGCCTATTCCAATGCTTGACATATCCAATACAAACTTCCTTCTTGATGGTATTTCTTAGTGAGAAAGAGGGCAAGGATCGTATTTGAAAACTGGACATATGATCACTTGTATGACACCTTTTTTAACTACCTCAAAAACTATGGCTCAGAGAGATTTACAGAATTGTCTTGTTTTTGTCTAGCCAGTTTTCCTTCTGTCTGTCATGTGGTTCTGAAATGTAAAAAACAGCTTCAGTCATGCAATATTGTCCACAACCCTGCTATTTAGAAAAGTGCACTTTGTTAAGTGTTTGATTGTTAATAAAGGGTAGAACTTGTTTTAATATTCTCCGCACTCTGGAGCCATATACCTTGCTCTTCTCATTCAACCAGGGACAAAATTAATTCCTTCTTCAGGTGACATTAGCAGATACTGAAACATTTCAAATGCAGATTAAACACTGCATTACAGCCCTCTTCATGCCTAGAATACCAAATAATTAAATGCCTAATCCATAACTATTGCATCCTCCAAACTCTCAGGCAAAATATTGAGTTCCCCTGTCTGCTACTTCTGGTAGTGTCTGCTCATTATTATAGCCTATTATATAATTATATTTGTATTATTGTTTATAATGAGGTGGAAGAAAAGAGTGTTGGTAATTACTTCCAACTTTTTAGTGTAGACTGTCTTATTCCTGGAGTATTTCTGAGGGATTTTTAGGGGTGTTTTTTAGTGTGATCCTCCTTTTCAGAATTCATAGGTATGCTGAATATCAAGCATTTTCTATCCCTTCCTTTCTTCTTCTAATCAATAAAAATGGATTACCAACTAAAAAAAAGAGGCTTTATGTCTGATTTTCGTTCAAATGTAATGCAAAATTTAATACAATTACCTGTTAGGTTTTTGAAATTTATCTCAAACTCTCCAAACTCTTTCCTAGGTGAATGCCGGTTCAACCAATATTAGAAAGCATTGAAGTGATGAATTTTACACTTGCCATTTTCTACAGATACACAAGAGAGATGACAATCATTTCTTATGAAGTCAAAATTTATTTAATTCTTACAATCTTAAACTTATTTTTAAGTGTTTGATTAATAAAAGCATTCATATACAATATTGCAAAGAAAAATATATTTTAAATATTTATATTATATCAATTCTTCAAGATTACTGGAAGAAAACATCGCCATGGAAATCTGTGACCATACCAGAAATTTTACAAAAGTCATATAGTCTCTGTCATCAAAGTACTTCTCACAAGTATCCAGATGTCAATACATATATCTGAGTTTGCTCCTTTTGGAGTTCCATTATTACTCTTAAGTCAGTCAAACATAGATTTCTTTATCCTGAAAACCTTTCAAAAATGTTTATCCCTGCAATGATTAAATGCACATTTATGAAAGAATGTGATGATTTAGAACATAATTAACTGAGCATAGTATAAGACACAAGATCATTTCTTTGTGAAATCAGTACTTGAGATTTCATTTAATAATTAAGACATTCAGTAAGTTCTTTCACATAATACTGCAAACCATTAAATACTGGGAACTTTTGTTAAAAAGAAAAAGAAAGTAAAAAGCTTATTGTAGAAGTTTGAGGTACAGTTCTAAAATTTCAGTAATATCCAGTCCTGTAGAAAACAAGCTGTTAAGAAATTACGAACAAATTGTTTCATCTGAACAGAAAACTGCAAGGCTTAGCCTTACAATTTCACTCCCTAATTCAACCACTTGTTTCCTCAGTTTCTTTTAACTAGGCCATTAGGGAATCAGCTGAGTTACAAAGTGCAAAACACATTGGAAAAATTATTTCGAACCTTGCCGATCTTCTAGTGATATTTCCAACTTATCACACAATTATGATAAAGGAGAGAAAATCTGCTACCTTACTGTCATTTACTACTGGAATTTTGGAATGATCATATTACTAGATGCTGGGGTTAGAAGGCAATAAAAAGGAAGAAAATATGAAAATTTCTGTAGGCAGTAATTTGGGGAACACTGCTTAAGTTTCTTTCCTTTTCCCATTTATTCTAGCAATCCAAAAACCTGCTGTCCTTTTTTTTGAGACCTTAGGTGCTTACCTTATTCTATCCCTTTGTCACTGTTGCTCAAGGAATAAACAGGTACAAGGTACTTTCTGTTTTCAGTGAGAGTAACCGCGGCCAGCAGCTCTCGGACAGAGATGAGAGGCCGGATTTCCCCCCCGCCCCTTTGTTTTCAGCACGGCTTTTCTCGGAGCGGTTCCAGAGCAGAAAGAGAGCAGAGCCCAGCCCAGCTTCGATCCATCACCGTGACTGCTCCAGCCCCTGCCGATCTAGGTAGAATGTTAACCCTGTCTCTGCCAGTGCCCAGATGAGACTCGCAGATCATGACTTCTCCTTTGGGTGAGAGGAAACTCAGAGAGTGACAACATAAACAAGACTGGGTCAGTTGGGAAGGAGTTCAAATGAGGAAAGAAGGAATGAAGAGGTGTCTTAAAATTGAGACTGAAAGTTCTTTTGGTAACACCATGGAGATGAACTATAATAACTGCAGCATTTCCTTTAATTCATGAGAGAAACAAATATGGGGAGATGGTAGCCTGTTCAGTGTAGACTTGACCAGAGGTAACAGATGATTAAAAGTAGCAGATTTTAAAGAAGCAGTGGTGCTTTTGAGAAGAAGAAAAAGACTTGTGTTTTTTAGAGATGAAGATGATTGTAGCAATTGGTAAAGTGAGTTTTTTGAACAGCCCATCTTTAAAAAATGACACCCCATAAGTTGACAATGACCCATTGACTTAATGAAAGAAAATGGGAGGAGTTTCACAACAGCAGAGTTTTTTCTGAACCGGGCAGCTGCTGTTTTGTGAAGATGCAAGCCACAGAGAACTGTTCTTGTGGACATATCTCCAGAGTGTTAAAAAAGAAAACTCTTTGCCTTATATGAAATAGAGAAAGATTGTTGTAGAAGTGATAACTGATTTTAAAAATCCCAGATTTCGTTTTTGTGTTGTCAAGTGGAAAAGAGATAAGTGAGTGAGGGAGGGAAGTGTTCTCGAGGTTTCATTTGGACTTTTCCTTGTTATTTCCTTTTTAGTTTGTTTTGTTAATAAATTTCCCTTATAGTCTTAAGTTTAAGCCTGCGTTTTCCTTTCCTCAAAAATCATATCTCACAACAGAACATGAGTGGGCTAGTGAGTTTTGGCTAGCTCTAAACCCACAACATTTTTTTGGTGCGTTGGCCGGGAAATTTCAAATTGGCAATTTTAAAACCACGATACTTAATTGGTGTTTCCGCCCGGTTCCAACTGAACCTGCCACAGAGGGAAACAAATATATTGTTTTCAGTTTCAGTTTCTTCCAGACTTAGTGATCACATATGCCACTTCCGAAGACAGATATTGGTCCACCTCTGATTGACTCCTAAACATTTTTCATCTCTATAATGAAAAGAAAAAAAAAGAAGAAGATTATGTAGCTATGGTACAATCCATTTATTCTAGTTCCCTTTATATTTTCTTAGATTTAGCCTGGTAAAATCACCATGTTCAATATCTAAACAGCCCTCCCTATAGGTCAATATCACTTCACAAATTTTTGTTTCAGAAATTATACTTCAGCTGCAGACAAATAAAGCTAACAACATTGAACTTTGGTCTTGACACTGTATAATTTAGTTGGGTGCTGAAAGGAAGCAATGTCCTCACTTCCACTGGGAAAGTCCCAACCCTGTGATGCTGTATCCAAATTTATGTACTCCCTTCTCAGTATATAACAATATAGTATTTCATGTTTTCCTTATCTGACACTTTAAGTTTGTACACAGAGTTTTATGTTCATACATTCTTCAAAGATTTAAACCCAGAAATGGATCAGATTTAATGCAACTAATGCAAACTTCTAAGAAACAGTGCATTCTTAATGTACAGGAAGATTCATGCTCCAGTTACAGGTAAATTATATTCTTAACTTCATGGTTGTTGTACTTACATGATTATCCAGTGTATTTTTCCTCACATGTATATCTGTGTGAATTTAAGAGTACGGAAAAAACTGTAGTATGGTTAAGAAAATACAACAATTCTTATTTCTAAACAAAGTTCATAAAGGTATTATTGTATCTTATTTTGAGTATTCCTTAGTACTTTATCTATTTTCAATATTACTCATTTTTAGCATAAGTGAATATCTGAATTGTTTTACATTTTGTATTATTTTATCTACTTCCATAATTCCACAGATAAAAAAGAAATATGAAGTAAAGCTGGAAAAGTTTTGGACAAAATCCTTATGTTTAAACAGAGTTAGTACACAAATTCATGTGCTTTATGCAAGCCCAACTGTGAACTTCATTTATATATGTTTTATCTGTAATTATCAATGTAGATTGGAAAAACTGCTCTTGCATATAAATATATTACAGTTACCTGACTGGCATGTGCAATCAGGGTAACTGATCTTGCAACTGCATGTCTAATATATCTATAATGCAGGTCAATAGAATTCAGTTAATTCTCAATAATCTTTTGATATAAGAATCATACCAGCCCTTTACTCAAGTAGCAAGCTGCCAAAAATAGAATACCTGGGTGGCATTTTCTGTACTGCCTTGAAAGGAAAGGCTAAAATTTCTGTCCCTCAGCTCCAAAAGGCAAAACCAGCCTGTTCAAAGAGTGATAGCAAAATACCAGTGAAGTGAGGAATGTTCATGTTACCAAACTGCATTACCTAACAAATAATTTGCTTAGCCACTGTTTCACCCTTTCCTGCTGAACTTGATGGTGATATCCTCACAAAAAGGTACTGTATTTCTATTTCCCGCTTCATATTTTAATTGAGAGTAAAGGAAGTTTTAAATAAATGTGTCATTAACCTGCAAACTATTGTTATTACTGTTAGCATTGATAAAAAGGCAAAAGTGAGAAAAATTAACTTCTAGTAAATTGCCAGTAGCTAAGAGATTAATTACAGAAGAGTTTTTCCATGACATTTCAGGTAAATGAGCATTTCATTAAAAAAAAAAAAATTCAGAAAGGAAAAGTAGCTTCAGGCTGAGGTTGCTTCTCCACAAAAGCAAATTTTCTATGCATGCTGTGCTCTTTGAATAGTGGCCCGGCAGATCACTGGGGGCAGGTCGGAAGGAATGCCAAAATGTGAACTTTTAACTCACCTTTACATAACCTTCTTCTCTGAAATGTCCATTTTCCTGCTGTCTTTAAATAACCTGAGGGTTATTCCTTCTAATGCTAGGCTGCAGAGGCCACTGTGGAACATAAACATTGTTCAACAAGCAGCACAGGATAAATGCAAACAAAATATGCTCCTTTTTCTTCATCTAAGATGCTGAGAGAGCTAGACAAGGGCCATGTGTCATGTCTATCTACTGCATGAAATATGGTACATTTTGGAGAACTAAGCACAAATAAATTTGATGAAACAATGGAATACCAGTATATTTTTAATATTCTGTGTGTGTATATATATATATGTATGCATGCACATATATCCATATATGTATATATATGTCTTCCCACACATTTTCTTATTCCACAAAAATGTATGTGTAAATATTCACCCGATAAAACTGTCTGTAGTCCAAGATCCATGCTGGACCTTAGATTCTTCTTTCATACACCTTGGAAAAGGTAGTTCCTAGAGCATATGCACTCTGGTCACATCTGGATCTTCCCTATATTGATCAGAGCTACTGTGCATTTCACTCTCTCACAGAAGTGAGAAAGGAAGGCTGGTACATCTGGGAAATGAGTTTGTACACTTGGGAAGAACGACATAGTGCACATATTTGCATTAAGGGAATTCTAGACAAAAATATGCTACCTCTAGTCAGTGAGTTAACACAAAAAAAATTACCAGAAGCATGATGTGGCTGAACCACTTAATACTTTCTTATACATTTCAAGCATTGGTGGGAGATATAGCATATAGTTTGTTGGTCCAGAGACTGAACGTTTTTTGCTGAAACATACAATGCCTTCTGTAGCATTTAATTTATTATTTTTCTATGAGGTGTACTAACTTTGTGAAGAGTCATTCAGAAAGGCCACTTTCAAAACAATCTATAACTCAAAAACAGATTAATATCTCATATAAAATATAATATATGAAAAAGAAGAACATGAAAACCATTTGCTAAAGCTAAGTTCAACTCAGTACTGCACTGTTGGATACAGCAAGAAATTCTTCCTTTTTTTTCTTAACACCACCCCAAGAGAAGTCTAATTCCTCTTGATGGCTTCTAGGCAAAATGTAAAAGTAAAGCCTTGTTTGTCCTTTCCTACAATGGATATAAATTTTTTCCATCATAGCTGTTTTTTAGGGAATATATCTTTTCCCAATGCTTAGAGAGTCCAAAGGATCCAAATGGAGTGTATACTCAACTAGATAGTAAAATGCCAAGAACTTGATATTTCACTATTTTAATTGTCTTTCTTAAGTTGCTACTCCAGCTGTGGGACAAGATCTGAACCACTCTTCATCTTCATTCATGCAGAGACAAGTCTTGCATTCTTCAGGGATGAATTTATCAGTAACCAACTGACCCATTTTACGGTAAAAATCGATAGAAAAAACATGTATGTCAGACAAAGCACCGAGCATAAAGAAACAAAGATTGTTTCCTGATGAAAGAAGCTGCATATTACTAATTGCAAAGCAAGCATCCTGGCAACAGACAGAGAGGAGGGATGATACCTCTAGCTCTCATTTTGGAGTCAGTCATGGATCATCATTATATGCCGATCTTTCACTTGTCTCTTATGTGTTATATAAAGACCTGAAAAGGAAATGTATTTGTTCACAAATAACAATTCATTTATTCTATAGCCTATTTCACTTTGTTGTCAGCTAATTAAATTCTGTCACTGAACCAAATATGATTGATTGTTACCTGCAGCTGTTCCCTGTAAATCTGTCTACAAATAGTTACTCCAAGATGGCAAGTATTCTGACACTCTCCAAAATACAGTCAGCAACAGAAACAGACAACCGTTGAAAATTTAATCTTAACAAGACTTCCACTAAACTCAGGGGGATACCATTTTTAATTAGAAAGAGAATGCCAGACTCTGAGTAGCTAGCTTAGCAAAGTTCACTAAGTATCATCTGATTAAAAGACATAAGGTGGACAGCTTTATTTTCCCTCTAGGAAAGCAAACAACTACAAAAATTATTTCCTTCATAAAATGCTTTTAGTCATCAAAATGACAGGCTTGTCAGACCATGTGGCAGATTAACTTTTATTTTTTTGAGTTTGCTTCCTACTGCTATGTCAATAAAGAGAACACACTGTCAGGGAATTTTGTTACAAACAATATTGTGTATGATGGTGTGATGGTACAGAATGCATTCTCAGAAATGCTGGAATGACAAAAAACTGGAGAAAGTGATTCACCGGTGGTGGTACTTCCCATTCAGACAGACCTTGGGAGGTTGTAGAAATGGACATTTTAAAATCTAATACGGTTCAACAAGAACTACAAATTGAACAGTCACAGAATTATAGAATGACTTGGGTTAGAAGGAACCTTAAAGATTATTAGTACAAAAACTCCCCTGACATGGGTAGGGATACCACCCACTAAATCAGATTGCTTGGGCTTTCATCCCAGCTGGCTTTGAACACTTCCTTGGATGGGCCAGTTACAACTTCTCTGGGAATCCTGTTTCAGTGCATCACTACTCTCACAGTAAAGAGCATCTTCCTAACATCTAATCTAAATAGCTCCTTTCTTAGTTTAAAAGCATTTCTCCTTGTCCTCTCACTACATATCTTTGCAAACAGCCCCTCTCCAGCTCAGTTATAGGGCCCCTTCGGGTACCGGAAGGCTGCTATAAGGTGTCCTCATATTCTTCTCTTCTCCAAGTTGAACAAGTCCAACTCTCTCTGACCGTCTTTGTAGGAAGGATGATCCATCCATCAGATTGTCTTTGTGACCCTCTCCTGGATCCAGTCTAACAGTTCCAGGTCTTTCTTGTGCTCAGGACTTCAGAACTGGATACATTACTCTGGTGGGGGCTCTATGGGGCACAGTAGAACAGGAGACAGTCTCCTCCTTTGACCTACTGACTACCCCATTTGATGCAGCTCAGGATGTGGTTGGCCTTCTTGGTTGTGAGAGCATGCTGTTGGCTAACATCCAGATTTTCATCCACCAGTACCCCTAAGTCCTCTGCATAAATTATCTCAGTGAGTTCTTCAAGTCCGTACTCACCACACCTGGGATTCCCCTGATCCAGGTGCAGCACATTGCACTTGAACTTGCTGAACTTCATGAAGTTCTTGTGGGCTTACTTCTCCATCTTGTTCAGGTTGCTCTGGATGATATCCTATCCTTCTGTTGTGTCAACTGAACTTCTCAGAGCCTGCTTCTCTGCCATCAAGCAGACATGCAGTTGACAATCTCACTCTCTGTGTCTTTGATGAAGATATTGAACAGTATCCATCCCAAGACAGAGCTCTGAGGGACATAATTGATCACCAGCCTCTACCTGGACATACTGCCGTTGATCATAATTTCTCTCTTTTGATCTTTTCTGAGCCTCTCTAGTACCCTTCCTCATAAGGATAGGAGTTGTCTTTGGGTTTTTACTGGCCTGTGTAAATTCTGGAAAATAGAGAAGTTGATCACACTATCCACATTACACCATAGCACAGTTTAGCCTTCTCTGCAAACTGTGGACAAACACGTACTGTTGTGGTGCCCTCTGTGAAATTGGTGAAATTTGGGGTAGGGAAAGAATAGAGAGATGATAAAATATATTGAAACTGAATTTTAACTTTTTTGAAAATAACCATCAGATGAGGCCTCCAATCTTTGATATCAGTGATTACTCAGTTTGGACGCTTAATTGTTCACAAGACCTAACAGGAACTGACTGGTAATATCTTTAATATGGAAAGGTGAAATTTTCAAAAGTTTCCCTCTTAGTGCAGATACCAAGCAGTATGATCAAAGTTCCATTTATTCTGGTAAACGTAATTTCTATGAAAACATGTTTTCATACATTATAAATTATGTATGGAGACTGACTCTATGTACCAGGAAATAAAAATATTAGTAATGAAATGTTAATACTGCCATCTGGCTTCTTCAGTGTCTAGCTGAACTGGAAATGCAAATCAAGCATACACATTTTTTCTCAAAATGCAGATTTTTCACAAGGTAGCTATCTTAATTCTCAGCTATTTTTCTTCTATATTTAGATGAAAAACTCTTTGGCTATATGTGATAGCTTTTACAAGAAAAAATTAGCTAACTCTCATATTGACTTAGAAGGTTGCCAGATCTTTATCAATCCAGTACTTACTTACCCAGAAGCAATTCAGACCTGTAGCTTACTCATGTTAAATCATACTGTACTCCTCAAACAATTTCCAGTGTTTAGCGGTGGTATTTCCAGAAGAAATTATCACCACGTAAATGAAGAAAAGCATAATTGTGCCATTTTATGAATGCTTCTTTTACTGAAAATTATTCTTCTTCTGTAAAAGTAATTGCCATTTATAGTTTAAATAATTGTATGTTCTCACTGAAGCGACCATACTCTCTGACGTAGAGTTGCGTGTGTACTCTGTGTCTACAATGGTATATCCAACTCTGTATTTCACAGTCTTTACACAATGTGAGAAAAGGTAGATTTTATGTCTGTGGAAGCAAGCACTGGGTGTCTTTACACATCTGAAAGCATGTTCATACTGGGAAGGAGAATAAACCTATCTTAGGTGTGGTTATGTGAACTTGTGAGGTTGAGAGTAATTTCCAGGGTGCTCCTTCTGGCAGTAAGAAAGCTATCAAAATAAAAGAAGGCACAGAACATAGAAACACTGGTAAATTCTTTCCAGACTGCCTGATTCCTAGGAATTTACTACCCTGCTTACTCCATACTTTACTCTATTTAGTTTGTGATTATGTATAAATAGCAATTTTTAAACAAGGATTGAACAAGTGAGAAGCGGACAGACAGTTAAATAGATCATACCACCAGCAATTTCAAATCTGCTTAACTACACTGAATTTAAAGTGGAGTACTTCTTCCCAGAACACATACATGGCATCACTTTCAGTTTGCTTATTTGCTCTTATATTTTTAACCTGACTTCTGTTTTTCTATTTCATGTACTTTGAAGTTGAGCCCAAATGCTCTAACACAGAAACCTATGATCTTTCACATGTACCTACACTTCTGTAGACATTCCCACAATCACAAGCTGAAAGAGGGACTCCATTGTCCCTGCAATTATAGTGCAAAGGCAGTTTACTCAAGACTAGAGAGATTTTGGTGTAGAAAAAACACACTGTTTTTTGCTGGGGAAAATGAAGAGAGGCATGCCTGCATAACAAATGAAACACGAAGCTATTTTGAAGCTCACAGTATTTTAAACCAGAAAGATCTATGCTATTTGCCCATCTGTGTGCTGATTTGGCTGGGGTAGAGTTAATATTCTTTACAGTAGCCATCATGAGGCTATGACTTGGATTTGTGCTGAAGTACTGTTAATAACACACTGGTGTTTTGTAACTGCTGAGAAATGCCTACATACCATCCAGACCTCTTTGACCTCTCACACTGCCCCAGCAGCGAGGAGCCCGGGGTGCACAGTAGAGAGGGGACACAGCCAGGAGAGCTGACTCCCACTGACCCAAGGATATTTCATACCATATGTTGTGGTGCTCGTATAAAACTAGGGAAAAAGAAGAAAGGGAGGGGACATTTTTAGTGATGGTGTTTGTCTTCCCAAGTAACTTCTCTTTCCTGGGGGTAGAACACCTGTCTGCCCATGGAAAGTGATGAATTAATTCCTTATTTTGCTTATCCTTGTTTTTAATTTGCTTGTGTGCATGGCTTTGCTTTATTTATTAGACTGTCTTTATCTCAGCTGCTGAGTTTTCTCACTTTTATTCTTCCAGTTCTCTCTCCCATCTCACCGTCTCAGCAGGTTGAGTGAGCAAAAGGCTGTGTGGGGTTTAGTTGCAGGCTGGGATTAAAGCACAGGAATCTGTCTTTAACCCTCTCTCAACAAAGGTCGAAGATTTACACAGTGATTTTCCCAATCAGCCCATCACCCTTTCAAATAAAAACTACTTATTTTTCTGCTAATAGACATACTGTTTCCTTCCCTGAATAACCTGGCAGTAGATCTTTTAGTCTGTTTTGTTGTCTCTATCCCCCAACATTTCTACAAAACAACAGGCTATGAATCTGGATCTATAGAAATGTCTTTCACTGACTAGAAAATAATGCTCACAAAATTATTATTTCCTCTGTGTATTTTTACTTTATTTTGAAGTGTCTGTTTTGGTCTTTTTAGAGAAATTACTACATTTTTCTTCCTTCATTAGTTAAAATAATTCAGAGACACAGAATATATGTTAATCTATAGTGCATTTTCTGTAATCTTCTAAGTCTCTACTACCTCAATAAATATATATTTTATGTTAAAGTTCAGTTTTACAACGTCTTACAGTTTTGAAGCTTGAGTTTGTACACCAAAGCAACAATTCAGTAACTTTGCAATTGTTTTAATTTCGGGGAATTTCAAATCTGAAGGTGACTCATTTTTCTTTTTTTTTTAATATTATCTAGGTCCAAAGTCTAACTTACTTCTTTCAGATCTTACAGTTAGTAGTGAAATGAAATCATTATGACCTCAAAATTTAATTGTAATAATCTAGACTATTAGATTTAACTGTAATAATCTAGATTATTATTAATTACTAGATAGCATTGCATTTCCTTTTAAACTCTAGATGTGTTTTATAAAGATGGTTTTTGCTGTGAATGTTTCTAGAAAGAAAAAGTTATTTCCTCTACATTGTTCCAATGGCACTTGAAGATGCATCTGTGGCTTCTAATGAAAAGGGTAAAATATCTAAACAGTCTCAGAAGGCACTGTTGGTATGCACTAAATTGCATGGAGAAGACTAAGGACAGGGAAAAGTTTGTCAAAGAAAGATTAAGGCTTAAATACAATTTTTCTACATCAGATATCATGTAAAAGCAAAATCAGAAGAAAACATACCAAACAAAACAACCTCTTTAAAATTTAGGTAAGAGAGAGGTAAGTTCTTAGCAGGTCATTGAAAACCATGACCATTCATTAGTCCACTGAAATGTACTTGTAGTGCTAGTCCTAGACAACTAAATGAAGAATTATGAATGACAAAAAAAAAAAAGGACTGATCATTTCCACATCAGTGCAGAACTGCCTTACAGTTGTATCAACCTTTGTGTGTTTATTGTGATAGTGAAGTTAAGTGATAAAGAAGACAGAGATCTTCAGTTCTTTGTCTTAGCTGTGAGATTGCCTAACTGGATATTTTCTACCTGTTCACTTTGTCTTCTTTTTTTTGTTTTCTTCTCCGATTCATCAACCTCTCATTTAACTGCATATTGCAAGTTCTCTTTTGGTTTTGTTTTTTTAAAGTAGGAGATAGAAACACATTTGTCTTGTTTTCTAATTTACCACTTTTACCGTGTTTCATTGTCTGCTTCCTCTGTGACCCTAGTTTTATTTTCAGTGAGAGTCAATTTATGCTGAACTGATAAAATCTGCATATGAATGTGCAGACTTTTAGTTAACACTGCAGTTTTGACAATAAGGCTTTTCAAGCATAACCATATTGCTCATTGTTTGGTGTTCTTTCTTTTGCTTGTATCCTGTAATTGAGTATTTCACACAATTTCTTGACATTTGTTTCAATTTACATGAAAAACTGTGATCTTGCCCTAGTTTTATGCATCAAGTACATTAAGTTCCTATCTATAACAAAGCTGGAAATATAAATAGAAGAACCAAGTATTAGCTTCTAGAAATTTATGGTTTATATAAACAATAATTTAACCTTTTATTTTAATCCCCTGTAACTAAGTATAATGCTTAACAGCTTATAGGTAGTTGGTAACTATGAATCCTGTTTACAGTGTGGAACTATATAGTACTGTATACATTTTGGTCAGTGGATGAGGAAAAGCAGTAGCTACAGTAAGAAGTAAATAATAAGGGAGCTGTAATAAATCAAAATTCCATGATGCGTGATCTAGGTGCAATCAGAAGAATTCTTATACTACAATTATTATTAAAAGTCAAGTTGATAAATATTCCACAA
>VWYI01024408.1:29190-51419 GCA_013399455.1 Anthoscopus minutus | reverse complement strand
TTTAACAGTGCTGAAGGTGCACAGGGCCAGGATCATTCTGCTCTGCAAATACCAACAAAGAATACTTAAAGAAGAAAGGTGACTGGAGGGTGGAACTATTTGAAGAGTTTTGCACCATAATGTGGAACATTTGCTATTAGTTCCCAATGCATATTTTTCATCTTAAGGAGTGGTAGCCACCTTCCAAGTTTCAATTCCTTGGTATTTCATATTATGCCAGAACTCAACTCTTTTGGATTAACTCCTTCCAAAGAGAAATGAAGAAATGAACAGCATTTCACAGAAGAGTTTTTCAGCAGAGAGTCTTCCTGGGATTTTAGAGCAAAACACAAGAGAAGGGAAAAAAAGATTAAAAAAAAAAAGAAAATATAAATAATTCCTTTTACTTCTTCAAGTGGTAATGCTGATTAACTCATCAGATTTTCTTCCAACAATACAAGAATTATAGGTTCCCCTAGAGCCTGATGTATTTTGGGTCAATATTTGGCTAATTTTTCAACAAAAATAGCAAGAATATTCTGGAAAAAAAAGCTCTGGGTATGCAGATTTAAATACTGAAATATAACATTAAGAAATTATGGGTTGGGTCTCTTAGAGCATTTAATTCACCTATTTGTTTGTAAGACATTTTATTGTCCAACTCATCTTCCACATGAGTAAAAATAATTGTACAGGAAAACATCCTTAGACAAGACTGCCAAAATATTTTCTGTATTCATTCACAAATAATTTTGTATCCCAAATATCTGCACCCACATTGCATGTTTGGCTTGAGCAGTTTAATTAGAGATCTGTGCCTTCAGTCCCAGTGTCACCTGTGTGGGAACATCCAACATGCATGACAAAACACACGATGGTACTGCCCTTTACTGCACTGAACTTCTTCAAAAAAAATTTTAAAAAAGAGGAAAAAGAAAAAAAATATGACTGGGTGACAGCAATAGAATTTCTGAATAGTCAAATCAAGGGGAACAAAAAGATCACTGATGAAAAGTTGAATGACTCAGATGAGGAAAAATTAGTTGACTGCATTCCACTAGAATTTGCTTTTTGGTTTGAAACCCTATGATCTGGAAAGCAACATATTTGCATTTACTTTTTAATGCATTAATAGCAGCTTAATTGTGAAGGTTTCTTCTTAAATAATCTCGTTAAAAAATAACTGGTATTTGATTGATATAAAACAGTTTTGATTTAGCTTTCTAGCTTTATTTCTACTAAAACTGTGCAATTTGAAAAGCAATACATTTTTCTTTAATTATTATCACAACAGCACAGTAATTTTGGCAGCTTTTCTACTGAATAATTTGATCACTATAGAAATGAGCTTTGCTTCAACTTGCTTTTGATTTGTGTGTACATGCATTAGGATTTTATGGTCTTTCACTAAAAGCTAAAATATTATACAGTAATGTCTCCCATGTCAAGGACAATGCAATGGGCCACTGCTTTTGGAGAAATTCTGGCCAAGGATTTGGGGTTACCCTGCCAGCAACCTAAGGAACAGACAAACCACTCCAGGATGGTGCCAAACTCTTTCTGGTGGTGCCCAGCAACAGGGAGAGGAGCAATGGCCATAAAATAGAACGCCAAAAGTTCCATTCAACATCAGGAAGAACTTTTTTGCATCGAGGGTGGCAGAGCACTGGAACAGCTGCCCAGGCAGGCTATGTATTCTCCCTTTCTGGAGACATTAAAACCCCAGCTGGACATGATCCTGTGTCACCTGCTTGAGATGACCCTACCTCAGCAGTTCTGGGCTGGATGATCTCCACTGGTCCCTTCCAACCCCAGCTTTTCCGTGATTCTGTGAAATACACTTTTGAAGGATATAATTATTCTTTTTACCTCACTGTAAATTTTATCATAGGCAATTGAGAACTTTGCCCTTTTCGTTTTTATTTGTTCATCTTCTGTAAGAAAACCTTAATTTGGAGATTGATTTAAGTAACGTGCATGGAAACCATCAGGCAAAATGCAAAATTTTGAAAAATCAAGCAGAAAAAGGAAGTATGCAAGAAGAAGACCCACAATTTCCACATAATCTTTCCTGGGATACCATGTGCATATTTAACACAGGTGTGTGCTTTAACAATTTGATCCTATTGTGTTGTGTTTCTGCACAACTCCCTCTTCATTCACAGCAAAGGCAGTTTAAAGGAAGGGGAAATTCAGTGTGCTTTTAACCTCATAAATCTACTTAGAGTCCTAAATTTCATTTAAGCCCAGCACTGGCAAGAAATCTTACAGACTGAAAGTATTTTATTTTACTGGTGAATTCAAGTCTTATATTTAATGACTTTTTCCTAAAGTAGAGATGCAGCTTAAAAGAAGGATTATCCATTATCCCTACCCATTTTTATCACAAAGAGACTATGCCTCCATTCACAATAGGTAGAGAGACAAAAATCCAAGTTGCCCTAACGTAACCTCACCTATAAAAATACTGCTTATAGCATAGTTGTATGTGAAAATTGTATAAAAACCCAAGGATCTCTGCAATTCATATAACAATTTACAGCACACACTGTTGTCACAACTTAAAAGGGGCTGAAAATTGCCTTGGAAATTATGGCTAATGGATTATAATAGTCTTTGTCACAAATTATCCTGAGTAGTTTTGGTTAAGCATCGTGTAGTTTTATATAACATTATACTGCATTAATATGCTACTTCATCAAACTGCTCAAAAACCTCTATTAATCTTAATGGACCCAAAGAAATAGATCTCCAAAGAACTTTGATAACATCTGTTTTGGTATAGGTGTGCTGGTTTTGGCTGGAATAAAGCTCATTTTCTTCATAGTAGCTAGCAGGGAGCTGTGTTTTGGATTTGTGCTGGAAGCAGTGCTGGTAATGCAGGGATGTTTTCCTTACTGCTGGGCAGAGCTTGCACGGAGCCAAGGCCTTTCCTGCCTCTCAGCCTAGAAAGTGTTCTGGGTGGAGTGCACAAGAATTTGGGAGAGGACACATCAGTCAGGTGGTGGTGAACAACTGCTCGTTTGCATCTTGCCTTCTTTGGGGTTTATTTCTCTGTTATTTCCCTCTTATTTACAAATGATCTGATAATTATCATTAGATAATTTCAGTTATTAAACTCTTTTAATCTCAACCCCCACGAGTTTTCTCACTTTTACCCTTTTGGCTCTCTCCCTCCACCCTTCTGGGAGGCAAGGAAGAATAACTGCTTGATCCTTAGTTGCTGGCTGGGGTTAGACCACAACATGGTAGATGACTATTTAGCCCAAGAAGATAGATCTTACAACATACATATCTACTTGACAAANGGATAACACACAATCATGCAGAGTTATTATGGCTAAAAATTTTCCACTCACTAAAAAAAATTTGAACAGGAACATAACTTCAGGTTGCTCAATGGTGAAATAGCTAGCAACATTGCAAAGAAACATCTACAGTAACATAATTTTTTTTTGTCTGTGCTTGTATGAAGAATTTTAACAACATTCAGCAGATGCCATCATTATGTGAGAATCTCTTTATTGATGCAATTCTGCAACAGAAAACAGGATTTACATACAAGTAATAGCAAGCCACTTCTTGGAAAAAGGAAATGGTACTTCCAAGTGGACTTGTTAACACCAAGAAATATGGGATGCCTGCTGTGCAGACTTATTTAAGAGCACTGCATTGTAAAATATTCTAGTTGAAGTGTTCCTGCTGGAAAAAAGTAATTTTTTTACCAAAAACTTTCCTTTTACTGCAGAAATGTCTGGTATCATCCCCTTTTTATGTTAAATAAGTATGCACTATCATGCATTTACATAAAGTAAGAAACACTGATTATCTTAAAATGGTCTTAGTCTAGACCACTTGCCAGCATGCTATACATGCAAAGTCAATTAGGTTACAGATCTGAGCACTTAACATTTCTCTCATGACAACTCTTCATACAGTGTGAGAGGGAAAAACAGTGACAAATTCGTGCCTATGCAGTTTCATGAATTCAGCAGGAACAAAAAAGGATGGCTACTAAGGGCAGGGAGAGAGGGAAGGGAAAGAAGGAAGAAAAAAGAAAAGATGAAAGCACACACTGCCCTACAGTCAGAAGAATAGTATATGCTAGTTTGAGGAATGAATCAGAAACTGTTCCAATTTCCATGCTCATCAAACTTAATGATGCTCTGCACAATTTACAGGTGTCTTTCTGATCACAAATACACAATCCATGCTTTCAAAACCTGCACCTCAACTTCAGTACCTGCTAAAGGTAACATGCTCCAAGATTGTATATACATATTACATTTAAATCAAGAGCATCTGCTGGAAGTACATTGCAGAACACCAGATGTTACCACACCAAATAACCATCAATCTTATGCTGATCCACTGGCACTGACAAGGCATTCAAAATGCAGCTGGACGAGGAAAGACCCTCCTATCCCAAAATTATTCACAGAACCCTGGGTGATTTAGCAAAATAATCTTGAAATCTCTGGACATCTCAGCAAACCTTACCTTTAAAAAGCCATTTAGATTCATCACACCATTCTGTCTAGCAGTAAAGGATTTATGTTGTTTACTTGTCTTTGTGTAGCTGCAGGATTTTACGTATCCCAGTATCCAACGGTGCAGATACTGGCAGCAACAAAAAATCAGTGCTCAAATGTGAATACAACATTATTAAGGATACCCCAGCACTATCATTCATTTTAAAGTTGCATTTTTAAAGGCAGGATGCAATCAAGGAAACAAAGATCTCTAAAATGTTCCAGTTGTTTTCATGAGGCTATGCTCTACTCTTGCTGGAAAACAGCCACATCAAGGACCACAACAGCACAGGTTATTAGTGAGGGGAAAAAACATGGAACAATTTTAACTAAATTTTCCACAAGGCTCTTAAAAAGTTGTAGATGACAGACATTCTAGTACTGAATCTTGGCTGAAGCTACTGTAATCCATTGCATTTTGTGTCAATAATCACAGGTATTTAATAGATAAGTGAGGTTCAATGTTCTATTTAAATTACAAGACTTACAGAAGTAACATCCATAAATCTTGACTAACATCAAGGATGTAGAAGGCAACCAAGCTTGTCTGGTTTGTGTTTAGAGTTGTCTATATCCAATATTAACTTATAATAAAATAAAAATTATTCTGGATGCTTAAGCACCTCAGTCTACGCAGCACTGCCAAGTTGTGCCAATCCCAGTTCTTAGCAAAATGTCAGCATATAAATACTATCTACAAGCAGAAATGAGTATGAAGTATCCTTATAGCACAATGGCATTTGAAGATCTCTTGACATTAATCTTGAGTTTGTGAACTATATGCGCAACTCCATACTTTGCTAATATTTGCATCAAACTATTTTTCTTCCTTTTTCCATTTAATTTTTAAAATCACGAAGTGACAATATTGTTGTCTTAGCCTTGCTTTGTAAATATATAGACACACAAAATACATCCAGTATGGTAACAACATGAATTACATGTGGAAACAACATTGTTTCCACAGAAGAAAAGCAGAACAGTAGCTCAGAATATAATTTTTTCTATTATATTTTCAAGGTTTGTTAAAGATCTGCTAAGGCTGGCTACCTCTCCTTTGTAAATTAAAGATTTTACTGATTCAGAAACTTTTCATATGGAAGAGAATCTGATGTTCACACACACATTTATAGTCCCATCATAGGCTTCAGATACCTGAAATATGTTACCTTGCTGTAGTCTGATTATATTGTGAGAAACCTGATATTCTCTTACCTAGAACACAAAAGAAAAATTGTTTTAGATTAGTTCATACCATTGTTCAAATCATGCATTTTGAAAATTAAAGAAGAATTAATTACATACAACCAACAAATTCAGTTTAAACTATTTAGAGGTAAATGGTCTTTAGTATTAATTCAGTCCAAGAGATTTGATTCTTGAGCTGTGATCTTCTTTCACAGCTTTGTCATTTTCTCTCCTTAGAGGATTAAAAACTCAGTCTTTTCAATCAAGGAAGGTTAAAAGCCATGTAAAAACCCAAGTTCCATGTTTGCACTTATTTTGGTATGATTCAGCTTCTTAACTTTCAAACTTGGTCCCATTGTTGTTTTGTTTTGGAGGTTTTTTTGTGTATGTGTTTTTTGTTTGGGTTTTATGCTTGTTTTTTGTTTTGTTTTTGGTGCAATGATACAATAAAAATACTTCATCTTCCAATTTCTTTTTCAACAATGACAAAGGTACCATAAGTTTTTGTCAGCAGTATCTTGAAGCTCAAGGAATGTCTGTAGCAGTAGTGGCACCTTCAGTTTATAAAGTGTTTATAAACTAGTGAATATGTGTGTTTTCACACAATCTAACCTTTAAATGGTACACATTCCTTTAAGCAAAGTAACTTCATCTTAATGATGCCAACAACAAAGAAATTACAAGCTCCTTCAGCTGCTTGAACTATGGAATATATGGATTCCTGGGACAACTGAAAGTTTGTTCCTACAAGCTGTTTATTAACACTTTTGTGGATTATTGGAGTCTTAACCAAGACTGCAGAATTTTTAATTTTCACCAAAATTTTCCTTATAACAAAAAGGAAACAAAATATCTTTGTTTTGAGCTGCAGCCACAAGCCACCAGTTATCATATTTATGATTTTAAATTTTAGCTTTGAAATTAAGTTTAACTTCTTATGAGCGACACAGCAAAAATGAACACAAACCTAGGCAACTTAGTATGTCTTCAGTACACAAAGGTTTTCAGATAATTTAAAATTCACCAATACAATATCTCTCAATGGTCCTGGCCCAGTATCACTGATATATCCAGCAAGCACAGGTTGGGAGCATTTATTTCCAGCACCAATAACTGTGGATCTACTTCCTTCTTTCTCCTCCCACATGCAGCAGTTTCTTCATGCTCTGTTTGTGTAGCCATGCACTGACCCAAAACTTCTTGGTGACAACTCTAAGCTTCAAACCATTTAAACTTGAAAAACAGTTTACATTTTTAACTAGATCATTTAGACAGGTCTGGGTTAGTTTCTGGTAATAGCAGTGCTTGAAATGGCACAACAGAGAGTGTGATAACTCTCAGTGGAGAAACCTTTGCTGGCAGAGGATCCCAACCTTTCCTTTAACCTAATTCTGTTTATCCATTAGGCAATCTACGTGATTCTCTCAGTGAACAGCAAAACCAACTTTCTTTTTCCGCAGCCATTGAAACTTGTGGAATAGAGCTTTTGTTAAAACCAATCCTTTTCCTGCTCCCTCTGTTGAGCTCATTATCTTTTTAGAAACTAACTTAGCTATTTTTGGTGGATCTTCTTTGGTAATTGTGACTCAGTTGGGCTGAGTGATGGTCTTGAGGTAGAGAGGAGTGGGGGGAAGGTAACATTCCCAATGGTAAAATGGTTTCTAGTGCCTATCAGATTTTATTCTACAGAAAAGCTGCTTGGCTTCACCCTCACAACTCCCAGTAAAGGTTTTATTTCACTTGAAGAACTATAGAATATTCTGACAAGAATATCAACTGTTTGGTTTTGTTAAACAACAAAGTATCTAAATCTTCAAATGTTAATGTGTTTTATTTAGAGATTGTGAAACACTTTGAAGAAGTGTTTCAAAAAGTGAAAATATTTCAGGATTTTTAAAAAACTGGGCTTCCATCAGGGCAAGCCAAGCAGGTTCTGAGAAATTAAGACTTTGCCACATGGAAGTCCTACTACTGCCAGTGTAGTCACAGTTCTAAAAATTAGTGGTCATACCATTTGTCTAAGACAGAAAAAGAAGAGCTCCAGAGACTCTGTTGCATCCCTCTCCTTGTTCCTTTCTACTCTTCTTATCAATCTGCAGACTCAAAAATGTGTTTAACTTAGGATTTATGTGTATTATTCTTTTTCTATTCTGTTTCACAACTGCAGCAACCAGCACGGCCTCTTTCATGTCATATGAGAGAAAACTTAAAATGGTCTTTGGAAAAGAGAAACAGATTCTAAGGGCGTGTACAGGGATTTATTGCTGTCATCTGAAATACCAAAACATCTGCAGGTTTTAGTAGCTGGGACAGATGTTAGAGAAAGGGAAAAAAAAAAGAATAAAGAAAAAAAAAGGTATAATATTATACCCCATATTTTCAGGTGTGAAACTGAGGAAAGTTGCTTTAGTGTGGGATAGTAAAATGACACTGACATGCTCTGGTTTGACACAAAGGGAACAAAGAAAGTAGACAAAGAACAATTCTGTGTCATGTACACTGAAGAAACAGGGAATGGCATAAGGAAAAAGCATCCCTGGAGATTTTTATAAGGCTTTAGAGTTCATTTCCATATGATTTAAAGAGATCAGAGCTTTACAACCAAGGTGTAAATTGAAAGTTATAGGTTTTATGATTGATGATCCAGGAACAAGCTGAGTTCAACAAATAACTGACCAGTTAGAAATCAACAGTAGTCCTATACCAATTGCAGAGTGTAAGAGCAGCCTTGAATAAACAGATACATTGTTCTAACAACCCAGTTGGGAAAACCCATCACAAAATAATCCACAGTAATGAAAAGAACTCATGATTTCAAGTTGTGGTCACTATGAATGAGTCAAACTACTGAACTACCTTCCTGTAAAACAGATGACACTTAAAATCTTTAAACTAGTGATTTCATATCTTCAATCTTAGCAATCTCCTTAATTCCTTACTATATTTCAGCTCAAATGTGAATAAATATTTACATCTTCACCACAGTTATGCAGACTGCACAGATGCAAGCTTTGCTCACACCTCTCAGGCTAATCAGGCCTGCTTGCATCATATGAATTCTCCTTGAGCTCGACTTTGAGCTGACTTTGAAGTTTATGAGCTGAAAAGCAGCTAAATTAAGCAGAACAAAACAAGCAAATGACAGCTAAAAAGCATTAGACCTAAGTCTATCCATTCAATTAATTTGCAGTTTTACCCACTCTTCTGTTTAACTGGCTTTGTCAAAATTTCGACAGAAGTACTACATGACTGAATTTATGCTACAGACATTAGTAAGATAAAGATCTGAAATAAAGGAATAAATAAAATAAATAATTCTGCACAACAAGACCTAGTAGAAAAAAACCAAAAACCTAACAAACAAACAAACAAACAAAACCAACACCCCAAACCAACTCATTCATTTTTTTTCTAGTTTACTTTTTAATTTAATTTAAATTAATGTAATTTGCTCTGTACTGGCAATTTTATATGTGGTTATTTTGTAAGTTTTTGAAAAAGAAAACCTTATAAAGAGACAGGAAAATATTCAAGAGCTAAAAAAAAAATAGAAAATGTATAAATTATAAAAGTCTTCCTGGAAAAAAAGCATAGGAGACCTTGCAGGAAACTAACAATTCTTTTTTTTTGTTCTATTCTGACAGAATTCAACCCAAGTACCATGTGAACCCAGAATATTAAATCAGTCCTAAACAGGGTGACGTGCTGCAGCTTTGTCCTCAGCTGCTTCAAGGAACCCCCACCAGCCTTCTCAACCTCTCAATCCAGTTTTCCACCTTAAATGTTGCTTGACATACAGATGGATCAAAAAGGAACACCAGTCAAACATTGGTACAGAAACTACAGAGCATTTTAATTTTCAGACAGATTTTTTAATTATTATGGATATGCAAGTTCTCAGTAGAGATGATAGCTACTGCAACTGTGCTTTTCTAACCAAAGAATGCAAGAACCCACTTCTCACTTCACAAAGCTACCTAGAGTAAGAGGAAAAGCAGGAAGACAAAACATGTTTGGCGAGTCTAGAGAAGATGATCAATAAGTCTTTAGGAGTATGTTTATACAGAAGGGTGCCAATCAGTCTGGAGTCCTGTGGAGACAAATGTACTTTGCTGTTTGCGTATTTTTTTCTTTCTCCACAAGGAAAAAACACAATGTGGTTTAGTAAACAATTTCTCCTTATGTTCCCACAGAATTCCTTAATGTTGTGGAGAGATTCTTCCAGTAACCAAGCTAACTTAGAAAAAGGTGACAGGTGCTAATTTTCTCAGAGGCATCATATTCATACAAAGTCTGGGTAGATATTCATGGGAATTAAAAAATGTGTCTTTTGATCCAAATACTGTCCCACTTCTGTCCTCTAAATCACAGAAACACCAGAATGAGTCAAAGAAAACAATGCAAAACATTGTGTAATATCATCAATGTTACTCTCAAAACAGCTGACTACATCTGCCATTAACTATATTATTTTAATGTAATCAAGGACATTAAAGTTTGCTGTGCACTTTATGCATGCTGTATTACAAAGAACATGCAACAATAAACTCCTATTTTCCACATCCTTTGTAAGCATTAACAGAAATAATTCCTTATAAAATGATTTTCTGATGAGTTTTGAAAGCTTGGATGCAGATGCACTTATCTGTCCTCTATAGCCAAGATAAACTACAGTGCAAGCTTTTTTATTTTTTTTTCTTTTTGCATGCATGGTTGATTTTCAAATCATGCCTTGGAACAAACTAATAATTATATATAACTAGAAACATAGGAAAATGTCCCCAATTCACACTTCTGCTAGAACAGCATTGCCAATGACTGATTCACAGGAATAGTAAAAATATATTAAGAAAACAACAAGCATCAAAGTTATAAGCATCACAAAAATTGTACCTTCACTTTGACTTGAGTCTAACTTCCATTACATAGTATACATAGTATACATAATATACCATTAGTGTATTAATCAACTTACTGTAACACAATCTTGTAAGAAGTGTTAGGAGATATCAGAAACAGATATTCTTTGCTTAAAGAACAAAAAAGTTGAGGGTGTTTTAAATGCATATGTCAAGTTAAAAAAAAAAAAAGGTAGAGTCAACCCAAAATATCTAATTTGCAATTTGTCCAAAATACTGGGATTTTTCTCCATCTGAATTTCACACTTCTACTACATAGATTCTGTGTCCTGACAGACAGGATTGTAGCCTTGTTTCTCAGTGCCAGATAGGCCAGATGTAGGCTCTCAACTGTAATTTGGGGTAACAACCTAAATTATACCTTTAGAGAAACCAGTGATGAAAAGCTTATTTGCAAACTCTAAATTCTGGAGTAGTATCTCCATTACTTTCCTGCTTAAATTGTAAGGTAGGCAAATTCTAAAACTACAAGTTAGGATAGCTCTAATACACTGGGTAAATAATCACATATATGTCCTGTGCCATGAGTTTCTTCTGAAATGATGTGGAGATTAAAATAGTGAAAACTATTGTTATTGGCTTATTTATACTGATTTATAAAACTTAAGTTACTTTAAGAAATAATAGCTGCAAAGTCTGAATATGATTCTAGATTACACACTATGCCTTATGTTGATGTAGAAACACTTGGAAAATAATAAGAGGAAATATGTGTATGCTAGATATAGGCCTGGATTGAGATACTATACCAAGCAAAAAACACAGAGAAGCTGTGATGAGGTGACTTTAGCTGGCTGCCAGATGCCCACCCAGCTGATGATGTCCAAAATAGGACAGGGATTAAAAATAAGGTAAAAATGTTATTTTTTTTTTTTTGGCCACAAACAAAAACTGGGGGAAAATTAATTTAATTTATTGCCAGTTAAAACAGAGTTGGGTGGTAAGAAACAAAGACAAAACCCACAAAACACTTTCACTTTTTGAATCCCAAATCCTCAGCCTCCCACACTGGAGCAAGGATGGGGAATGGGAGCTGTGGTCAGTCCACAACAATTCCTCTCTGCCTCTCCTTCCTCCTCCTCACACTCTTCCCTTGCTCCAGCATAGGGTTTCCCATGGGGTCTGCAGGAGAACCTGGATCACCTCCTCCTGCTCTCCCCTTGGGGCTCTCAGGACTCTTGCTCACATTTTTCCTCACACTCCTGGCTGTGGGTTCAGCTGTGCCCTGCTCTGGGTCAGGTGCATCCTGCTGTGTCCAGCAAGGGGCAGCTCTGGCTGCCACAGCCTGGGCACCTGCACCGCTGCAGACCCCCACACTGGTTTCATAACCAGGGCTCTCAAGGCTGCGAATTCTCTGCTTCTCTGGGGAAGCTGGGCAACACAGGCAGCTGTAATTTGTCATCAGGCAGATGTGCCCCATCTCAGTTTCTCTGTCAGTCTCTGTGCACAAGGTCGGTACTCTGAGTTAGTGCTGTGACTGCTCCTGCAGCTGAGAAAAAGGCTAATTCTTGTTATTTATCCAGCATTTTGCTTTAAGTAGGCCTCTGAGTCAATTATAAAAGTATGTGTATGGGAAATTCCTATCAATAATACTAAACAGATGAAGGAAGTAACACTTTGGGGGACATGAAGACTGTTTTGTTATTGACATACACAGTAATTGATTAGGTTTTTCAGCTTTTGTTGTTAGAAATTCTGATGTATTACACGTAGGATTACTAGTTAGCTTCCATTTCCTTTCAACTTTTGCCTCTGGATAAGCTCAACTATTCCCAAGAAGAAACACTGATCAAGTACATTTGTCATGCGAACAACTCTAATAAGGTAATTCATCATAGTCTGCCAGACTCTTATTCCAGGAAGACTGCTGCATTTTTATCCTTACTTAAAAATCTGCTGTCACTCCTGCTGGAAATTTTGGTAGACACTTTGGACATGTTTAAAAGCCCTTCCAAACTGATAGTGGCAGATAATTAAGTTATCAGCTATCAAAGTCTTTTTTCACTCTCTGCAATGTTTATGACACCATGAACCTTTCTGTCTGGTTTAATCTGACCTGTTCAGAACATGTGATCCCTTGTTCCTTCCCTTTTCCTTTCCTAATGGTAGCCAGTGACCAATGTAATTCACTGCAACAAATGAACCTGCTCTGGAGGGTCTAATTGAGCAATTTTGTTTTCTTTTCAAGGTCTGAACTCAACCACATCCCACAATCTATTCTTCAGCACTGCAGTGGCAGAAGATTTACTTGAAGGCAAAGCAAGCTAAGATTTTAAGTTTCCAAATGGAAGAATGGCTTATAGTTGTGCGTGGGTGAAAATGGGAGTTGCTATTTAGGCTGTCAGTAATGCTTAACATTTTTGTATATTTTCTAGTCAAAGCTTAATATATAAATATAAATATAATTTTTTTTTTGCAAGCTTGGCACTTCACCTCCACGTTGAGTGTAAAACTTCATGTACTCTTCCTGCATTTTCTCTATTTTCTCTTATATTTCTCTGGTAGTGCTGTGTGGATGTAAATATTCTCTTTCTATAAAAAAAAAAATCTGCTTTTTTTTCACCAAAAAAAAAAAAGGCATTAAGTTTTAGCACTGGTGAACAATCTCACAACTGGAAATGCACTGAAGAAAAAAAAGTGCTGAGAAAGAAGCAGGTTCTATTTCCATTTTCCAGAACAGCATTAACAATAGCAAGGAGAAAATAAACTCAATCTTGCAGATCTATTGTCTCACACACAGACAAAAACAGGGCATAGTTTTAATCCTTGCACCTCATCTGTCAACCCCTTTTATCTGTGGCTTTTCAATATAGCAACGCAAAACTAATGACAAAGTGATCTTAAAAGCTAGAATCAATTTCCACTGCAGTCACAGCCATCAGAAAGATTGGGGGAGAAGTTAGGTCTGATAAGCAAAATTAAAAGTAACATCAGTTAAACCCACAGGTAGATACAAAGAGTAGATTACTAGCAGTGCCATGCAATCTGTGTGCACTTGGTTTATTAACAGTGTTTCATTTATGAAAGACCAAATAGCATGACACAAGATTTATCCTGAAGCAAGGCTTCATCAAGTGTGAAAGATGGGGATTCAGCATCACAAGATAAACGAGCACTACTCCTAATACTTGAAAATGGAAGCTCTAGGTGAAGCAAGGACCATTCTTAACTCTCACTTCACTTGTACTAATAAGTCTTCAATAAAAATGACATATACTAGAAATAAGAAGTCTAAGTATGCAAGGAACCAAGTCGGTAATAATTCAGTCTCCAAAATACCCCACCTTCCAAGCTTTGTTTGTATGTGTTTCATATGAAACTGGTGAAATGAATTTTAAAAAGACAGAAATAGACTTATGCACTCAGAGATTCTCATGCATCTGGAATTAAGAACATTTGCAACCATTTCACTTGGACTTATAGTTTCTCAACTTTGTTCCCTGAGAACGGAGATTCAGAATCAAAAGTAAACAATATTTTCAACACTAATATTTAAGTAGTATCATGCTTAGTTCTTTTTCCTAGACTTTTCACATTGCCTAAAAATTTAAAGAAACAAGATTTCCAGCAGAGATCCTTAAACAACTATGCACTGAAGGATACAGCTCATATTGCTAATATTAATTCCAAATCAATCTAACTACAACTTCCAGTACTTACAATTTGAGGGACACAATTTACCTCAGATTATCAGCAGAATTTCATCTTTTTGTTCTACTACCCCTAGTTCCACAGCTGGCTCACTCCTTGCCCACACTGTGGTTCCAGGCTTGAAGCAAACAGATGTGCCACACAAGCATATTTCCTGAAAACCCTGGCTGTAAATTACAGCTCTTCCCTATACCATGTCCAAATGAAGTGGCAAACATCCCTCACAGGTGAGGGAAAAGTTCAGAGGTGCAAATTAAAGCAGCCCTTGACCGTGTGTGGATGGCCTTTAACAGCATATCCACCCAAAAATGGCAGAGCCTCTTATTTTCAATTCTTAGGGGGTTTTGGGTTGATTTTATGAATCTAGTTGTCCTTACCAATCACAGCTTGCCTGAGCTGCAAGCAGTGCTAAGAAACAGAATCAGCAGTTTCAGGGAAAGATTTGGAAAGTGGAAGAGCCACATGTTCATATTCCACTTCAAGACAATATCTTGTTATAATTCCTACATATTCTGAATAGAAAATCTAGAGTCAAGATTTTGTGTATGTAGAGTGCTATGATGTAACTATTTAGTGTTAGAGAAAACCTTATTGCTTATGTGGCTGGTATGAAAATATGCCCAGACTCTAATGAAGGTAAAGCTGCTAGAGTACATATAATGAGTCAGAATTACAAATAATCCAAATTTATGTTTTTAAATAACATTAAACTTTGATATAAAAGCCATTTCAAAGGTACAGTGCAGAGAAGCATAGTTCTTATTGCTATGGACCTGAGGATCGTGACAACAAATTTCAGGATGCTGGATTTTAAACTGCAGGCACTCCTATCACAAAACAATCATTTTACCCAGGAGGTTATAAAAACAGCCTAAACAATGCAAGGCTATAGTGTTTGACCTCTTTCCCACAAGCCAGTATATCAGGGTGCCAAAGAAGCACAATACTACCGAACTGATGAAGCCACGAGGCTGATGAGAAAGTCTCCAAATTCAACAGGGAAGAATTTAATTTCAAATTTCCAGGGGGAAATTTTGATGCCAGATAGACTGAATTCCTACTCAACATTTCCCTGTCTGTGGTGATCATCAGTTTTAATTATTTCTGACATTCTGTCTATCATGCTGGATCCCTGGAGAAAAGTAATGAGTCTCCTCGTGTGAAAGGTGAAGAGAACAAAGATCACATTAACATGTTTGAAATAAATTAACCACATGATCTTATAACTATAAAACCCCAGAAAGGACCCCATTAAACCACTTGCAACTACCAGTGTGACCACAAAAATCTCCTTATTAGCTAAAAAAGCTGACTAGCAACATCTTAATTTCAGCTTTGTTAGACGATTGTGTGTTCTTGTTCCAGATTTGATAACAGCAATTGTCTGATAAGAATGACCATGCCAGTACCAGCCAACTAATGAGGGCTACTTACCTGAGGAGCTGAGCACAGTCATTTCCCAAATATTTCTTTTTAAATGCTTGGGAAAGAAGTTTGGTAAAGTTATTTTTAACTTTTCACTGAAGGTCATGTTTGTACTGTAATAAAACTTACTCAGCTTTTTTGCAAAGAATATACCAATCAGCTCAAATCAAAAGCATCGGAAAGTACAAATTACATTCTCCCTCCTCCTGGCTTACCGGGAGAAGCACTGTGTGATTGTCTCAAGGAAAATTAAGCAAAGAGGTCCAACAGTCTGTATCATCTTATCTTAATAGAATTTTAGAACAGCAATGAGTGCCTCCAAAATACAACTAAGAAGAAAAGCTAATTGGCAGAAGATTATAAATTATATTTTCATATTCAACAAAGAAAGTACAAGATAATTTATTATTATATTCAAAACTACAACTCATTGGGTAAAGGCAGAAGACTGTGAAAAATAATGTAGAACACTTTCCTCTGAGAAATATTGTTTTATGAACTACTAATGTGTCAATACATTTTATTAAAAAAATCACTGATACATTAAAATAGTGTATTTTCTCCCTATTTCTACACATAATGCATTTACTAAGAAATGCTGTGGATATATACATCCATCTATATAAACATAAAGTAGCATAAAATAAGCAAATATGTACGCAGTTTTCTACTTTGTGAAGTAAATTGTCTACCTTCTCATGGTAATACTCATACAATAACTCTTTTTCTAAGGTGTGCATAAACACACATCTTGAGATAACATTTCCAGCAGTTCTACCAACTGGCAAATCAAGTTCAGTCTTGTCCCAGAAATGCAAAAGATGATCCAGAAATAAAATGTTACAGTAAATATCATCATATTTCTAGTTGACAAAAGCTTCAGAATCCCAAGAGCTCCGAGTTAATTTTCTGTGATCTTTCAGCACCTTTTACTATTCCTAAGTTTCTTTTGTGGAACTCCCAGGGATCTTTTTGTCAGAAAAATACATTAAGTAAATTAACTGGTTACTTTTCTCCTGGGGCCAGGAGCTACACCATATATTATAACAAGGTGATTATGTTGCCACTTTGTCACTGCGGGCTTTGCCTTAAGTGTTATTTGACATATGCTTTCATAAAGTGAATTAAAATAACAGGCAGTTACATACAGGCAGCAGAACAGTGGCGACTTCTCGTGCTAATTTGTGACTTCAGCTCTCTTGCTGGTAACCCAGAACTGCAGTACACACAATTCTGGGTTAAGTTTTATTACTGCTGTCAGAAATAAAAGACAACTTGTCGACAAATTTAGAGTAATTAATACCATGCAGACAAACATGAAATACAATTCCAAGCTATTTTATATCTTCCGTTCTTATTCCTTTATGTTGCCAATAAACATTTGAACTAAATGTTTAGAAGTAATCTTGAAACAGTTTATGGAAATCTATAGAGTCCATAACTACATAAAAACTTTGAAAAAAAAATAGATTCAGAGGAGTTATTTTACAAATTCTCAGGTAGAGGGGCAGAAGAGCACTATAAGGTAATTTTACTATAAAACCAGACATGCACAAAAGGCTTGGGTCTGTAGGAATAGTTCTGACCATGAAAAAACCAAACCCATAATTTGTCAGCCACATTCAGCAGAAGAACCAAACTCAGTAATAAGGTTTGGGCACATAAGCACAAAAATCAGATGTTTATTCTAAAATGCATCTGCTGCCTTGCAACAGTCTTGAATTACATCAAAAAAGACACATATATAAAAACTAAAAGATCTGCAAACAGGAAGGAAATAAACCATTGGGAATCTATTTCAATTTAATATCACATTGAGCAATTGCTGCAGTGTTCATCAGACACATTACAGTAGTCAGAACTGGTAGAGTCATAAGCCGTGATTTTGCAAGATTTCCCTTTCAAGATCTTTACTGAAACTAAATACAAAATCTTACTGACTTTACACTGGCACAATCACATCTGGGTTAGCAAGCACAGTTCTTTGTTGCACTGACTCATATTTATACTGTTCTTAAATCTCACCTTGAAGAAAGAAGGAGTAGCTATTTCAAGAATAACAAGTACTGTTGTTATTGAATATGCTGGGATATTTATTACAATGTCTCTCATCACATATAACTATGCAAAGCAGTTATTATTTTTATCATCTGCAGTTATTGAACTTCACATTCAACATCACAGAAGCTCATACTTAACTTTAAATGGTTTTAAGTATTTCTTTTTAGAAACAAAGAGCTTTTCCTAATTTTTCTTTTCAAGCTTCAGACACCTGGGAACAGCATTTTACTTAATAAGCTGTCCTTGGTGCGACTTCTAAAACATGCAATCTGCCAAAAAAAAAATTGTACATGTTAGGCTTTCATACACCATTATATGTGTAAAACATGAAGAGAATTAGGCTTTTTCATCTTT
Source organism: Anthoscopus minutus (assembly GCA_013399455.1). Taxonomy (NCBI): domain Eukaryota; kingdom Metazoa; phylum Chordata; class Aves; order Passeriformes; family Paridae; genus Anthoscopus; species Anthoscopus minutus. The sequence goes on along the minus strand of VWYI01024408.1, from coordinate 33,310 downwards.
GAGAGGCGCTCTTCAGAAGAAAGCAAGAATAAAAAAAAAGACCATGCCCTACTTATTACAAAGTATATCACCTCAAGATGTGAAATAGCAGTTAATAAGAGCAGAAAGACACCCTGCAACATAGTTTATTTAATATGAATAAACATCTAAGTGATTCAATTGGAAGAAAAAGGACCAAGAATCTCCATTCTCTAGACCTCCCTCTTATAGAACAGACTTTCAGAAATAGCATTCTTATTGAGCTGTATTTCATGATCAGAGATATTTTTATTCTCTTAGTTGCAATTTGAGATAAAGAAAATATCAGAAATAACCCACGCATGTATAAAGGTACTCTAAACCACAAGGTGTTTTACCCAATGATAAACTGTTATTTCATGCTTTGTGCTCCCAGCATAGGAAATGGAAGGGTCATAAATCATCATGGCATTGCCTGGTTTGGAAGAGACATTAAAGATCATCAAGTTCCAATCCCCTGCCATGGGCAGGGATACCTCCCACTCAAAGCCCCATCCAACCTGGCCTTGAACACTTCCAGGGATGGGGAAGTCACAGCTTCTCTGGGAAATCTGTTCCAGAGTCTCACCACCCTCACAGCAGAAAAATTGTCTTTGATAGCCAATCTGCCCTCCTTCAATTTAAAGTGAATGGTTTTAGTGGTGGTTCGAATACATTTTTTTTTCCTGAAAATAAACCAGTGGTCAGTAGGAACAGTGTGGTACTACTGACTCTTGCTTTGTATTAGCTGGCAAGATACAACTCTGCCATTTTGTAGAAATAACATATAGCTGGTGTTATAGTGATTAATGGAAAAGGCACTCTCTCTGTTCTGATGCTTGATTTATCCTCCTTCTAAATCCACTTTTAAATGCACAAGGATCTCACTCTGCTCACTAAACTGAGAACTGCTGTCCTTTTGCAGCACAGAAAATAAGACCACCATCTGTTTCTTTGCAAATAGTTTATCTAAAGAGATTGTTGTAGAAGCAAAATACATTCTGAGAACAAAATAGGAAAAACGTAATTTGAAGTTGTCACAGTACAATAAATAGGAGATGAAGATGGATGATGGTGGGTGGTCTGGAAGCCTGTCTAAAACCATATGGCCTGATCTAAGACCTAAGATATAAATTGAAAGTTTATGGTTTCTTTCCTAAAGAGATTTCAGTTACAAAGACCTATGTAAATCATTAAGACTGCAGACACAGAGTCCTATTGTTACCACTGCTTATAGTTCTTTTAGTTATTTACGAGCATGGAAGTTTGTTATTTAAATATTGTGACATTTGCAAATGCATTGTATGTTGCCATAAACTCCAATTTATAGCAAAACAAACTGCTTCAAGCTGTGCTGGATGTAGCAAATGGAAGCTGCAGGTGTCTAAGGAGGAAATGGATGCCAGCTTGTTAGCTGAGGTGAGAGGCTGAGGCAATGAGCACGGTGAACTTGCATAATGAAGAGCAGGTTTCAGGAAAGGCTGAAATTCTGCAGGCAAATAAGAAAAAAGAAGCAGAAGCAAGGGTAATTTTTGTTTCTTGAGAGGGTCTGGACACTAAGGCAAAGCAGGAGCTTATGGTAGGAAGCTGGATTTCTGGAGGCACTGGAGGAGGATCACTAGGACTGTTGAGTAATTAGGCAGAAGCCAAACACCTTGGAAATATGTGGAGGTGGTTTGAGCCGCAGACAGTGAGGATTCATGGATAACCACCAGTACTAGACAAAGAAAACAGTTTCAGCACCCTTTTAAGAAGCCAGATAAAAAGGAAAAACTAACAACAGCCTAATTACTATACTAACAACCCATTTAGTGTCATGGCTGAAACTGCTCTTTCCCCAATTAACTGTTCAAAAGGAGCTGATGTTCCTTTTCCTTGCCCCATAACACCACTTAGTTTCTATCAAAGCGAGCACTTGTGTGGCTGCCGACTGAATACCAGGGAACTAATTCAGCTGCAAAGCAACCTTGCATTCCGTTCATAACTTTACCTCATAAACACTCCCTCTAACTCAAGGCAATTCCTTATGCAGAGCCAGAGTGCCTGAGGCAGCAACCACTTTCCATGAGGCATGAATATAGTGAACAAGCGGGTATGCAATGATCTGAAAAAGAGCCAAGAACGCTGAAGGAGTCAAACCTGCTCTGCTATAAAGCTGGCACAGACTGTGCCTTCTTCAGGACTGAAGCAAAAGTGACCACATACATTCAAGCAATGTCCACTTCCACAAAATATTATTCACAAAACAAGCTTGCTGAAAATTGTCTGTTAACTGGGAAATTGCCATAATGAGATTCAAGGACCTATCCACAATCACCTTTAGAGGAAGCTCTCCAATTCTTTTTTGTCTTATATCTGTCTGTGTGTAAATCATGGACCAAAAGTAAATGAGAACTTCCATGCAGCACGAGGTACTGGGTTTAGTAGGGAAAAACACATTTCTCCAACAAAACACTGTCCTTTTAAAAACTGCAATCATAAATCTTTGTTTCAAACTTATGGGATCTTATGCATCTGGCAATCTCCACTATAAAACGTGTGAGCAATTTTCAGATACAAGAGATTGTTTTACCACCCTACCATTAACATTTTACCATTTACACAGTTCTCTTCACAGGATCTGTGAAGCTGGCATTATGAACAGTAGGAAGAAATAAATGCAAAACAAGCTCTTTCTTTGGCTCTTACCCAGCTAAGTCATAGAAACCCAGAAGATCACAGTTCAATCTTATCAGATTTTCACCACAGGTGAAATGCTTCACTTCTTAGTTGTGAACTCTATCATATGTGCAGTGCAAAAACGTATGAATAACAGGAGACAAAATTATCTTGGCACCATCCTTTAGAATCCCACTCTTACATCCACGTGTTTTTTCAATGAAAGATTTCATTGGTGGCAAGATATTCCAAGAACTCTAAAGCAATCTGAAGAAAAAGGGAGAAAAACTAAATTTGCTTACAAAAGAAACTAGACTTACCTTCAAATACATGTACTCTCCCTCACTTGAACTAAAAACATACTTAAAGTCTAAGCTGATGATTTCTTCCAGAGAAATTAATGTTATGTTCACCATGTGGCCATTAACCACTCAGTCAGTGGTGACTGGAACCCTCTTGCACTTTAGTTGAACACAGTGTCAGCTATAACAGGAGTTCATGTAATGGAAGTGCCCCCCTGTTCTACAAGAGCAGACAGTGCTCAAAAGTTACATATATTTACTTAGACACTTGGCTGTCCTTGCTACTTGTCACTGTCACTGAAAAGCATCCCTGAATTTGGCATTAACGTTCCAGTGAATTACGTCACTGTGTTCTCATTTATAATTGACAAAAAAGTCACACAGAGAAACACAAAACACAGGCCCTAAAGCTAAATTCCTAGATCCTTGTGTTGTCTCCTGCATATCAACAGACTGACCACCTGCAGTTCTAGTTTGCTGAAATGCAACCTGACCAGCACTTCACATTCTCATTCCCAGCCCCAACCTGAACAAACCCCAAACCATTAAAATGATCAGGTTTCCTGTTACAGTGATTAATTCCAGTCACTCATATTTTGTAGTACTGGCTGAAGCACCTTAAACATTATAAGGAGGCAGTATATATTATTAAATTATTGGCATGACAGAGCCCTTCTCGGAATGAAGGATGCAGATGAATTAGTGGCTACGTAATTAAAGCAGGGAAGGAAGATCAAGAGAGAGGTCCTAGAATAGCAAGTCCACACAGCACTGCTGGAAATGATTTGTCCTGTTCTGGAAGCAGTCTAGCCACATTAGCACGCTGCTCTGCTGTGCCAATAAACCTTTTGAAGTCAGAATGCCCTGAGTGTGACTGGATAAGTGACTCAACTCGGGTCAGGAATGGACAAGTCTTAAATCTTGTTTTTCAGAATGTTCTGTTCCAGAGCTGAAACAAGCAGCTTAATTCTGCCTCTGCCTGACATCAGTTCTAGTAAAGCTTTCCTGTGATCAAATCTGGCCGTGCTGCTATGCCTATGTCCCAGACAGGATCCAGTTATTGCTAAGCTTCCTCAGTGTGAAATCAGAGATCAGATGCAATCTCTGACTTAAGAATTTCCAGAAGAGCTTTTAAGAAGAAATTCTCTTGGAAAAAGAATGCC
>VWYI01024408.1:0-29147 GCA_013399455.1 Anthoscopus minutus | reverse complement strand
AAAAAAAAAAAAAAAAAAGAAATAGCTTTTCTGGACTCTCATGTATTTACTTACAAACTCCAGCAACCTAAGCACCACTAATCAGAGCTCTGGGTTTGTAGCTAAATTTACTAAGCCTCTGTATTGAAGGTACAGAGAGTAATTTTCAGATTTTCTCATTTCAGTTGTACTAAATGCAGCCCTACTGGCTCAGATGTGGTCAAACCATCTAGAAGTGCTTCCTCGGTGTCACTCATTACTCTCAAATGCAGTGCAATATGTGGTCAAAATCAGTAAATGTGCTCACTCCTCATTTTGGTGCAGATCCTGGCTTCTCTTCTAAGACAGACAGGAGGCTCTCTTAGCATCTCTGCTTGTGTCTAGCATTCTTCCCTCCCCAAATTGTGGGTGTCCAGTCCCTGTCAAATAACCTGGCTGTCAGTTTTGTTAGAATGCCTCTTGTCAAAACACCCTAGATGAACCCTCAGCTGTCACTGGCCCACTTGGCAAAGCTGCTGCCTTGCTTTGCCAGCTCCTTCCCTATATCCACTGTAGTGCCCAAGCGGACCTATTCAAATGCCAATGAGCTTTTTTAATCTCTTCACTGTCCCTAGCCAGGTATTGCATGCCAGAAACAATGCCCATGCAAATAGCGAACATCACCCGAAAAGGTTAGAAGCAACACACATGTTCACAAAATAACCAGGTAAACTAATTCATGGTGTTTCAAAAAACTATTCCTAAAAATCTCCTTTGCTTTTGAGGCTTTGGTTGCACACAAGGATAAAAAAAAGTCAAAAATCGGATGCTGTTATTCTGTTACAGAAAACTCAGGGCTTTGTGTGCCCTGGAATAAAGGAAGACATAAAACTTCTTCATAAACTCCTGGGATGCTATAAAACAATGAGTTTTCAATTTCTGACCCTGAGCACTGTCAGTAAGTATGCCCTGCTTGTTCAGCCTGCAAATTTTCAAGGTTATTTTGAAAGTGAAGAACAAAAAAAACCACCAAACAACAACAAAAAAACCCCCTTCTTCTCATGAGGAAAAAAAAACCTCATTCATATCAACAAGGAAGGGGTTTTTTTCTTTTTAAACTCATCCACATATTTTTACTGATACAATTTAAAAAGTTAAATAGGTTAAGGCATGATACATATTGTATTTTTAATACATTTAAAATTCACTTTGATTGAAGTCCAGTGTGCAGCATTTTAGGATATAACTTCTGTGGTACTTTTGAAAGATGTTGCTAGATATGAGCTATGGAACCAATTAGAGCTCCAGTTCAGTCTAAGGAAAAATGAGTCTCCAAAAATAGAACACTTGTATCACACAAAAGAAAAGGCAGACGTACCCATAAACCCAAACTAGAACACCAACACGAAATGAAACCAAATTTTCAAGGAAATGTGATAAAGGCAAATGAAATACCTGCAAATGCATTGTGCAGAGGACTTTACGCTGAGCATTTCAATTAGCCAACGTAGGCGTGCCAGTCACTACTTTACAGATACAGCTGAGCTACCTGGTACCAGCATAAAGACAAAATTAAATATCTCTCTCGACTCCTTTTCCCTCCTTCAGGGACTCAAACTCTTAAAATAATTTACATAGACAGGCTCTATGCTTATATGCAGCCCCTTTGAGTGAAGAAAGGTCTAGAAAAGGGCAAAAGGACTGAATCAAAATGTGGTTTTTTGTTGTTTCTGAAAATATAACAACATGATGGTGCTACAGTGACCACAAGAAAGAAAAATTAAAATGAATGCCTCTGGATGGAATGATTATTATCAGTTCAGATACTTGTTAGATCACTTCCTTCAGAGTCATGAAATGTTATTCTGCACCTTTTACTTTCGTCAATTGTAGCACTCCAGCATTTTACAAAGAAAAAAGAATAATTGGTGTTCTAATCTCTACTTATTTTTTTTTATTTTAGCATTTTTAATCCTCTTCAGTTTCTTTTGAGGTACAGCTTCCAGCTCACAAAGAGGGCTAATAACATCAATAGACTGCTCATGAGGGCATTTGCAACAAAATCGTTGCAAAAGAATTCCCGTTTTGCTTTTGAAATAACTCAAAATTTTTCAGGAGACAAAACTGAAGTAGCTTCATCATCCACCCCACTTCCAATGTAATTTAAAAAAAAAAAAAATACACACACATCTTTTTGTTGTGCCTTTCTGAAACATTATGAAGAAAAATCTCTTGCTTGTCTTTGTGTTGATCAGTGAGAATGAAAAAGACTTGCACCAAGCTGGAAACAAGTCAAAATGCCCTTTCCAACTTGTTAATGAAATCCTTCTTATGTACAAAAGGCATTTACTCACCACCTTAATAGTCACACTGCAAGTAGATTTTATCTATCTAGAGATTCATTTATTTCAATGAGAAACTAATCTCTTTTGTGGGATTCATATAAAGGATTTGAATTTAAAAATAAATAAAAGGAATTGTTTACCTGCAGTAGGTAATAATACCTTTGGAAATGCCATCTATGGATATTGATTACTGAATCATGAAGCATTAACCTGGCACACTTAAATGAGTTCATGCTGTAAAAATATAATGAGTCTATGCTTTAGACCAGCACAGAACAAAATGAAGACAAAGTTAAAATCAGATTCCAGTCGCACTCAGAAAAATTAAGGGAAAACTGTAAAAAACATTTCTAGAGAACAGGTTTGGGAATGTATGTAAAAACCTTCTGCTTGAAGCCTTGCAAATTGCATTTGAAGGGACTGACCTGACATAAGGTTGGCAATGGATGCAACTGGAGCTTTAATGGACTAAGCTTGGACATCTGTCTCAACTGTCAATCCTCCTAACAATAAGATTGATAGATGCAAGCTAATCACCAATTAGAGGGAGCTCTCTCAGATCCGGGCTGGGGCTGCAGGAGCTGGATGAACTCACACAGAGGTGGATAAAACGAGTGTGCAGGAGAGGGAGAGAGAGATATTTCTGTCTGGCTCTTTCCAGAGACCAGGAGATCATCTTAGGCTGAATTCATAGAGCAAAGCAGCACAGTAATGAAGGAAAGGGAGAAATGCTGGCTCCACGACTGCGTGACCAACCTCCATCTCATCTCAAGGCACTTTGAAGCAATACCCAGTATGGTTTTAGTTGCACAGTCATTAGCATCCCTTTCCTTCTAGAATACTAAGTATTTCAGTGTTGCGTAATGTGACTGCATTAGCTGTCTGCTTTTCTTCCTCCCCCAAATGCAAATGCATTATCTAGTCCTTGTATCTCTTCCACATCCTTCTTAACAGGTTGCTATTTATAATAAAAATCATTAGGATTCCTTTTGCTCCTAATATGTTTAAACTCCTTCTAGACTGTCCTTGCTGGCTGCAGGTTAAAGATTATATTCTCATTTTCTCTAAAAATTTTCTACCATTCTTAGCTTTGGATATATTGCCATTAGGAAAAAAACCTCCTTTTTTTTCCTAGTTTAGCAACTGATTTTATTTCTTTTCACTGGTCCAGACTTTTAGAATCATACAATACAGTGAGTTTGAAGGGACCCATTAGGATCATGAAGTCCAACTCCTGGCCTTGTGCAAGACACCACAAGAATCCCACCCTTGTCTCTTTCCCCTTTCTCTTCTCCAGATTGTGGAATTGTGTCTTTGTGCACACAGACTGTGAGTTCCATAGTTTAGAGTTACTGATACTTGGGATTCATGTGTAATGCCACCATGATACAAGAGAGAACTTTAATGAATCATAATTATATTCAGGACACAAAAATAGTGCAGTGAATTTATTCTTCTTTTTTCTTCTTCTCTCTCCACTGTTAAAAGGTTGTTTTTCTCAAAACACAGACTAATTTCTTTAAATACTCCTTCTCTAAGTACATCTGCACAAGTACTTGGATTTGGATTTATGTGCTTGTAGAGCAAAATTGTTAAGAAATATGGTGGCTTTTGGGACCAAATACTTGTTTCAATTGCTGTTTATCTCTTCATTCTAGCCCTCATGTCAACAGAAAACTGCTCATGGAGGAAGCAGTTGAGGTTATAACAAGAGTTGCCAGGTTTGAGAAAGAATAACTGGCAGCACAAAACCTCCAGCATGGCATAGACACATCCACCACCTAATAGTGCAGTGCTTTTTCTCTCAGAAAACCCTAAATTGCTCCTGGGGTGATTTAGTAGCACAGACTAGACCCTAAAAGGTACACCACATTAAATGCTCCCTAATAAACTTTCAAGATAATCTCCTTCTAATTTGCCTATGACTTGGACACATATATCAACCACACCCAGAATAAAAAGGAAGATTTTAGGGTGCCTCATGAGATGCTTTGCCATTAACCATTGAAGCTAAGCCTTTCCCAGGAGCAAATGTGTATTAGGTATCTCTGTACAGCCAAGGTTCTCTGTTTATTATTAAAAATGAGCTTTAATTCAAAATATCTGAATTCCATCTGAGGTGCTTAATAGGGAACCAGTACCTTTCGGGAAGGGAAAGGGAAGGGAGGAAGTAAAATAACTTAGGCTTGCATTTTTGTATCTCAGTGGTCAGAGAAGTCTCCACCTACCTAAAAAGCCCAGGAAATTACTTTCAGATATTTATGTCTGCAGTAAATAAATCCTATCTCTGGCACACAAATATTTTGCAGTGGAAGCTGACTGTGCTGCTGTTGGCTGGTAATGGAAATGCCAGAAATACCTGAAGTCCCAAGGGTTAAATAATTTCTGGAACAATAATGATCAAGCCATTAAATGTACATGAATATTTAATTTCAACTGCACTTAGTTCCAGTCTTAATTGTCAAAACCACTTTGCTAAAAATATGCAAATAAATTATCTATTCTCCTCATTTATGCAACATCTTCACCTCCAGATTTAGAACAAGGAGTTAAATCCACCAGGAAGCCATTTTAGTGACTTGTTCTGCCAATTTTGTCCACTATGCACTAGGACTATGAACTAGGACTAAGAATAGTTGTGGCATCATACATTCTCCTTCACCACCCTTTCTTTTTACCATAATTTTCACATCTTTCTCATGATCTATTGAAAATAATTCCTCCACAGTTCCTTTGGTGGCTTTATCACCACTGCTTTTTACTGGATCCAGGAAAAAATTCTGCTGTCCACCCTCAGGATTTCAAAACAGGCTTACATTCAAAGTGTGGGAATAACTCAGGGTTAAATCTGATGTGTGGAGTTTAATTCACTTTAAACACACAATTCTTTTAATGACACTATTGAAAGTGCCCTAAGCATTCTCCAGAAGCTATTAAGCCATTCAGTTCATCCTGCAGTGCTAGAAACTCCATGTACTCTGGCCCAGTGACTACTCCATGTGGATCTTTTATCTAGAAGAGCTATATAGAAATGAGAAACAGCAGTGACTGGCACTTTGCAATTTAAAAAAAATGGCATGTTTTTAATTCATTTTCCTAAGTTTTTTAAGAAAAATGTCTTTTTTTTCTACTATATTTACTTTGTCAATACATGTAGGGACTTATAATGATATGACTTAAATAACTGGAAGAATAAAACCAGGCAAATAAAGCTGGACAATCAAAAATTATTGGAAACAAAACTTCAAAAAGTAAACTTGAAGTTGTACACTACAGCCATTAGTAAAGAAAGGAGCAGAGTGACAGGGCACCTACCATTAGAGGCAGGCAAAATGCATACCTAATAGTTGTGCCTTTAGGCAAAAACTCTTAATTCATTGAGTTACAAATCCATTTTCCAGTGTTGCTTGCTAGAGGCCACACAGCCAAAGAACATTTTTACATTGTCTTTTATAACTCAGCAGAGCAGCTGACTTCTACAATTTAGTACATTTTTAGAGTGCAAATGAAGTTATTTTTCAGACATTGGGAAAATCTGAACTTTGCAAAGCCTAATTAAGAGACATTTGCTATCTTTCATACAGTGTGTTCAAAAAGATGCACGAATTGTAAAGTAAAAATACTGCTGCAGATGAGTACGACAACATAACTGAATATTTTACATGGAAGATCTCTTGTACACAATGAACTTCATATGTGAAGGACTGAATTTTATCAAGCTGAATGAGTAGCAAAAAATATTTTTATTAGTCTGGCTTAGAAATGTGATGAAATTTGGACTAATGTTATTGAGGTCTAGTGTGCATCCTAAAAGGAAAATAAGAATAGCCTCTTTCACCCTCATCCCACACATATACCTGCTAAAAAAACCAGCAGGTGGGACAAGCTTCAAAAGGAACAATATTTATGGGAAAGGAGGAAAAAAACACAGCCCTAGAACATATTTGTGAATGTCTGAGTGTGAATGTTTCATCTAATAAAATCTGTTTGTGCATTACTTCAATGACAGACAGTACAGGGTAGGTTTTTTCAAGAAGACCGAACTTCTCACAGTTTCCTTTTTGTTAATATATATGTCTAACTGTTACAAGGCTACATTACCACTACCTTTTTCTTTTCAATCTCAGAGAGAAAGTGAAATTAATTCAACAAAGAAACATACATTGCCATGAATTATTCCTTCATTTATTTTCTAATGTTTCTCTAATGTAAAGCAGCAACACACAAAGATACTCCCAGATTATCCAACTAATGCATTATTGCAAAGGAAAAACTTACGAGCATTGTCATCAAGTGTATGCAGAATTACTGGGCCCTGTTTTCCCTACAGATCCTGCAACAGACTCCATACAGGCAAAGCAACTTGGAAGCAGTCTGGCATTGTCTGTCCTCTTTTCAAGAAACTACCATCCTAAAGTGTAATTGTGAAAAACCATTTCTTGGCCAAGCCAAGACATCTTGACATCTTATGTTTTCAAGGTGTAAAACAACAGGACATGATTTACACCCCTATGCCCACACTAAGATATTTCAGGTGTTTAACTTTCCTGGTGAAGAGGTTAACAAAAAGAAAAGGTAGAATTGCCACAAGTTATTGTGTAACTTTAGAGAAAAAATCGGAGTTCTATGAGCTCTGGCCTCAAAAATCAGATTTTTTTGTTTCCTTTTGTTAAGAGTTTTTGAAGTTTTGCAACACACACTGTGTTAAGTAAATGCAAATAATACCAGAAATCACCGTTTCCTGGAGGATGCAGTTTGTTATTGTATAATCACTATTATTCTCACACCTAAATATAAAGTCTCGGTTCATAACTTTAGGTATCTATGTTGTTACGTATTTTACTAGTAGTATTTTGGAAAAAACGAATTGCATGTTCTCTGGAAAATGACAGAAATGAGCACTTGCTATGAAATGAAACTTACTGTAGAGGAAGGAAAGGAAGGAAAGGAGAGAAAGGAAGGAAAGGAAAGAAAGAAAAGAAAGGAAGGAAAGAAGTCTTCAAGTTGGCACTTATACCAGGAATGGATTAAAAAATCAGAGCCTTCTCCATTTTCTTTTTTTCCTATTCCACTCACCTCTTTTTCATGTTTTCCTCTTCAGCACAGAAATACTGGTCTTATGCATGGACTCTGAGCTATACTTTATTGCTAAGCCTGTTGCTTCCTTGGACTGGACTCTGTATTGACCAACTTCCCCATTTAATGTGACAGAATTTAGAACATCTTTATGTGGCAAAGTATATGTTTAATCCCAGATACTATTCATCCAGAGAATCCCAGAACTCTCTACTGCTAAACATGCATTTTAGTGTTCTATTTTATGATTTAAGATATACTGGCAGTATATCTGGATATATAGGAGTAAGTGTAAAGGCAGACATTTATGTGTCCCTAATCACAGGGAACATACAGATATAAGAACATGAAATAAAGCAAGATCAGAGTTGCCTTGTAAAAAGGTGGCTTCCTCCTTTTCTCCACATATATTCACAGCAAGAACATCAATCTCTTCCTCAACAGATGATCTCCATCATCTTCTGCCTCCACACAGGTGTGCTAGAAAGCCTTTTTTTTTCAGAACATAAGCATGAAGCTTTTTTTTTCATTCCTTGACAGCACTTTCTTTGTATCCCACTCCTCTGCTTCTTCATATATGTGTAAATGTTCATATACAGCAGGCAATGATTTAGGTTGGGGAAATGGAAAGCTCACACAAGCCAGTTGCCAGGAGCTGAAGTACAAATGTTTCCCCAACCAATAACAGTGGGTTGCATTATCAAAAGCAGTGCTATGAAGAACAAATCTAGATTTTACTTAAGTGCCAACAGCTGAAGCTCTGAATAAATTTGGATAGAATGCCAGATAATTTCTCTTGAAATCAAAAAATCTTCATCAGCATGAAACTGTTAAACACATCTTTAATTCCTATATGCAACCTCAGTAAAATTTCTAAAATTATTAATTTCAGAGGGAGCAATTGCTAGCTCCTCACATGAAGATAATTTTTACCAAGCATGATATCCTTATAAGGATATATAAAGGCCAACCATTTTCTGCAGCAACTGAGCAAAGGTTAGTCTTCACACCCTTCTGGAGCCTACATGCATTTCCTTCCCACAGTAGATGGAGGAATTTCCGAAGCTGAAAGCTATTTTGAGCAGCTTCCAGAGCCTCTCTTTGTAACACCTTCTTAACTGTGATTTCCTAATCACTATGCAGAAGATTTCACTGCCTAATTAAAGGACTGGTGCAGTGATGAAGATAAAGAATACAGAGCAGGGCTGCAAGCTAATCTACAAGCAAAACACAGGAGCTACTTGTCAAGAGTAAGGGCATATTTTATCGACAGCTGTGTCCAATAAGGATGAGTTATACAGTGAGGGTTTAATATTAATGCATTTTGGTCTTTCCCATTACTCGTTATACGTACCGAGGGCATTTCCACTTCTCTCACTCTCCCTTCTTATTGTAATACAATTAACATTCTAACCCCTCTGAAAATCCTTGTTTTTACATCATCTCAGACTTTTACAGGCAGTGCTTGCCAGAGCTGTACGTCTCAGCAGTTACATTTTTGGCCTGTAAAATGCAGGTGGGGGTGTGTAAGTCTTGGTGATGAGTGAATTTTCTATTTGCACCTGTGAAGCTTTCCTGTCCTTTATATGTCTCTGTGTCTCTCTTTATATATAATATTCAAGCATATCAGTCTCCTTATACAATTGCCCCCAAAAAGGATATCAGTAATGAAACAGTAACAGATCACTGTTATACACAATCACACGACATTACCTACTGTTATGTAAAATAACTATTTTTAAACAATATGTGGTTATTGACTTAAACATCAGCATAATGCTGCTCGTGGTTCAGGTCCCATGAGAGCTGGACTGCCTCAGTTCAAGTCATCCATTCCCTGCATGGAATTCTGCCCATTTGTAGCAGAACTATCACCTGGGCAAGACTGAACCTCTACCATCCACATCACATCCATATGGGAGCTCACAGCTGTCCAGTGAGGAGGAAAGGAGCAATAACCACAGAGGAATAATCTTATGGCTGAAAGCAGCAGTCTATTCTACCTCTACACCGTTATCAAAAAATATTAAATCAAAGTCCTGCTCATGGCTACTAATTGCCCATTCTGTATTTGGGGGAAATTAATTTGAGACACCTGGGACATAATCAGCAGACACAAGCACTCACAACACCACCACAAACAAGGAGAATGCTGTTATCAGCACATAAACCTCTGCATATATGCTGAGAGTGTGCCAGCGAAGACCCAACTGATGCTTTTAAATTGCTGGACATACATTGTTCATGCCTGCGTTTGCCTTACACAATTTAAGAATAATATTAACAGGGCTTCAAATCACAGAGGTGTTTTAAAACTGGATTTGTCATATGGACATGTATTTTACAATAGAATTCCCTTGCAACAGGAAAGCTAGGTTTGCTTCCCTGCAAGCAATGAGGCGCTCATGATCTCTCCTTTCTGACACTTTGAAGCTTTTCAGGGGCAACAAAGCTGTCAGGACCCCAAGTGCATCTCACCTCCAGGGGCTTTTTCTAGCTGGACTCTAAGCCAACACAAAGCACAGCTGGCGACCATGGAGACAGCCACAGTGAAGAAAGAGAGGAGAAACCTCAGCAGGGACTGCTCCCCGTTCCTTTGGGAGCTGCTTCTATGCTGAGTCTCTCATCCTAGATCCCTCTCTGAGCTGTGCTGCCACAACCCTGCCAGTGCCTTGCCACGACTCCTGCTGAGCTGCACTCTGACCTGGCCCAGTCTTGGCCCTCCTGGTTCCCACAGCCACAGCAGATGATCAGGACCCTGGGCTGGATGTTCTCACCACCCCCAGGCCTGCCTGGCTTGCCCAGATGGCTGCTGTGGGACGGGGCTGCTGCTGCTGCTGAGAGCACTGCCCTGCCTGCTGTGCTGCCCCCAGCCTTGGGGCTGGGACCTAGCGGTGTTCCTCAACCCCAGAACCATCAGGCTTGGCAGGGTTCCCACTCCAACATCATATGGTTATTACTAACAAGTTTATTCCAAAAAGGCTGTATTTGTAGATAGGAAAGCTCATCACCAAAAAGGTGAGAAGTAAACCTTGGTGTCCAACAAAGAACCATCATGTAAAGGGTGAACAAGAGGACAGAGGTTTTAACATCCCCACAGGAAAAGAGCCAGAATCAATCTCCTTTCCTGCAGAAATGGAATCACAGAATGTTAAGGATGACCTTAAAGATCATCTAGTCCCAACCCCCAGTGTCATGGCTGGAGACACCATTCACCAGACCAGTTTGCTCAAGGCCTTAAACAATTTGGCCTTGAGCACTGCCAAGGCTGGGGCATCCACAGCCTCCCTGGGCAATCTGTTATACAAATGAAGACTTAAGGCAATCAGCCTTGGATGTGTTATATCTCAGTGAGCCAGGAGTAGCAAAAGACACCTGGGTTCAGACCTGACACATAAAAGTATCCCTTTTACGTACAAACACCAATGGTCAACCTACACAGTGATGGATTGCCTCCCAACCCCTCACTGGTCAGCAGGAGCTGAATCTAAGGATGGCAGAGGAAGTTGGATGAGTGCTGATGAGCCTGCACCAGTGCAAGTATTCCTGTCACCTAAACCCTGCTCTGTGGAAAAGCCTGTAGCAGCAATACCCTGAGGCGTCCGCACACTGAAAAGCAAATTTAAGTCGGGGTTGTACAAGCTAAGCTGAGAGCCAGACACTTACAAATTAGGCAAAATATTTCTGTCCCTTTGAGGATCTAGTCATAAGATATAAAAGGTGAAATTCTTGGGGAAAAAAAAAATCACATGAGGAAATCAATAATTCAGTGTTCAGTGTGAAGACTGGACTGTGTGCTGTAAATATTACATGCAGGAAGGGAATGGGGAAGCTGGAAGGAAATTCTGAATAGCAGCTCATGCAGTCCTCAGCAGAAGTTAAATGTTGTGAGGTGACACCAGTCTGTGAGCAGGTAATTAAAGCCTGTATTAGTGTCCCTGTCTGCAGGGGACAAATCAGGGTTGCATAGGCAATCCTCATCAGTGTTTCCTAGGCTGCAAGAGCTTGCCTTGCCACCTTGAAGTAGCCTTGGCATATGTTAATTTTTATTCCTTTTAATGTCATATTATATAAACAATCTCTGCATAAAGAATGACTTCAGATATTTGTATTAAAAAAAAAAGGAATTATCCTCTTTGTTTTATTTGAAGGATAGATTATAACACCTTCCCCACTCAAAGGACACACTGTAATTAAAGATTGAATTTTCTCAGGATTTTAACTAAATCTGTCACTTAGCTTATGAATTAAAAATAATTAAACACAGGGTCTCATAAGACTTGTGCTTCTGCGCTTGCTCACTTCTGTCTTATTTCTTTCACTAACAAATTGCTAGCTCTCCAGTGTTCTGCAGAATTTGAAATAACTAATGCACTTAGGAAAAACATAATTTCAAATATTTTTTTCCTTTATTATAGTCAGAATTTTGCCTTTCTTGAAATGGTAGTTATTCCACTCCTGTCTGTGATCAAGGAAGGCAATAGCTTGTGCCCAGGCAATTTTGGCAGAGACTAACTGGCCCCTTCCAGACAATGATATCCTTTTCATTTCTCCTAATCCCTCTGAAGACACAGGGAGCCTTTGAGAAAGAGAGCTGCCATCTCACTGAAGCCTGGCATGGTGCAAATTCTACCTGTGAGCAGCAGTGGTTGATGTTCCCTCTTCTGGGAGAGGGGCTGCCCTTTCATTAAGAAGTTTCACTCAGTTATTAACCATCTCTTTCATTTCACAAAATAAATGAAACATAGAACTTTGTTGTTTTACTATGTACAGGAAGTAAGATAAAATAGATCAATGCAATATCTGCCCTACATACTTTCTTACCACGTGAGTGAAATTCAATTGTTTCTGCATTCACTCTACAGGTATTTCAGCATATTTAACCCATATTTACTTGCCATCCCAGATACCTACTACCAGCAGAATTAGCAAATCACCTTACACCATCCACATCATAAGCCCCAGTTCCTCTTGGCTGCTACTATTGACCTTTACAATCTCAAATATTCCACACATTTTATGGTAGATTCTTTCAATGGCTAATAGAAAAAAAAATGGAACTGTGACAAGAGAAGGGAAAAATAAGTAAGTTTTACAGAACCACAGAATTTCTTTGACCTTTGGAGGTCATCTGGTCCAACCTCTTCCCTCAAACAGCACCACTTTAGCTAATTGGTCAGGATCATGTTCAGATGGCTTTTGACTGTTTCCAAGTTTTGAGACTCCACAAACTCCCAAGGAATCTCAGCTTTGCTTACAAAAAAAAAAGGAAAGGAAAGAAGGAAAAGAAAAAAGGAGTATGCTGGTCACACATTAATTATAACACTCTTAACCCATCATGCAAGGTCAATTCTGATGATTTATCAGTGTCTATAAGGTTGAAATTCAGCTGCATGTTGCTCTGCAAAAGAAGAAGTGTTAATTCCAGGAATAGATGCAGAAGTATAACATAAATGCAGGCTCCACTTCTTTCCAGATATTAATCTCAAAATTGCTTATTTATAAAAAGTACTTAAAGATTCATAACCATTTGTGACACCTTTTCTTCCCAGCTGACAGCAAAAATTACATATGAAACCTAATTCTTGATCAATTTTAAAGATTAATACATATGTCTGCCATCATACAAAGTATGCAATTAGAAAAAATATGGAATTCTAAGTGTTTGAAAAAAGATAACACTCTTCAAAAGCGGAATTTATTTTTCTGTCAAGTACTGCCTTAGTTTAGAAATGTGGTTCATAAAAAAGTCATCCTCTCTATATCTCAGTTCTTATCTCTCTCATAAGATGAGTTAATGATGTTTTATGGCAGCTGCATCAACTTTTCCCTTCAGTGTGCTAAAATAAGGCAATGCAGTAGAACGAGGAAAAAAAACACTGCTTTCCTAACACTTTATGGCTTTTGTTTGATTTTCATTTTCACTTTATCATGTAAAGATTTTTCATCAATTTTGCATATGCTTATACATTTCACTCCTTTTCCCAATATAATTACTTCCTATTTCCTTAAAATTTCTCTCCCAAAACAAGAACAAAAGTTCTTGAGGCAAATTTATTATAGTTCAAAGCCCATTCTTTTTTCCTGACTGTCTTTATGAAATCGAAATAAACATAATTACCTTGGGGACCTGCAGCCTTCTGTCAAATTTGACTGAAATCAGCCAAAAGCTTTGGATGTTTTCAGAGGAGGACAGAGCCATGCAAAGTTACAAACACTGAAAAGTTGTACAACTTTTCCTTTAAAAACCATAACCCCAATTAAAAATTCCCAAAGCAACAAGGCAAACAAAACCAGTACTACTGTAACAAATAAAATGGAAACTGTCTTGCCTCTGAGCTATGCTTCAGAAGTATGAAATTCAAAAATTCTCCTTACTCCAGGAGAAATATTCATTTAAATTCAGTCAATTTTAATGAGCACTATGAGAAGTCTGTGTGGAAGATTCACTTTCATAAACCAGTCTGAACTTCCAGCTTTTGCTCATGATGTTCTATTACTTTTTAATGTTATTTGAATATATTCCTTAAAAGAAAAAAAAAAAAGGGAAAAAAGGAGAAAACATAAAAAAATGCCACCCTTTTGGTGGCTTTTTAAACCAGACTAGAGGTAGTAATTTTCAAAAAACTTTTTTTTTTTTTTTTTGGTAAATTCAAAATCCCTTATTTCAAAGTAAAAATAATTTGGCTGAAACTCCTCCTAAGATTAGCTTTTGTTAGAATCCTAGAGCTCATGAATGATAGAAACGTCCCAAAATCTGCAAAGATAAATCTCATCTTTTAAATTACTGAAAGCCTTCGTTAAGCCTTAATATATGCTGTCAGTTTCAAACTAAATAATAGATGAGATTTTAACATAATCAGAAGAAAACTGCTGGTACCTGCCTCTGTTACTGTCACAGTTAAATTGACATGGTAATTTTCAAAATAATGCCTTCTCTTAAGTCAGTTAAAGACTGACAAGAACACCATTTAGGAAACTTTTCTCCACACAGAAGGAAGCCCCTTACTATGAATTCAGTGGTATGAGGAAACAACTCTTTTGCTTGGCCACTGTGGGAGCAAAAATCAGTGGCTGGGTTAACCAAACAAAGCTGAAAAAGTCATCCTAACACACTTCTCTTGGAAAAAATAATTTCTTCTTGCAGTAATGTTTTGCAAGTACTTCATTTTTTGTTATTTTGTTATTCATGGCCACAAGGTAAAATCTATAATAATTCTTATTAAATGCAGATTTGGATATTAGATTATAAGACTGTGTTGAAAACCTACACTTAGCATTACATGTGCTGTGAGGATAAGGACTGCACAGTGCAGACAACTAAAGAGCTAAAACCTTGGGTCTCCCTCCATGTTACCTGGAATTCAAAAGGCCATGTGCCATCAATAAAAGTTTGCTTTAAGAAGTGCTGCATTTCTCTTCAGGAAGGTCACCCATGATAGTTTCAAAGTCTCTTTTAAGACAGTCATGTTTTGTGCCCATCAGCTGTCACTATTAGAGACATTTCCAATCCTATCCCATTTCACTATTTTAGCTGCAAAAGGGATTAAAAAATGGGATGTAATCATTTCAAGTACTTCACAAGTAGCTCAGAGTTATCTAGTTCCTGGATCACTTGATAAAACCAGAGAAAATATTTGAACACTCAAGGAAGGCAACAGCACTATGGATAATAAAATGCCACGACTCAGAGCCCTTTTTCAGTGGTAGGATTTATTTTCTTGTTTTCTAAAGCAAAACAAGAAATTTACAACTGAAAACACCTGCAAAGATTGCAACCCCTCTGGTCTGAGTTGAGCTCCCCTGGGCTTTGTCTATGGAATATGACTAGACCTTGACATCTGAAAATTCCTTCAGGTCATCCAAATGTGCCCAGCATCTAGGCATGAAGCTATATAAAAATAATTTAAATAAAAACAAACTCCACCATCTACCTATGAAATGAAATTTATTACTCCATTCTCCTGAGGATTTATGGGTGATGACAAAACACAGCACAGGCTCATTTCTCTTTTCAGCTTCCAAGCAAAATAAACAGGACAGACTAAGTGAACAGGAAAAAGAGAGTTGTAATTCAAATAGTGGGCTTAAGGTGTGGATGTTCTTTTACATCCAATTGCTCCATGAGCTGGAGAAGCTAAACTCACCATTAATAACCAAGATTGCTCCATGATTAGAGAGCCACATCATCCCCTTTTAGTAAGGGGAAAAAAATGCTTACCAGACACTGACTTGACTGACAGACAAAAGAGAGCCCTGGTGCACACAGGCACCTCTGTGCACCTGCATTTGTGTGTGCACACACATGTGTAAGAAGGGAAGCCTTTCACACTTCATTTCTAACCCCTTTTCTTCCTAATACCTTATGCAAAGGTGAAATGGAAGCTGCTTTGCTTCTGCTCTGGCCTCCTTCTCCTGAAGCCTTGATTATTGTTGCTGCTTCATGTCACATCTATCCATGTGGCACGTACTGCATATATCCAGCATGAATATTTCATGAATATTGGGGAAGCAATTGCAATGTGAGACACAATGCACATTTCAGATGACACATGACTGATGTGTTTAGAGATCTGGGTTTATTATGTACTTGCAACATTCATCTACTACCAGAAAGCTGGTCTTTTCCCCTATTGCACTGACTAAAGTCAAAGAAGGAAAACAAATGTGCATTTTGAATGTATCTGATCTTTTACTGAAACAATGAATTAAGGTACTGTCATGTTTGTTTTCCACTTTCTTTCCCCAAAGACAGAGTACAGAGATAAAAACAACACCAAAACTGCTTTGTATTTGCCTGAAAAAACAAAGTCTCACTTTAAAGAACTCTTCATGCTCCACACCATTATTAAGTTTGGCTTAATACCACATTTTTTAAAGTAGGACTTCTACTGTAGAAACAGTACCTCTGATTTTCTAAAGACTAATCTGTTATTTACTATCTCCATATGATTAACAAGTTCAAAGATAAAAGGGAAGACCCACATCTAGTCAGCAAGCAAAGAGTTTTTAAGACAGAACTTGGGTGAATATTTGTTACCATTTCCGCTGCACGAATTCACAGTTCTAGCAGGGGATTTCCTTTATCTTGCTTTGTAACAAAACAAAACCAGAAACTATATCCCCACCCATAAACTCACACACATGATTTTGAAAAGGCTTCATTTTTCCCAGTGAGGGAAAAAAAAATATTTTTGCAAGCTCAGTAAGTTTCAGAGCGAGGAGTTTTCCTCTGTTTTATTCAATGGCTCCTTGCAGCTCCTCGCCCATTAGGAGCCTCATGAGCCCCAAGGTCCCACTGAGTCCAGCCCAGGTACAGAGCCTGCCACACCTCACCCAGGAATGCACAAGAAATTACATGGGAACTCTTGAGGTAGCTGAATTAATTTAACAAGCTGATGAAGAAATATAAGATCAGACTTCATCTCAGATTAGCTGTTGCCTTCAATTCAAGCAGGTTATGCAGCTGCTGTACAGCACCTCCAAGTTTTACTTCCACTAGAAGAGAATCTTACTACCTGGAGAGAAGCTTACTTGCTAGGAAATTCTTTGGATCCTAACAAATCACTAAATGTCAAATGGAAAAACGCCAGCAACAACTCAAAACCAAAGAAAGCATATTGCTAAGTCAATTGGTCTAATTGTGAAACTTCCTCATTACAGTTTCTCAAACCCACCTGTTTCCCCTTCAGTGCCAAAATTGTGGACTTTTCAGCTTCTGTACCTTCATTTTTGGTCCTTATTTAAAGGGTACACATTGCAGGGGAGAAAATGCTGCTTTTCTCTTCCCTCCTTTTGTAGATGTTGCAGGGAGAAAAACAGAAAGCCTATAGCCTGCTTGTAGTTCATCGTATGTACTTATTATATTTTAAATGCGTTGATTCTCTGAAATTAAACAATTCTGTCACAAGTGCTAATGCTTCGTGGCCTGAGAAAAGAAAAGATTCAAACAGGATAACAATAAAAAATACATCTCAAGTCACACTATGCACAGATGCCACTGAAAAATCAAACCCAAGTTCAACATCCAGAGAAAAAAGTTTTAGTGCCTCAAAAGCAGACCTAGTAAAGGATTAGCATGCATTGATGAACAAAAACAAATTTCAGAAAAATGACATGACATAACCAAATGTCAGCAATTGTAGGAAAAAAAGGAAGTAGATATCCTATGGATTGAGGAAGCACTTCCCAACAATGCAGCTAATTGTAATTTCTAATGAGGCCACAGGCGTTAGCTACCTAAAAGCCTCCCTGTGTCGCAGCTGCCTGTTCACTGGTGTTGGTGGCCAGTTCACCCCATCAAGGAGCTCATCACAATTACCGCCTTTGTTGGCGGTCCTGGCACAAGCCAAGAGCTGCAGGGCCACCCCTGCTCCCCCTGATGAGCAGCACGTTGATGAGCTCTGCTTCTGGCTTCTTCAGGGCTTCCCGAGGTGGCTTTCATTCCAGAAAACCCACATTCCCTTGAAAATATAAATTCCCGTCCAATCCTGTTTGCCTCAATTAATCACCATGGCTCTAGACAGCATCCCAGTGCTTGAAATTGAGAATGGAAGGTCAACAAATGGCTGGTTTTACCTCAGAAGTCAGTTTTTTAGGAAAGACAATGTGGGATGGCCAGTGCTGCTAAGTAAGAAATGTGAAGATACTCTTCAAGAAAAAGGCACCAATGAATCATCTGGGAACAAATGTCATGACCATACAGACCACATAGGATTTTCCTAAACAGGGATGCTGTACACCAGTGAAAAAAATGGTAAGGGAAGGAGGAGAGGAAATTTAAAAAGCTGAAACCTTTCCCATGTCTTAATTCAGGAACAGAACAGAAAGAAAAATTTAGCTAAGCCTAGAGACACAGATCTTTATAAAGGCTGACTGATCCCTCTTCCATACTACTTTTAATGTCACTATAAAAACAGAACTCTTGCTTTTCTAAGTGCTGGCATTTAATCCATTTCTGATACACATTAATAATATAGTACACAAACATTTTATGCACACATACATATATGCTTTAGAGTAGCATATGAAGAATTGTGTTATTCCGTGATCTTGACCAAGAGTCATTAATTTTCTTATCTTCAGCTGACATTTATTCTTATCTTTCACATCATTCTACTTACACTGCAATCTTCAACAAAAATCTAATTTATGTGCAAATAGAAGAATGCTAGGCCTCTGTGTTCTGCTTCATACGGGATTCTCAGCCATCACTTAAAGCATTTCTGATGTTCCCATCATCAGAACATCTCCAACAGACTATAACCCTTTGAATTAAATAAATTAAATATAAGGAAAAAAATTATTCTGTGGTGTTTTTCACACTTCTCTTTCAGAATCAAAGAGGAATCATCAGAATATAAAAAAACTAAAAAATAAAACAAACAAACACCAATAAAAAAACAAACAAACAAAAAACCCCCACTATAAAATCCATATAAAATCCAAGTAGGAAATACACACACAAATATAAATATAAATATAAATATAAATATAAATATAAATATAAATATAAATATAAATAATATAAATACTAAAGCCCAGCATTATGGATCTCAAGCCTCCACACCCGGTAAGGCAGCTGTAAAGATATTTATGCTTCTCAGACAAGGGTAAACCACCTATATACTAGGAAACAATGTGGTGAAAACAATTTGGTTGTCATATCTGAATGCTTGATATGAAGAGTAATTTAAGTGGTTAGTGTTGCTCTGGTGAGTCTTGATTTTCCATACAGACAGCTCTGGGGTACACTTTCTTGATAATGCTACATTTTAATTTACTATGGTGCTTTTGGCTGTTGCCTTGTGAATAATTTTATTATGTTTAAAGACATCCCATGATAAGAATTCTTCATTGTATTTACAATATTGTGATTTTCTATATGTCAATTTGGTCAGTCACCACTTCTGGTTATTGATCATCTGAGATGTTCACAATTCTAAGCAAGTGCCCCCAGTGAAATTGTATTGCAATAAAAATAAGAGACACTAACTAGGAAAAAAGTGACACTGTTATTGCACTTTCCTAATCTCAAATGTCCAATCACCACCACCACCAAAAGGATTTAATACAGAAAAAAATCAGCCACGTTCAAATACAAATATATTTAACTTAAAATACTGTCTTGGGAGATTATAGTCTGTTAATCACTTAAAGCATTAGCAAAATGGAAAATTACTAGAGAGATCAGTTTCTGTATTCAGTGTGTGGCACCCCATTTTAGCGGCCCTGTGTACTTTGGGAAAAAAAACAAGGCTAACAACTTTTAAAGGACGAAGCAGTATTTTTTTAGGCACATACAAAGAGACAAGAAGGTAGGACTCAGACTGCCTCCTTAACTGCAGCTTGGCTCTCCTTTGTGTTCACTGAATCCTTCCTGTCCCAGTTCTTTTCTCCTCCTCTATTTTTATCCATTCACCAAGCAACTTCTGTCTTTTTTTGCCTTTATCTTAGACTGCTTTTAACAGATTTCTTCAATCTCAATCCCTGATTAAAAAGCAAACTTGCTTACCTGGTTTCATTGTACCCTTCCTGCCTACCAGTCTTGGTGAATTTTAGTGAGATCTTAATTTTCCTGACTGGCTCTACAGCACTACTGTGCCCAGAAGAGAGAGGAGAGGCTTTGCAGATTTACCACTTCTACAAGCGGAGAACCCTCCTCACCTATTTATCTCTCTGCTGGAACTGGTCATGAATTTTCCACCAGACAGCTTCCCCCACCAGGCCCCGCAGGTCTGTCACAACTGAGCCAAGGTACACAGCTGTCAATATGAAATAGAGTGCTGGGCCATTCCTGACAGTTATTCTCTCTGGCCCTTTGACAGTGTGTCTATCCTGCCCCTGAGGAATTTCAGTTCCCAGTCTTCTAAAAATCCCCCAGTTCTGCTGACAGCCAGAGTGGAAGTGTTCAGCTCCCAAGCTCTGAGCCCTGTATGGCAGTGCAGAGGGGAGGTCTCCAGGTGTCCCAGCAGCCTTGCCAGGGGAGTCAGGAGCAGGAATCACTTCCGTTTTACAGAAAGATTTTCCTCTTCTCCTTCATGCTTTCCTTTTTCTTTCCCTATTCTAAGAATTACTGGTTGGTTGGGGGTTTTTTTGTTTTTTTTTAAATATTAAACTTGAGAACAAAACCATGGTGAGTGGTCCTGTGGCCACCCAACAATGACACAAAACAGAGAAGCCCAGCTGGAGGACAGGAAAACTTTCTGCATTGCACAATTTTATGACACCTATTTATAGCTAGAAAGAACGTAGTATCTCCCTCCCTAATCTTCCCCACGCTTCTGCCTCGTTTCAATAACCAAGCCTTAAGTGCATGAAGTTGCTTTACCTCCACACATCTGTTAGCAAATCTGGACGGCTGTCACATAATTACTGGAGGTCAAAATAGCAGGGCTAGCAATAGAGATAACAAAGTAAATCTTGTTTGAGAAATCTCTGTATTCCTTCTGTCATACAGAATCAACTTTATCAGTCATTAGCTTTCAAACCTAAGCTGCTTACCACACCTGTGGGCTTTCAAATGAAACCAAAGGAGTTAGTTTTGACCTTTAAATGACTAGAAAAAGGGTACTTGAGGGACATTTTCTCTGTTGTGTGATTGTCCTGCAGAGAAATTTGTGCTAGAGTTCTGTCAATTTAGTGAAGTGGGACCTCCTAGAAGGGCATTCACTGTGAAATCCCCTTGAGTGGGAAACTGAATGTCCCTTTAGCTCCTCAGCCTGGATTTATTGACTCTTCTGTAATGATATTAGGTTGCCTTCTCTACTTGAAAACTGAAGGAAGCTTTTGAATGTTAAAATTGGGACTGATATTTTGAGCAGCTTAATTAAGACTATTCCTTTGTAATTCTTATAGGCAGTCAAGTCCATTTTAGTAAAACTATGATACCAAAATAAAGCACAGTAACATTTAATGTATTCTTTCAGACTCCATAAGCAGAAAACATTCATATGCAATTAGAATAAAATTGTTTAGGTTGAAAAAAGCATTTATTTTATTGTGAACATTGTATGACAGAAAAGCAAGTACAAAGCTGCATGTTTTAAAGGAACTGCTGCAAGTAAGTCCTGCTGCAGGTTTGGATTTTGGGTCTAAGAAGAGATGATGTTTCTCATTAGAGAAACAGCAGCAAAAGTTCCTGTTGATGAGGCAGTCTATTAAGTGGTGTGTGAACTAGCAAACTGCTTTCTAGATATGTTACTATCTGTCCCCCAGGTCCCTAAAAAGTAAATGCCAGAACAAAATTACTTTAAGAACGAATTTCATGTTGCTCATTGCTTGCATGTAGTCTGCATCTGTCCAGCAGAATGAGATGCAGGCAGGAGTTTTAGGTCTAAGTAGAAAGCAGTAACTCAAGCCAGATGAACACAAAAGTTTCTGTCCTTCTAGGCAAGCTACTGGGAGCAAACCTAAATGAGCCCCCCTAAAAAATTAGTGTTGGGCTCTTCCTTCCTGCCTCCCTAAACAGGCAGCCCTTAATCTGCCATCCAACTTGACAATAACCCTCACCTGGGGAGGAGAAAGCATTTGATTTCTACAGTTTAGTTTCAAATTAACTATCTGAAAACACAAAATCAAATTTAGATTATTTTTAGGTATTTTATATGTCAACGTTCATACTGATCTGGCTTTGCACCCTTCCACTGATGTTTCTCAAGTGATGTTTTTATGCATGTGGTTTAGCAGCAGAATTGACAGTGTTAGATTTACTTGGACTTGGTGATCTTAGAGGCCTTGTGCAACCTAAATGATTCTGAATCTGGTCTAAGAGATTTGAGGTGTAGGTTTAATTTGACAGCTGAAGAAAATTCTGCTTCTCAGCTTACAGTCCTTCCTTTCTGGAAATACAAACAATGGCACCCTCTTAAAGGACACAAGAATTAGGCAGTATGATTGAACTGCTTACTACTTCATG
Organism: Anthoscopus minutus; assembly: GCA_013399455.1. Lineage (NCBI taxonomy): Eukaryota > Metazoa > Chordata > Aves > Passeriformes > Paridae > Anthoscopus > Anthoscopus minutus. The sequence continues at coordinate 6,851 of VWYI01024408.1, read as the reverse complement.
GCAATATCCAAATTAGATTGTGTCACCTTGTCAATTATTAAATTCAAGAATAATTAAAATAATAGAGAAAATAAGGAAAGATTCTCCTCTAAAATAAATTTTAAAAAAAACCAACAACCAAACGTTGAAATAATTCACATTCTCCATATAGCTGCCAATCCCAGCAACTTCATTGTGTTAGCTAGCTGCTGTTTTCAGAAAAAAAATTTTAAAATCTGAGATAAGCCAATGGCTTCAGTTAGATTTAAAACTATTTGTTTTACTCAATTTGATGTAATAAAAGGTACACAGAAATTTCTGTGTTCTAAACTATTAGAAGCATTTCAAAGACTTTTTGACACCACAATATCCAATATAAGTCTACTCTCAGAAATGTCTGCTAAGAAATCTATTGAGCCCATATGGATTATTATCTGAAAAAGATCAAGGAGCAGGAAAATCATGGTTATTTCCAAACAAATTGATAAATAAGGTCTTTTTTTTATTCACAGTGTTTTAATTATGTAAGTAGGTATACAAAAGAGGCATTATAGTCTTCATTCCATTACTTTTGCTTCATTCTGGCTGGAGTGCAGGTAAAACAATTTAAAAAGGCATTCATTTTTTATCCACAGTCACCAAAATGTCACTTAAAACAGAAATTACAATATTTGAATTCCTTACACCTGGAGAGTGTTGAAATACAGTCAGTGCTTAGCTGAAATTCAAGTGTTTCCTATTGTACATAAATATTACTATCAGAAAATCCACACCCCTAAAAATTATTTTGTAACTCAAAACACAGCTTACTGTACCATTCTACAGTGACATCAACTTCAGTTCATAAAATAAACAGAAAGATAAAATTCATAAGAAACACTTAAATCTTGACCCAAAAGAAACTTAGAAGGCATTTTAAAACTATAGCTGTAAGAAGGTCTCTGTTTAATACTGTTTCATCTGCAACTGAATCAAAAAACTTCAGTTACAATCTTTGATCAGATCAAACGTAGATGTAAAAGTTCTAATTTCTTTCTTCTCATCCTAACCTTTCCAGAGTAAAGGCTTATCCCTTCCAAATATGTTTCAGTTGATAAAAAATTAAATGTGAAAAATGGAAGCAAAGGCAGTAAGGGTCTGGATTCACAAAGCTAGAGAAAGGTGATTTGAAGTATCTCCAGGGCGGGGAAAATTAAAATCAGACACAGTTTTTGAACTTGGCAGTTAAAATATAATCTGCAAATACCACCTACTGCTATTTCTCTTCTTCTCACCCCCTCAAGAAAAAATATTACTTTTGCTTACCTTAACATATTATCTCTCTTTCCCTCTCAGAATAAGAAATCTCTGTTTTTCCTTCTTGTTCTGCACCATATTACTTATTCCAAAAGTGGACAGTGTGAGAACAACTCAGTGAGAATATTGTGGTGTTTCCTCTTTACAGAGGTCAAGGTTTGTGAAATAGCATGTATATTATGAGATACATGCTTAGTGCAAAACCATCTCCAGTTTTTCCTTCCACAAGAAGAAATTATTCCTTCCACAAGAAGAAATAAAATACAACCACACCGTCCTGACTCTCCCTAGTTTACACTTGTGTTATCAATAGTTTGCAGCAATCTCCGAGTTTCTCCACATTAAAATTGTTTGTAGACTTCCTTGAAGGGACATCTGCATTGAACATAAAACATGTCTAGAAGTGACATGGAGCACTGAATCATCCCTAGTTGTTCACACTGCTTGTTACTTTTACCCCAGACTCTGTTCTGGAATGAACAACCCAGCTATTCACAAAGCAAAACCTCTGTCCCTTATAAATTTTAATTTATTCCCAGCACTCAGCACTGCACTCAGGACACAGCACAGGTGACATCACAGACAACTGCCTCCCATCACCCAAGAGAATCTCTCAAAACCAATCTGGCACACTTTGCATCCTCTGACTCCAGCCACAGCACAGATCATCACACATTTTGATATTCACATTACAAAATAAAAAGTTGGTCAGTGCAAAAGAGCCATGAGATTTTATGAAGTGGGACCTTAAGCAGGAAAAAAAAGACCAGTTCTGTCTATGGATTTAGACACTGTAAATTGTGGAGGAGACCCAGAGCAAGGTGACTTGCAATGTGTACAAGGCCTTTGCTAGTTTTTGATGGTCATCTTGTCTTGCACTGAGAGGTGGTATTTTTGAAAGTGCTTACTGATATTTATTTATTCTTCATTTTAAAATTAAATATAATCCTAGCTAGAAATCTGTAAACTACTGTAATGATTTCTAGCTAAGTATAACTTCCCCCCACCCCCCCAGCTCTTATTATATGCACTTTGGAATACAGCTGAAAACATCTCATTTAAGGAACTATTCTTTATATCGTCTATTTTGTATGAAACCAGACATTTGTAACATATGATTAGTCCTTGCATTGGTTAACTAAATCTAATATCAAAAATCCATTGATGGCAAGCACCCTTAAACTCATCAATGATGTTACCATATCATTATCTTTCAGCAGAGACATAAGGGAAGGATAAACTTCAAGAGTTCATTTCAAAGAGTTCTTCTTGAGATTGCAGTAATACTTTAATGACAGATTTGAGAAGGAAAAAGGTGTGGAAAATGAAATAAAGCTGTTCTTAAAGACTGAAAGCTCACAGAATTTTAAAGAAGAGTTCAGAAGTTGTCAATGCCAATAGAATTTAATGGAGTAGATACAAAGCAAAAGACAAAATCAATACCAAGGTGTTTGTGCTTCATTTCTTTGTAGTTGTCAAACCTTTGAAGTTGTTAAATAATGACTTATAGACTAGGAATAGATGTCTACTCTGACATTTCCTTAATGCCATGTCAAGAACCCATCTACTCACACTCAAAAAAAAAAGTTGTATGATGCAGAAGAGAAACTCAACTTCAGAACCACACGATGTGAAATTTATTGCACTTCAGTCTTTATATTATCTTTGTACAACACAAATATTTTAAAGCAACCCCCAAACAATTTCTAAACAAATCTTTCTTTCAGACACACTCAGCATGCACGCACAGAATAAGAAAACCATCTTGTAGGCTTAAGTCATTCTGCAATAGATAGAAGAACATTCTTTAAGGATTCTCCACTGAACTGCTTCTCTGAAACAGGTCTCACTCAACCCTGGCAGGCAGTCAATAACCTTGTCAGAGTTGAAAATGGCCTAGTCATTGAGGAAATGGCCTCAAGTTGCACTGGGGGATGTCCAGGTTAGGTACTGAAAAAATGTCTTCTCTGGAGGGGAATGGATCAGGCATTGCCCTGGGAAGTGGTGGAATCACCATGCCTGGGGCCATTTAACAGATGTGTAGATGTGGTGCCTGGGGATGTGAATTAGAGGTGAGTATGGCAGTGCTGGCTTCTGGTTGGACTCAAGGATTTTAGAGGCCTTTTTCAACGTAAATGGTTATATGACTTATCTTCCACAAAGCTCAGACAAAACCACAGGCCCCTCTAGGAGAACCCAGAGCATTCAAAATCATGGGATATAGAGACTGTCCCCTTCCCAGTGTGTGCCTGCTCCTGACCCACTGAAGCTGGTACAAATTGCATCCCTCCCTCCTGCAGGGCTGGAATCTGGCATGGATGACAGGCTAGCAAGTTTTGCTTCATGAGGGAGCTGCTGCTCCCTGAGCCAGCAACTTGGTACTGTGGATCTGGGCCAAATCCACCCAAAGGCTGTCAAACAGGAAGGCTGGGTGAATAAACCAGAATGCAAACAAACCCCACTTCCCTAATTCCCAGGTGAACAGCTCTGTGCCTCTGATTCATGACTCGTGCCTGATTAAGTTGCAACAGCTGAAGAGGTTACCACTGTCCTGTCCCAATCAGGCACTTAAAATAAATGAGGAGTATGCAGAACTTAATTCCTTACCTTGTTACAGCTAAATCCTGCAGGGACTGTGAATCAGATGCCATGAGACTCATTGTCTCACATATAAACTGAAATGTCCCTTGGTTTACCTTAATGCTACCATGGCCCTGGAGCAGAAATGTCACTGCTCCCTCAACCCCAGTCCTGAGAAAGAGACTCTCAGCTGTGGGAAAGGAAGGACGGACACCAGCCAGATCCTCTTCATCTGCTCAGCAGGAATCAACAGAGCTCATGGCTCAAAGCTCTTACTCTGACTCACAAGCATCTTGTCTAGTTTGGGTTAATCTACCTTGTAAATGCAGCAGATGTTGAACTTAAAAGTCACCTCCTCGCTCATCCATCTGCATTCACCCCATTATGCAGAGATAGTTAAAGTAGTGTTGTTAATCATTAAAAATCTACATTAGAGTAAAAACAGTATTTAAATCTTACTTAAATGCTACTCTTTCTATTAGCCATTAAAAATATATAACTTATGTAGGTATTGTGCAGGACTATCAAACAAAAGGAATTGAAACACCACTAAGATCCAATTCTGAACCATCCTGCAGAACAGCTCAAGGTTAAAACCAGTCCGCTCACTCCCTCCAAAAGCCAAGGAGGCAGACAAAAAGCTGCAAAACCTCCTTCCTGGCTTTCTACCTGCATTTAACACTGCTGGTAGAATCTTGTATCTCTGACAGACATTTTATTCCTTCACATATTTATGGAATACTTAGGAGAACAGACTAGGCAGATTTATTTCTTTTCAAGGTCACTCCTTCAGTGATCTGAGGCTAAAGCAAAAGTTCAGACTTCCAGAATCTTCTCGTATTCTAATTATTTGGATATTAAATGGATTGTAATCGAGACAAAATAGGCAGAAGTTTGGAAGGTAAGTACCTTGTTGGGAAATCAATCTTCTAATACTGGAATTGTGTGTATGCTAGAGCCATGCATAGCCTTGGTTTGTGCTCTCACTATCAGATCTCCATACCTGGTAGGCCAGGGTGGGACTGCATTACAGGCACTCTGCAGGGGGCTCATCAGACAGGGTCACAAAAATGTTGTCACAATTATGCCTGTGCTTTCTTTAGCCTGCTTGACAAGGGATTTCCAAAAACTCTATTACAGGGCTCAAAAAGAGCTACTGAAAACAGAATTGGCATAATTGAAATGAAATGTGGGGCTGATTTTGCATTTTGGATGCCTAAATATCATTAGGATTGTTCAATTTTTTACGAAAACACATAATTAAAACAAAACCCCCAGACATGGCAGCATCAAGGCAGGGTTGGTTTTTCCTCTGCAAGAGAAGTCTCATTTTCTTTATAGGAAATTTTGTAGAAAATACAAACCAATGAGAAGGAGACTCAAGAGAATATTTTGTCCTCCAGTAAAATGTATGGATGAGATCACTTGCTGAGCAATATCTTGTTAACAACTTTCAGGTTTTAGGGAAAGTGGAGGGGGGTAGTTTGCATGCTGCTTGCTTTAAGAAAGCACTGTATAATCAAAACAAGATCTCCCACAGGTGGGATCCTTTAGCAGCAAAGGAAGGCAGGCAGGCATTAACCCAGACATTTGATATAGAAGGTATGACAAGAGGAATAACAAAGGGACAATTCAACACCTCTTACTCTTGCTGTAGCTGTAGAAAGAGATACAAGGGATTGAAGGCTCAGAGAATTCTGCTGCTGAAGGTCTACTTAGGCAAAGGAACAGAGGCACCTGGCACAGGAGGTGACAGTGAGTTGCAAGGCACACCTGTCCTAATCCCATGTCACCCTCTGTGGGTGAAGTTTAGGAATATTCCTGTTTCTCAGCTGGTAAGGACAGGTCTCTCTCCTGTCCCACTGTAAACAAATCAAATTTCTGCTGCTACGAACTCTTCAAAGCACTTCTTCAATTTCATCCCCACAGCTTCCAGGAAACACCCCAATACAAATTATAACATAAATGCTATAGTCTCCTGCCTCAGAGACAAGAACACAGCTCAGGGTCAAGAACAGACAATTACAATTCCATTCTGTTTTATTTCATCCCTTATCTCTAGAATTTTGTGTGCCAGTGCCAATTTTTGGTGCCAATCAAGAGATGTTACAAAGAGTATGTGATAAGACACTTGACCATTTAACTAATCCAGCTCCAATGTTTCCCATTAGTCTTGAAAGGGATTACAGGTTCAGGAAGTAATGGAATGTAATTACCTCAAAAATGTTACATATTAGACTGGAAGTACACAGAAAGCAGGGCCAAGGAGAGCTGTTATATTTTTTTTACAGAAAGGAAGCAAACTTATGAATTTCTTGTTAGGCTGTGAAGCACCAAAAAGTAAGGAAAATATTTTGAATCCTAAACTGATGTATAAAACGCTTGTTTACCCAAGTTATTAACTGAAATAAAGCAAAATTTTAACATTGTAAGCTATCTGATCTCTTGCTTTCATCACTGGCTAGCAGCCAGTTAACTACAGCACTTTAATAATGTATTAAATTCTGTTTCGAAGCTGAAGCTATCAACAATTTTCACTGGGTGCAAATATTCAAGTTCTGTAGAAGCTGGAACTGATATGATTTATTCTTACCTTGTACCATTTGCAAAGTGAGGAACTGCTTAATGTAGTGTGGCTACACTGTATGGAAAAACAGAACAAAAGCAACTCTGGCATAATGTCAGCGACAAACTTTAATCTGTGCCAAAATCACACTTTAACTTGCACATTACAACCAAGGCTTTTGAAATGCCACAAATAAAAGTATTCCCACAACAATTTTAAGAGAGAGGCATCTATAATGATAGGTAATTTGCTGTTGCAGACAAAAATCTGGAGTTGTCCAGAGGCTGAACATTATTTCAGATAACTGTGCCCACTGTGACTGAGAACAGCGAATAGGAAACATTCTCCCATTGCTGTCCTCTAAAAAAGGGTTTTATATATCCCCCAAAGGGCAGAAAATTTACAAATAAGAGAGTTACTGGAAAACCCG
>VWYI01024404.1:875-22196 GCA_013399455.1 Anthoscopus minutus | reverse complement strand
ATACATGTTACCTCTTCTATTTTCTTGCTTTATATAGCATTTTAAAATTTTCCTTTATAAATCATGTACCAAGACTTAAGACATTCTGTCATATAAGAAAACATATTTTGCTACATCACTTTTAGTTACACATTTTTCAGAAACATGAGGTCCTATCTTTCAGATGGTAGAAATCATTCTAGTTCTACCAGCTGCAAAGCTGACTCAGAATGGGAATATTTAAATTGTTTTATGTTAGAAACACTTTCTTGTCAAGCAAGATAAAGCAGATAAAAAGGTATCAGATAAGATTTTTTAAAATTGTAAATAAAATGGATTATATTATTTGATAAATATTTTTCTAAAATCCCTTGGCTAACTGAAAGATAACATCTACTTCCTAGCATTTACTTTTTTGGAAATTAGATATTTATTCTTCGTTGTAAAATTTTGCAAAATGCCTATCATTTAGACATAGATTAGGTATCCAAAACATCGCTGTAGAGAATAAAAATTCTCACCTGCAACATTTGAAAGAATATCATCCTGGAGTTCTTGGAAAAAGATATCACAGATTGTTCTATCTAAAATAATATATATGTGTTATAAATTATTTGAAGCATATAACATATATGCTTCAAATTTCTTTTAATAAAATAATGTAAAGAGAAAAGTAGTTCTGTTACATTCTGATATATATATATATATTGATAAATGTCTATATACATGGAGAGAGATTGAAATATATACATCTTCCTTTGGAGATAGGGTAAGGCAGCAGAGGGTTTGAAGGACTGAAATTGAGTCTAGGAAAATGAGGAAGGTGCAAGATTGGAGTTTATTACTGCCTTTGTCTCACACTATCCAAAAATTTTAAATTCTAGGAGGAAAATTAATTTTCCTTGCTTCAACTACGTTTTGTTTGCAGTGGTAGCTGATAAGTGACCTCCTTGTCCTTATCTTGACCCACAAACTTTTTCATCCTATTTTCTTCTCCTGTCATGTTGGGGAGAGAGAGTGAGACAGTGGCTGGGTGGGTATCTGGAAGTCAGACTCTATAAGACGCAACAAGAAATAGTTATGCAGAATAAGCTATAAATATATTGCATTGTAATGTACATTATATAAGGAGTAACGAAATGTATGCCCTACTGTGTAACAAATTATTCACCATAAATATTTGAATTAAAGGAAAATGTTAAGTGATCTCTTAAGATTAATAATGCATATATTGAAAATAAACGATTATAATAATCAAATTGAAAATGAGAATATAACATATTTTACGTATGAATTGCTGATTACAAGAAAATAGAGGTAAAACTTCTGAAGGTGTTAAAATACTTTCTAATTAACTTTAAGTAAAACTTTTTTATTTGATTGCAAACATTATTTTTTTTTTCCTTTTTCACTTCTCTTTCCCTCATCTTCAATATATTATTGATACTTTCACGGCAGTCATGAGAGAGAGAATTAATGTAATTTTAATGCAATTCTGCTTCAGCACTCCTTTCCTTTTAATAGTAATTTAGATTTAAGTGATCCTTTAAAAAATAAATGAAATCCTTTAAAGATCTCTTTCTCTTCAATATACTTGAAGACTTCTCATTAACCTTGACAGTAGGAGTAACAATGAAATGTGCTCAATTTAAGCATCCGGAAGTTAACATCTTCAAGTTTTAATATATGACACTGTTGAGTGAATTGTCCAAGGACTAACCTTGCATGTCTGTTTTTCTAGCTTGGTTATTCTAATTGCTGCAGTTCATCTATATTTTAATTTTTAAACCCAGTTTGACCAGAGATTATTGCTTTGTATTTTTCTATTTCATATGAACCATGTCTTTTGGTTCAAACTTCACTTTTCCTATATGCAAATTCATTAATTTCATCAGGACACATAGGAATGGAAGTTACTATCAGTTGTGCAATGTCCTAGACATGGGTTAGGGCAACCCCCAATATTAGTACAGACAGGAGGATGAATAATGGATTGAGAGGAGACGAAAAGAGAATGAAGTGGAAATATTAGTTGATTTTAAAAATGGACATAATCCAGCAACATATGCTTGCAGCCCAAAAATCTAATTGCATCCCTGATTGCATAAAAAAGGATCATGGACAATAAGTTTAGGTAGATGATTCTTGCCTTCTACTTTCGTCTGGTGACACTCCACCTGGAGTACTGCATCCAGTTCTGGGGATCACTGCATATGAAAGAAATGGACCTGATAGAGCAGCAGAGCAGAGAATCCCAGAGCCACAGGATGGATCAGGCTAAAAGGGACCACAGTGAGTCATCTGGCCCAACCTCCTTGCTCAAGGAGGGTGATCCTAAAGCATGTGGCAGAGGATTTCATACAGATGGTTTGGAGTATTTCCAGTGAGGCTGACTGCAACCTCTCTGTGCAATCTGTTCCAGTGTGCAGTTGCCCACAAAGAAAAGATGGTGGAACTTCCTGTGCATTGTTTTTGCCCATTGCTTCTTGTCCTATTGCTTGGCACTGAGAAGATCCTGGCTCCATCTTCTTGACATCTTCCCTTCAGCTACTGATAGACAATGATGACTCTTTCACTCATCTCTTCTCAGGCTGAACAGGCCCAGCTTTCTCACCCTTTCCTTGTAAGAGAGATGTCCCTCAATTGCCTTTTTTGCCCTGCGCTGAACCTGCTCCAGGAGCTCCATGTCTCTCTTGTACTAGTGAGTAGAGAACTGGACTCAAAACTCCAAATGCAGCCTTTCCAGGCCTGGATAAAGAGGTAAGATCACCTCCCTCAACCTTTTGGCAGTGCATCCTGATGCAACATCCATGACCAAAAAGCTGGAATTATCTGTCCTAGGAAGAAAAGCTGAGAGAGAGAGTTGGGGTTCTTCAGTTTGGAGAAGAAAAGGTTCTGGGAGTTCCAGTTTTGTTCTTATTGTTCTTTTACTTCTTAAAGTTCTTATTATGCCTTTTCAATATTCTAATGGGGCTCATAAGAAAGAAGGGACAGGGTTTTTAATAGAGCCTGACAGGGCAAGGATCATTGTTTATAAAGTGAAAAAGGGTGGACTTAGATTGAATATAAAGAAGAAACTTTTCTTATGCTCAAGTTGGTGAGACACCAGAGCCCATTTCTCGGAGGTGAATGTCTCAGTTTTAGAAGGTTCCAAGATCAGGCTGAATGGGGCAATCTGATCTAGTGAAAGTTGTCCTTACCTGTGGCACTTGGACAAATGATCCTTTAAAGCTCCCTGTCATCCCAAACCATTCTATGGCTCTATGATTCTAGGGCTGTAATTTCAAGAAAACATCTCAAAACAAGTCTTAATTTATAATATGTATAAAAATTATTTGTTTTGAAATTTATTCCTGTTTGAGTATAATTAGGTGGTAATGTCAATATATGTTTCTGGTGGTTAGGAAAAAATCTTCCTAAATTGGGGGTCTGAACTCCTGATGGCCAACAAAAGGAATAGAAAAACTCCCTTCAGGAAGGCTGCACTATGATCTTGATAGATCACTCCAAATCACAGCTGAAACAATTACTTTGGGCTTTTGCCATCTGCAGATGGATAAGCAGTTACGGATTCTTTAGTGTAGATAATTCATTAAAAATACTGCAAGGCAAAAATTTTTATGTGAATGGATAGTGAATAGCTGAATAGTGTCTGATAATTGACTAAAAGGTCTTTTAATAAAATACCCTCCATGTATAATTTAATTTTCAAAAATGAGCCTGAATTTTTTTTTCTGGATAAGAACATGTTAAAAAAATTCCTCTTGCTGTTTTTAATGAGCTCTAATTCTGCTACCTTTTTTTTTTCATTAGGACTGCATAGTAAAATAACAGGCTAAGATGCTTGCCATTTGTATGTGTCATCAGCCATAAAATTAAACTGTAAGAAAGTAGAGTGCCTGCTGGGAAGGAAGAGCTGAGGACTTTTACAGTGGAAACCCCAAACCCTTTCTTTATCAAGTGAAAGATGTCTCCAATGAAGATACTTCTGTGCCCTCTGGTGAGAGCTGTTAGTATTTAATGTCTTTAGTCATGGCAAATGCCACATAAGAGAAAACTAAATCAAGGGTATTACATATTGTGTATAAGAACGTTGCACTTTAACCTTATGTTTTATCATCTTACTAGATTAGGAAAAAGAGGGCAGGTTTGGCTGCTTTGGTGTTCAGGAGTGGATGTCTTATGCTGACATAACACTGAAGTTTTTCTGCTTTTCAAGAAAAATTTCTCTACGGCAATTATTTAACTGGTGGCACAACATTATGCAATAATGGCATGTGCACTGAAGAAATTCTGTAATAACATGGCAGAATTAAAAATAAAACCCTGAAAGAATGAAATAAAAAAGTGAGAAATATTTTTATCTCTAAATGAGTAATTTCAAGTAATTATATTGTAAGCAAATAACTTGAGGTCACGCCTCATCCTCCTCTTCTCTAAACTAGACAAATCGAGTATCATCAGCCACTCCTCACAGGACACGCCTTCCAGCCCTTGTACCAGCTTTGTTGTCCTCCACTGTATTCATTCAAGGACCTTCAGATAATTCCTAAATTGTGGGGTCCAGAACTGCACACAGTACTCTAGGTGAGGCTGTACCAATGTTGAATTAGGTGGAACAATTATCACTTTTTATTGGCTGGTCATATTGTGTTTGATGCACCCCAGGAAGGGGTTTACCTTCCTGGTTGCAAGGGAACTCTGCTGGCTCCCATTGAACCCACTGCCAGCCTTCTATGGAGATGCTCTCCAGTCACTCCTGTCACAATTTATACTTGTGCCTCTGTTGCAAGTGTGGAATCCCGCACTTGGATTTGTTAAATTTCTCATTAGTAACTGCCCAATGCTTTAATTTGTCTAGATCCCTTGATTAGTCCTATCATCCCTCAAGGGAGTCAAAAGAACTTCCCATTTTTTTTTGTCAGAAGATTTTCTAATGGTATATTCACCTACTGCATCCATGTAATTCAAAAATCCATTGAATGGAGCCAGATATAGGATTGAGCCTTGTGGAAGACTTTTGCTGATTGGTCACTCATGCTTCTCAAGAATCTCAATCCAGAGCTTGCCAGTCTTAATCAAATCCCAGAAGAAAGATGTCATAAGTATTAACACAGTAATTTTTATATATTTCTTAAGATCTGTTAGAAGAGAGCTTTTTCATCCTACTAAACTTTTAATCAAGGATTTTATTAGATGATTGCTTATAGATGTTGATTTCTTGGTCAACTAAATACCATTTCTTTTTTGCCCCACAGCTAGTAATGTTTTTTGAGTGGTTACTGGTTTTTTTGTTTGTTTTGGGAGGGGGGTGAAGTTTGGTTGGGGTTTTTTTTGGTTTTGTGTTTTCTATTTTGGCTTTGGTTTTGTTGTTTGGTTTTTTTTCTAACCTGATGAAATGTATATGAAGGTGTTGAGCCTCCTCTGTCTAGGTTAAACCTTATACGTATCAGTGAGCTCATAGTGCCTCACTCTTATTCATGTTTATAGTATCACTTAGTTTCTGCCATGAGTCTGCTTTAAAGTCAGCCTTTCCTTTTATCTTTTCTAAGCTTGAAGTAGTAGTTAGTATCTTCAAGAACCTTATCTTCATTCTCTCTGCTCTTACTGTCTCCTGTTCAGGTCAATTACTTTTTCTTGGTTTCTTTTTCTTTCTCTCTTTCTTTTTTATTTTTTTTTAAGTCTGTGTCCCCTAGAGAACAGGAGAGCTACTCAGACTGAATTTTTGAACTTTGCTTCTGCTAAATTTAGTGAATTTTATCTGTAAGCTTCAAGGATTTCTTTTTATTTGAAATAGATTGTATAGATATAGATAGGCTCCATTAGAAGTCCCTTCCATGCAGCTTATATCTGTCTAAGAGGCATGGGGAGATGAAGGCAGCGCTAACTACCTTTGCACTCTACCCAGCACTCAGCAGGTGAGCAGTGTCAGCCAGGAGTCTGTAAGCCAGCAAGGATTCTTGCCTGTTTCTCTCACCTTCATCCATTAGTGTTCATTTTCTTTTCCTGAATACTCAATATGTTATTATCCCTTTCCTAGAAGCCAGTCAATATGAAACATCAATTTAAGAAGCCTTTATCAAGTGGCTTTTTTGCTAGAAATCAGACACTACATACAGGACCAGGTCCACCAGCATGAGAACTTTTGCCCAGTCATGCTACTTTCTGTCTTGGGGCAAGAAAGAGAAAGTGGGTGATCAGGGTGGGGGAGTACAGAGATGAGGTCAGCAATTACATGTGGATAGAACTGTGTTTATGTGCCTCATATAGGCTTTTACTGCACCCTTGGGGGACTCCACAGGAAGACTTTTAAGAATCCATGCTCTACACTTCTTGAGCTAGAAATGTCTAGAGACTAGGAAAACATAAGAAAATAATACTGTCATAATACTGAAAGTACTGAAAGAGCAGGACTGAAGGTGCTGAAAATTAAAATTTTGGGTATGGAGTCAAAATATAACATAGTGCTGTATATTACTGCCTAGAGATTGTCCCCAGATGAGCTGATCTGGGGCCTTCTCAGGTGTGTGTGAGCACACAGGCTTCTCAGGGTGCAGTGCCTCCGCGCTGCAATCAGTGCTTGAAGGCGTGGTTGAATTACCAGACTTGCTGATAACGATATAGTGCTAATTATTTTGTAGACAATCTGTTGGCCTCGAATCTTTATTGCTGTAATTAATTTCTTGGTACAGAACTTCTTTTTCCCTGTTCCACTCTACCAGCTTCAGGCTGATTCCTGGGATAGCACAATACTTTACTCCCATTTAATTGTCAGAAATGAATAAATCTCTATTTTACGGCTCCAGAAATATGTGTTAGCAAAGAAGTAAGAAGCAAAGATGCATTCTACTTAGTAATTTGATTTGTTTTCGGTCAAAAGTAGTACATAACAATAAACAATATGATGTTTGTATTTCCCTGTTGCAGAGTGGAAAGGGGAAATACACACAACAGTTATAACAGTTCCTGGAGCTTCTTTAGGATTAATGTCCTCTGAGATCTATCCAGTGCACTTAGCTAGAGATAGTACGACTAGATTTGTTTGAACACATAAACAAAACTGAGCACCAAAATTATTGTAATCCAGGACCTGGAGGTTATATAACTAGGACACAGAACCAGAGAATTCTATTTCTAAGGAGGAAAAATCAGTTCAGATAGAAAAGCGTACTGAGAGTTTGTCTAAATTGGAAGAACTTATTATCTAGGGGTACATAACCTGGATAAATATTTTTTAAATCTTCAGTGTAAGAGCCACATTAAACTTAACTCCTCAAACATATATCAAAAATGTGTGAGCAAGAGTATGGACTCTAATAGGTCAGATGAACTGTGCCAGAAAGTGCTTGTATTTATTAAATGATAATAGGACCCAGGCTGACTGTCTCAAACATAGCTACTAAGACATTCAGGTTATCAAGCAAGCAAAGTGAATCTCATCTACAGAATAATAATTTAAAAAATTGTATTCTCCATTTTATATGGATTTTAAACACAAATTTAATGCAACTATTTCTGAATGTCTAAATAATTGATATTTTCTTGATGAAAATATTTGCCTCAGGAGCAAATTGAAAGTAAATAAGTGGTAAACAAATTTGTATGTACATTCATCTCTGTTATGTGTATGTGTACCTACATCCCACTTTTTAGGTCAAAAAGGAGAAATAGAGCAGTTGGTTTTCAGCTCTTTTAATTTTGTAATAAAGTTAAATAAAAACATTGCTTGGGGAAAGCTGTACTTCATTAGGTTAACTGGTAATGTAAGACTTTTATAAAGATGCAACATAATTTATTTATATTTTATTACTTTCCAGATTGCAATTAAGAATTATATCTTTGCCCACAATGACTGATGAACTCTTAAAATCATGTCTCCTCTCAAAAATGAGAGCCTACTTTGCAGTTGTAATAGTAAATTAAACATAGCTGTGGTGTAGCTTTGATATGGTTAATGTCATCTTTCCAGTTGTTTGTTTTTTGTTTGTTTGTTTTTGTTTACAGAGTGGGCAGCAGCCCAAAGATGTAACTAGGAATGTGCAATAAAGGGAATCAAAACTTTACGCATACAGTCATTCCTATTTTGATAAATCAGACTGGTATATGGTAAGGATTAGTCTAACCTCTGCAGTAAAATGATCACCATATGAGTTTCAACATTCAGCTTGGGTCCAGAATCTCCTTTATATGCTACGGGTCTGATAAAAACTTCAGAGTAAAAGAGTTCATGATCTGTTTGTAAAGTTGTGAACATTGAAAAATGTTCATATTTCTCACATGAACACATATCCTAGAGTGGACTATTTTCACCACAACATTTTTTCCTGGTTCTCATACTGATCCCTTGACTTTCTGTGTCGTAATTTCTACTTTTGTGGAAGGTTCTTTAAGGAGTATTTAAATAATGCAAAGCTGCCACAGCCCAACTGAGTGATGTTTTCATTAAATTGAGGGTGTGTCTTGAAGAAGGCAAGAGGGTGCAAAATTTGATGAAATAGTGTTGGAGGAGTCTAGAAAGAAGATGGAAGCAGTGCCTTCTGGGAACTGTTCCTGCAATAAAGTATCCCCAGAATCATACAAACTGGACATTGTCCTGGAGAGGACAAATTAGAATGAGTCAAAACTGGAAGATGGAGAAATCTAAAAACTAAGTATTGTGTATATTCATGGAATTCAATTTTCAAAACTCCTCACCTGTCCTGCTTTATCAATCAATGTCTTTAGTCTTCAAGTCAGTACTAACTGATATGAACAGAAAACTAAGCAGTTTTCTTAGCATTCTAAAATTGCTTCAGTGATATTCTGATTTTCTAATAATTAACTTGTTAGCTTTCCTATCTACATTACTACTTTTCAAGGGAAAAAATTAATACAGCAGTTTTAAAATTTATTACTATTTTAAAGGTTCTGTATAAATCAAAGACTTGGAGGGTGGGGTAAGGAAGACTTAAATTCTGCTGAGCAAATATCATATTCATCAAACAGGATAGATCAATGACAGAAGTTGTTTAAGATTTTTTTTTGATAGCTAATGATAAGGCCAGAGAAAATTGTGATTCATGAGCTCATAGGCATGCTCAAACTCAAAAATAACAAAGAAACTCAGGAATAAACTGAGAAAAAATGTTCTGAATGGAAAGCTAGGAGTAGTCTTTACTTGTTTGATTTTTCACCTGAAGGCAGGTTCTTTCTATAAAACTCTGGCTGGTCTTAACTTACTGTGACTGGCTTGCAGGAAAATTTAAATTTGCACCATATATACTGCTTCAAAATGTCATACTGTATATAGTATAATAAAATAAGTATGTGGCTTTCAGAAATACAATGTTAAATATTAGAATAACATACCAATACATCTGTTGAGAAATATTGTAATTATGAATTTTACTGTGTTATTTATTAAAATTAAATATATTCAAAATTTTGGTGTTTTAATTTGCTCTAACCATTTTCATTTGTGATTTGAAGATCACTATTTTTATAACGGTTGTTTAAATCAGTGGGAAGAGGCAGTGATTGAAGACTTTTTATATGAGACCTTACTCAAAAATTTAGAATTGCAGAATGTAGTAATTGAAAAATCACTATGCTGAGGCTTTTACTTAGCCATAAGTTGTACAAAAACTCAATTTGTCAGGACAACTTTTTCTTACCATCCTGCTTTCAGTCTTTTGAGCCATAAGTGCATTTCCAGGAAGTATAACAGAACACACAATTTTGCGTACTTTTTGCCACATAATTAATCTGTTAAATGGTGCCATTCTTTAGATAAATTCTGCATTTCTAAATTCATGTAGGTTTTGCCAAGTGGGAGCTTGCAGTGTAATTTACATATTATTTGAGATAGTTTTTTGATGATAAATACAGAGTCACAAGAGCTTTGAATAGACATTTCACATGTAATTAAGGGTTGTAATAATGAAATGCCATGCTTGACAAGGTTTATTGAAATAATGAAAATCTTCAGGGTGAACTGAGTATTACAAGAAATTGAATTGTTTTTACAAATGTCTGAATTCTTCTCACAGCCATTACTATCTTTTTGGTTGTACATTGACCAGTGGACAAGCATATTTGGGTATTTCTCAAGCTATATCCCATCATCATGATACGACTACTACTGACTCCTGTGCCTGAAGTTCTTCTTGCAATAATGAAAAGTTAGAAGAGAAACTTGAGTGCCTTCATTTCTCTTTTTCTTATCATATTGTTGCATTAGACTGTGGCAAACTGCAAGGAGCTCTTTTAAAAATGGGTCATCAGGAATGTAATTAAGTCAAAAAAGACAAACATTGTACCTGAGAACCATTTATTGGTAATGAAGAAAACCAAAATAGAAAGGAGTTATGTGACTAAAGAGGGCTAGAAGAGACAGAAAAGAAGGAAAGAAAATGAAAAAGGAGAATGAAAAAGGAAAGGAGTTATGTGACTAAAGAGGGCTAGAAGAGACAGAAAAGAAGGAAAGAAAATAAAAAAGGAGAATGAAAAAGGAAAATGAAAAAGGAAAATGAAAAGGAATGGGAGAGAAGTGAGAGAGAGAGAAGGGACACAGAAAGAAAAACAAGACGCTACCACTGGAGGTCAGGGAATGCCGTGGATGTCCAGGAGGCAGGGGATGAGCACAGTGCCTGCCCAAGGACAGCAGCCATGGCAACCAGACCCAATGTCTGTGCTCAGGCAGGAGGACCTCTGGACAGGGTGGCAGTGAGGATGGGTGGCTGGCTGGCTCAGAGGTGGGCTGGGCTGGATGCAGAGGGCTCAGGCAGGGATACAGAGATGAAGCAGGTAAGGTGGTCAGGGTCACAGGGAGTCAGGACAGACACGAGGGTGAGCAAGAGCCAGTGAGGGCAGGAGAGGCAAAAGGCAGGCTGAGGCCAGGGCAAAAGGGGCAAAATCAAGCTCTGGTCAGGGCAAGAAGCAGACCTCAAAATCCCAGACTCAAAAGCAAGTCTCACAAAAGCTCCAAAAAGGAGTAAGACTCAAAAGCCCCCAAGCCAAAAGGCTCCAAAAGCAAAAGCACAATCTCCAAAGCCCCCAAAACACAAAAGCATAAGCTCTAAAAGCCAGTAAGTTTCAAAAAGGGCTTGTGATGCAGTTGTTTTTCATGCCCTTGGCCCCTCCCAAAACCTGCCTGCTGACAGGAGACCTTTGGTCCAGTCCAACTTTCAGCTAGAAGTCATCCACATCTCTGGTTTTGTCCTAACATGCCATTATAAAATCACTCACCTGTAATATGTGTTTGAGATTCATGAGTTTCATGAGGGTTTGGAATCTAGTTTTATCTTTTCACGGGTATGTGACTAACGTTACTATGGCAAGAACAACTACTATATCTTCACTTTCTTCATGTCTTCTCTTTTCTTGATATATTTCGAAGCAGTTCTGCTTGAGCAAGTAATTAGAACTATTTTAAATGCACCTGATTCAACTCAGAGGTTGAAAGGTGTTCTCAAGCAAGAGATAAGGCTTGTTCTTGCACTTGGCAATTTCACTCATCTGCTCTACAGGTTTAAGTGGCGAGTCTCTGAATAACTGACCTTTTTATCTTTAGAGAATCCTTGACTAGAGGCTTCTTGAAGGTCATTTCTACAAACCCTCTAGAGCTTGAAATCCAAACTTCCTGTTAAGTAACAGAATCGAAATTGTTTTAGTGGATAAATCTCCCTTGATTATGTGTGCATAATGTAAACACATACATTTAATACTCACTTCAAACTTCTCAATTTCACAGAGATATAAGACTGCTTTGGGAGAAGCCAATTAGTAAATGCCCATTTAAAAAATAAATTAATCACGCCCCAGAAGAGCATTCAATTACAATAAATAATGTAGATGTCCATATTGGGGTGATATGGATATTTATATTATCTATACATATTTAAATTTATGAAAAATTTATCTTAGCCATTGCACCTTAATCATAACTTATATTTATATTCTTTTAGATGATATAGATTTTATGGATATTTGCATGAGGAAAATTAATTTCTTTGATTTTTTATTTCCTTTATAATAATATAGATCCATTTTTTTAAGAGCTATTAACACTGATTTTCTCAAAAGTTATTTTTTAATGCATTGACATTCTTGCTTATCTTTGATTAATTCATATCAATTTTATTAAAAAAAAATCTAAATCTAGGTGAAAAACAAATAAAAACCACCATAAGGGAACCTCTTATTGATTAAACTGGAAATTAGAGCTCAAGGTAAGCCACTTATTTTGGAATTCAGGCAACATAAAAAACCATAAATGTGTTAATTTTTCCTGCTCCTTTTATTTCAATGCATTTCTGGGTTTTTTTAATAATTGTTTTTTATTTTAATAATTCCATATGATTTTGCACATCACAAGGCTCAAAAATACTATTGTACTTCTCTATGGATATTTAGCAACATATAAAGCAAAAAATAGGTAGAACCATAGACAATATAGTCCCAGAAAGGATGTGGAGATTTCATAACTATTGCCTCAAACAAAAAAATAGAATAGTCACAGAATTAAAATATTTGGCAAATTATTATGTAATTCTTTATTAATATTTCCTTTATCTACTTTACATGTGTTATGTCCTTTTACCATTGCCTTTAGGAAATGAACATTAATGAGAATAATAGAAAAAAAAGTCTCACTGGAACAATCAGAAGTACATATGATTTTGAAAATATAACTTGTTATTTAATTATCTTACTTGCTTTTTAAATTATCTTGTTTCTTGAAGAGGTAGCAGTATTTTGTAAATTTTCTGCTTTAACAGAGAATTTTAAGGTCAGGTTTTAAGATTTTTTTAAAATATCACTGAACCCTGATTTATGAATTTCTGCATGATGCTAACATCTTGAATTATTCTGGTGTGAACACTCTGCAGGTTGTCACAGTTTTCACAGTATGGGAAGGCTATAGAGGTGCCCATCATGTTCGTGACTTTTTCATGAAGTGTGCTGACATTTAAGATGACTTGATGATATTTTCTTTTAAAATTACTAATGATCCTAGATAATGTTACTAACAATCTCTCAGACAAATAAATTATCCTAAACTTGTGAAGTTTTTTTATCTCAAGACACTATTGTTTTTATTCTGGATTAATACCTTTCCTTAAAATGAAGAATCACAGGAGAGTTGAGGCTGGAAGGGACTTCTGAAGGTCATCTTGGGCAACCACACTGCACAAGAAAGGCCACTAAGTTCCAGTTGTCAAGCACATTATTTAGACAAGCATTAAATAAGTCAAGAATGTTGGCTCTGCAACCTTCCCTGGCAATGTATTACAGTGCCCAGTCACCTTCAAAGGAAAAAATCATAAACCTGAAGTGTTTCCTGATCTTCAGAGGGAACTTCTTGCATTTCAGTGTTTGCCCATTTATCTGGACCTGTCACTGGGCCCTACCGAGAGGGCCTGGTTCCATCCTCTTTGGATCCCTCTTTCAGGAATTCATATACATGAATAACAATTCCCCCAAACCTCTTCTCTAGGCTGAAGTCCCAGCACTCTCAGCTTCTCACATATGTCAGGTTTGTAAATAAAAACTGAGACAGAAAAAGGATTCTATAGCTCACATTGTATCATGGAACATTGGTGCCACATTTTTCTTGTATTGCCTCTGCACTTGTAGATCCCCCTTTATCTGACATCCAGGGCCACATCACATTCCAGCTGGGATTTAGCCTTCAACCTTGGATGCTTAGACAGTATTTCCATATTCCTCAGAGGTTATCTAACTTCCACACTCTGTTTGCTCTCTCATTATTTCTGAGTTGGGCCAGGTGGTCTTTGCTCATCCACACAGGCCTCCTGGCACTTTTATCTGACTAGTTATTAATTTGGGATGGAGGTCTGCTGAGCTTGTATGAAGAGATACTTGAATATTAACCAGCTTTGGGCCTGTCCCTCTAGGAACTAATCTGATGGGTGTCTGCTGAACAGGTCTTTGAAGAGGCAGAAGTGTGCTTTCCCATTGTCCAGGTTTGTAGGACTTGATTTTCACTCTCCTCCCTGACCTCAGGATCCTGAACACCTTCATCTTATGAGCCATAGCCAGGGCTGCCTTAATCTCCACATTTCCAGTGATCCTCTCAATCCTCCCATTGGTGACTATCAGATCCTGAAATACACCTCTCCTCATTTACTCCATCACTTGTAGGAGGAATTTATCATCAATACACTCCAGGAACCTTCTAAATTGTTTATGCATTAGTATGTTGGCCCTCCACAATCATCATGGTGATTAAAACCCCCAGTGAGGATCAAGACTTTCCAATTGAGTCTGCTCCTATTGTTATCCACTTGTTCTACCTCTTCGATGGACCATAGCAGACACTCACTAGAACATCACCTTTGCTTGTCATTTCCTTAATTCTAAATCAGAAGGTGTCCATCAGCTCCAGTTCCACCCTCAGGAAAAATTTGCAGCCAAGACTCCCTAGGAATATTATGAAAAATTATTTATTAAGTATATTTTTGACCCCCTTTGTATATTTTTTGTCCTCATTTTAGAAAGAAGGTGACTTCAAATTTTCTCTAGATAACTCTTGAACCCTAATATGTTATCTCAGTTGTACTGAAGGAAGAAGAGATTTCAAAGAGAAAAATTCTGATTAAATTTGCTAAAGACTAGCAAATATTTCTCTCTAGGTAGAGAGAAAAGTATTGTGAAAAGCTTCTCTAGTAAGTGCTGTGGTTAACCATGCTATGAGTATTTGGAGATAATCAGACCACATAAACATGCTGCTCGTCTCTCTGACTAGTGCTCAGGGATGTCAAAGAAGTGAGGTATTACACTGAAGGAGAGTCTGCAAGGAAAATGAAAAAGAAGGAAAAATCACAGAGATCTGGAAGAATATTGAGACTGTTGCAAATTGACAATGTTATGAACTACAATTATGACAGAAAATAATGGAAAGTACTACATACTTTCATTAATCTTTCTGATTAGTAAATAGAAATTTATCTTAATTTTTAGTTTTCTCCAATTATCAGTATTGCACTATTTTATCTGATGGATGGAACCTGGCTGACAATCTTGATAATCAAATTTATAACAAGGGTTACACAAAGCTGAGACTGTTCTAGTTTCAGCCTTTCTTACTTCCAAAGAGTTTAAAATATGATCTGAGGAAACACTGCAGGAGGCGAGAAGTTAATTTGCGCTTTCATCCTGTGAAATGTTGTTTCTGTGCTGTAACTACACATTACTCCTGATGGTACTTTTTTATCATGCACCTCATCAGAAAGTGGGATGCTTGTTTTGCATAAGCCATCTAACAATCTGGACAATTTCCTAACCAAGGACGCGTCTGAACTAATGACCTATAACTTCAAGTAAATGGTGCTCATTTGTCATTTGAGCCTATATTATTCCTGCTGAAGGTCCTTTTTATTATTACCACTATTCTATTAGCAGGGATTTCTGTAAGTAGTGAATAAACTAATTAAGTACCTGAGTGCACTGAAGTGTTAAGATAATATTAAAAAACCCTATCTCTGCTCAGGCTTATAAACCTTTTTTTAGTCAAATTTTCAAAAGAGCAGAAAGAAAAACATTTGGTATATTTTAAAAGGTAATATTGAAATTCAAAAGTGAAACTGTAATAAAAATTAAAATTATATGTTTATATATTCAAAAAACAGAAAAATAAAAATTATCATAGGACCAACTTTCAGTAATCTCTGACCCAGGATAGCAGTGTAAAGGAATGTTGGAAGGCTTTCCCTTGACCAAGGAAGTTTGGATTAGAGACCACATAGGAAAATTGTATTCACAAGTCCATGGGCCCCCCATGGGATGCATCCATGAGTGCTGAGAGACCTGGTAGACCCTATAATAAGGCCTCTCCTGGCTTGTTGACATTTAGGTATGTTATTAACTCAAACTCTTCAATCCCTGCCTATACATCAGTTTTATAAACTAATTATCAATATAAAAATTGCCTGAGAATAAGAAAGCAGTACCACTTAAAAATAGCCAGAACTTGGATAATTTTTGAATTGTTTCAATTAAGAGAATTTAATGGTGGGCTAGTGTACTTATGTACAGTCATTTTCATTTTCTGAAAATAAATAATGTGCTGTTTCCCCGAGAAAAAAAAATATACAAAACTAGTTCCTTTCTCACATCTTCAAGGTGTTCTAAGGCAGAAGCTGAGCTAAAATTTCCTCTTTAGGTTTCTTTCAAGACTGTGTGTTGTCCTTTCCCCAGTTGTGTTCAGACTGTCTTATTCTATTTCTCAGTACCACTTTCACTCACAAAATACACAAACATACTCATACATTGTTTTTCAACAGTGTTCAAAAGGAAGGAAAATAATAATTGACACCTCTTTAATTAGTGAATTGATTTACCAATTTGGTTTTAGAAGTTGTATGCCTTCCATTTGGTTTGGGGGATATCTATTGTTTCTTTAATATTTGTTCAATTAATCTGAACAAAAAAAAACAATTACAAGCCCCTAAGATCTTCATGAATTTTACTTCCAAAGTACATATTAGTTAAACTGATAAATGGAGAATAGAGGCTAAATAAACAAAAATCTTGTTTCCTACTTTCTTCCTTTCTGACATTCATACTTCTAACAGTGAAGAATAGATATATTTTTAGACTTGTAAACTGTTAACTGTATATTATCTTTCAGATTCCTGATCACCTACTGCCAGCTTTTTTTCTGCGTTACAATTAAATTTTATTTCCATTTTAAGAAATTAGAAAAGAAGATAAGTTTTAGTACAAAATGAGTCAAAACAGGGGTTTTTAACTTACAATTAATAATCTCGTTGGCAAGCAATGCAATCTAAAATCTAGAGTCAGCAATGAACTATACATTATTAAAGCTTCAGCACAGGGTTTTCTATTAGTTTATGATCCCATTAGAGGACGCACAAATGGGACATTCAATTTAGTAATGGCTTATTACCTATTTTCACTGTTAATATTAGGCAAAAAGCTCCTTAGAATGCAAAATCTTTTAATCATGTTGGACAGCTACAAAAGGAAAGAATCCTTCATTCTGACATTCATATATTTTAGTAGGGATGTGGCTATTCTACAAACAATGATCTGTGCCAGGCCTATGACAGTATCAGTAATTATCTCCATCCAGTTGTGATGGGAATGAAGCTGTCATTTGTGTCTATTATGGCTGAACATTGAAGCTGCCTTACATTTTATCCAGCAAATGAAATACTTAAACTATGAAAGACTAAAAAAATTTTAAAATCCAAGAATAAAAAGTCTGCCTACTCCTCATAAATATTCAGTCATGATGTATTCTCTCTTTGTTAGAACAATCATAGATATACAAAATAGACAGATACATGAGTATTTTCTAGTACTGTTTTGGTTCATTATTTTTTGAAAACTCTCTTTGATATGAAGATATATATGAATAAAATATGATATATAAAATGATTAAAAAGATATATATGAATAAGAAGAGATATATGAATATAATCTCTTTCACACTATTTTCTATACTTTTTTTCCCATTCTTGTTTGTGATGGTGAAGCTATAGATGCAAACTGCTTTCTGGATACAGAACAATTATAGTTTTATTTTCTATTATTTGAAAAATTTTCTCCCCATATTAGCATGATAATGGCACAGAAGTGATATTTTATTTCCAGCCACAAGGTTATAGAAGACCCTTTTGGAAAAAAAAAAAGGCTTCTAAGAAATATCAAATTTTGTCAATCATTACTATCAGAGAGACATCATAGTACCAACTTTGTATGTATATTACCTCTTTAAGTACTGAATGGGAGTTGGTTCTACATCTACTGATTTCAGTAGCCTTTGGGTAAATTTCCTAGTGAGAAACTGTCTTACAAAGGATAACTGAGCTATACCTTAAACAACTGCAGTTACATCAGACACACACACATTTCAAAGGAAAGTTAAAATGAATATTTAGTGGAATTGTTTATTATCCTAACTCTCAGTGACTGGACTGCCTTATGATAGCTACTATGGGGTTGTCAGGTAGATCATACCAGCATGCCTACAGACCAGCTTGAAAAATGATATCCTACAAATTTTGTTAAATGTACAGTGTAATCCTACAAAAGAAATTCTGGTTTGGTTTTTTTTTAATCTTATTACTTTTTACAGTTAACTCTTTATTATCTGGCAGAATGTAGGAGCTGTCTAGATGAGAAAGAAAAGTAAACTGCTGTGCCTGAGCCCTGCACAGCCACTCACACATTCTCCCCTGGTGAGACAGGGAGAGAATCAGAAAGGTAAAACTGGGGGGAAGTCATGGGCTGATATAAAGAGTTTAACAGATAAAGCAAAAGCTGCACGTGGAAGCAAAAGAAAACAAAGAATTAATTCACAGCTTGCCATGGGCAGGCAGGAGTTCAGCCACATCTAGGAAAGCACAGCTCCATTACATGAACAGTGCTTGGGAAAACAAACACGGTAACTCTGAACATCCACTTTTTCCTCATCCTTTCCCAGCTGGAATGCTGAGCATGATATTACAAAGCATGGAATATCCTTTTGGGGCTCGGCTCTCCTGTGTCCCCTCCCAAATTCTTGTGCACCTCCAGCCTACATGTTGATAGGGTAGGCCAAGAAGGAGAAGAGGCTTTGACTCTATGCAGGTGCTGCTCAGCAATAACAAAAGTATCCCTGTATTTTCAACACTCTTTCCGCAGAAATATAAAGAAACAG
Organism: Anthoscopus minutus; assembly: GCA_013399455.1. Lineage (NCBI taxonomy): Eukaryota > Metazoa > Chordata > Aves > Passeriformes > Paridae > Anthoscopus > Anthoscopus minutus. The sequence goes on along the minus strand of VWYI01024404.1, from coordinate 3,547 downwards.
TTTCACAGTAGCTTCTATTAGAAAAAGACAAAGTCAGCACAAAAACAAACAAACAAACAAGAAGAAAACCCCAAGAACATTTATGTTCTTTATGTGTTTATGTAATTTATGCTATTAAAATGCAAAAGACGAGTAATAAAAAAATAAATGAGTCAGTGACATGAGTAAGTCCCATAAGGGAACTGGTCAATTTGCCCTCAGATGATGGCTATAGTTTCATGGATTCATACTGAGAGCAAAACTTCAGGCCTTCTTTATCTTTGTCAAGTATACAAGTTAACACTGGTATTGACTAAATCAAGGAAAATATATGAAAATTGGGAAAAAAAATATCATATAATTAAGAAAAAAAAACAAACTTAAATTACTTTAACAGCTGGGGAAGTATTCTCCCCCTCCCGCCCCTTCCCTATTGTTTTAGTACAATTGCACAAGACCATGAAAGAAGAAATTTTTCTAAACTTGCCTCATAAGGTCACCTTCAGAGCCAAGCAAGTTTCTCCTTCTGGTGATGTGCTCCAGAATGACAGCTGGAGCAAAGGAATCACTCCCTGAGCAACCATGTTTCTCCTCATTTGCAATGAATGGTAGCAAGTAACTCTAATGTTCATGTCCAGCTTGTTAATGTTCCAATCTAATATAGAGGATTTTCTCCTGTATGGATCCAGTTTTCAAAGATAAACAGGAACTGTTTTGAAGAGACAGGTGTGCACATGAATATATTTTTAATTTACAGTCAATTCTGTTGTATTAAATAATTAGCATATGTAAAAATATCTCAAAAGTGATTCTATATCTCATCCTATATGAGATTTTGGAAGATACAAAAGCAACTTATATAAAATCTTCCTTTAGAAAACTTCATGCAGACTTTTCTGAACTTCATTATTTAAAAGTATCTCAAGCTTCTAAAGTATTAAAATTATCTTCAAGCACTACTGTCTCATATACAAAAGTAACAGATTTATTTGCAGACAAAGTTGTGAGACCTTATGGTATGCCTCTAGAACACACTGACATCAGAGAAGTTCTTTCAGTTTGTGACTTTTTATGCTTGAAGTATCATCAGAGGAAGTAAAATGCAGCTTTTTCTTCTGGATAATATAATCACATTGAAAATGTGGACCAATACATTCTAATGAGAGCTCAACTTACCATTAACTCAGTCTTCTTTATGTCCATTTCCTCTGTGCTGATCTGACCTGACTACTTCTGCCCTTTCTGGGATAGAACATAAAGCTGAGATCTGGTTCAACTAAATTTAAGCACATAGAAAAATATAATAGGTAAGAGGTGATGACCTTCCTCTGGCAACTTTATTTTTCTTGACAAAAAAACTGATCCTAAAATAGGAGAAAGTTAGTTGTTGAAATTAATTCCTCGATATCAACTGTGTTAAGTTTGGTTTTATGTATGTACATGTACATGTGATTTGCATATCTGAAGTGGTACAGTAGAATAAGTTACCTAACTTTTCCTGTATCCCTGTTTTGTTTCATTTGGTCTGGTTTTATTGTCCTGCCATTGTTTAATCCCAGCTGGCGACAAAGCACTGCAGTCACTTCCTCCCTCCTGCACCCACAGTGGGGAAGAGAATTGGAAAGAAAAAGTAGACCTCATGAACAGTTTAACCATTGGAAAAAAAAAAAAAAGGACATACTCAAAGCAAAAGAGAAGGGCTAGATACTAAAAAAGCCATATGTATCAGTTTTCACTTAAAAATAACAGGGGTTTTCCAGTACCCTGTCATTAAGAAATGGTCACAAAAGGTAAGAAGAAACATGATCCACTGATTCACATTCACTTAAACTATGCATACTTCATTTTAGCTAGATTTTATACACGGATTTTTTAAAAAAGTCACTCAAATAAATTATATATGAAAGTATTTCCTCAGCATTAAAAAGTATGTGTGCCTTTCTTTTGCTTGTTTTTTGTTTTATTTGAGATATGTACTAAATCATTACTTAAATACATTCAAGCACAGAAATGTTTCTTGCTAATTTTTTTGCATTTATACAATTAGGTTAGAAAACTTGAAATTTTGGCACCATCTTAATTACCAAAGGGAAATAACCAACCCGGTAAGGTTCATAGGTTGTCAGCATCAGCAGGCAGTATTCCCATCAGGTCATTCCTTAAGGGGAAAAATTACAGTTGAATATTTCTGTGTTGTGTGAATGTATTTTGAAAACACTTTATTAAATCTGTAAAAATTATAACAGAAGCAAAAAATCACAGAATGAGAGGGACCACTGGAGGGATCATCTAGTCCAACCTTCAACATCAAATTAGGGATTTTCTGCATCATCATATTCAGTCTCCATTTACCTTTGTGCAGTCTGATAAGTATTCCTGCCACAGAATCTCATTATGGAACCATAGAGGAATATGTTAATTCACTAAATTTGTACTGATTTACACTTGCTGTGGATCAGGATCAAAACATTTTGAAAAGACACTTTTAGAAGCTTTAAGATGTGAAAGTTCACATTACTTATTCCATGGCAAGAACATTTATGTTTCGGAATATTTGTTTTTAGTTGGAGTTAACAAAAGTCTCACTTTTGCTCAGCTCACTACATAGCCAAGAAGTTTAAGAGGTGAAATTGCTATAGCAACTTGGCATTACACTGAATAAATTCTATCCACGTTTTTGATGTAATGCCATA
>VWYI01024400.1:0-10913 GCA_013399455.1 Anthoscopus minutus | reverse complement strand
CAAAACCCCAATAACTCTCACAAAACCCCAATAACTCTCACAGAACCCCAATAAAACCCTCACAAAACCCCACAAAAACCCTCACAAAACCCCAATAAACCCCCACAAAACCCCAAAAACTCTCCCAAAACCCCAATAAACCCCCACAAAACCCCAATAACTCTCCCAAAACCCCAATAAACCCCCACAAAACCCCGATAACTCTCACAAAACCCCAATAAACCCTCCCAAAACCCCAGCCCAACTCTTCCCACCACCGCCCTCATCCTGTGGGATCCCTCCTGTCTTAGGAGCGGGACAGGGATCCCAATCCCTGTGGGGTGAGTGATCCCTTCCCCACCTTTTCCCCTTTTTCCCCAGGGTGACAAAGGCCCCGCTGGAGCCCCCGGTTCCCCGGTGAGTTCCCAGCCCTCCCTGGGCTTCCCGGTGATCCCGAGGGGCTCATTCCAGCCTGATCCCGTTTTTGCTCTTTTCCAGGGGGTCAAGGGCGAGCCAGGAGCTCCTGGTGTGGATGGAGCCCCGGGGAAGCCGGGCATTGATGTGAGAATTGACCCCTGTCCCCTCCAGGTGTCCCTGTCCTCTCCAGGTGTCCCTGTCTCCTCCACGTGTCCCTGTCCCCTCCAGGTGTCCCTGTCCCCTCCACGTGTCCCTGTCCCCTCCACGTGTCCCTGTCCCCTCCATGTGTCCCTGTCCTCGGGGTCACAGCGAGCTCCTCCTGTCTGTCCCACATTTGTGCCCAAATCCCTCACTGCAGGAGCTGGGAGCACCTTGGGAATCCCAGATGAGCTCGGGAAGAGCTTTTGCCGACTTTTTCCATCTTTGGGATCTCAGCAGAGCTCAGGAAGAGCTTCTGCCACCGCTTCCCACCTTGGGAATTCCAGAAGCTTCTGCCACCCCTTCCCACCTTGGGAATTTCAGAACCTTCTGCCACCCCTTCCCACCTTGGGAATTCCAGAAGCTTCTTTCACCCCTTCCCACCTTGGGAATTCTAGAAGTTTCTGCCACCCCTTCCCACCTTGGGAATTCCAAATGAGCTTGTTCCATCCCTTCCCACCTTGGGAATTCCAAATGAGCTTGTTCCAACCCTTCCCACCTTGGGAATTCTAGAAGTTTCTGCCACCCCTTCCCACCTTGGGAATTCCAAATGAGCTTGTTCCATCCCTTCCCACTTTGGGAATTCCAAATGAGCTTGTTCCATCCCTTCCTACCTTGGGAATTCCAGAAGTTTCTGTCACCCTTTCCCACCTTGGGAATTCCAGAAGTTCCTTTCACCCCTTCCCACCTTGGGAATTCCAGAGGGGCTTGGGAATTGCTTCTTCCACGCCTTCCTACCCTGGGAATTCCAAATGAGCTTGTTCCACCCCTTCCCACTTTGGGAGTTCCAAATGAGCTTGTTCCATCCCTTCCTACCTTGGGAATTCCAGAAGTTTCTGCCACCCTTTCCCACCTTGGGAATTCCAGAAGCTTCTGCCACTCCTTCCCACCTTGGGAATTCCAGAAGTTCCTGCCACCCCTTCCCACCTTGGGAATTCCAGAGGGGCTTGGGAATTGCTTCTTCCACCCCTTCCTACCCTGGGAATTCCAAATGAGCTTCTTCCTCCCCTTCCCACCTTGGGAATCCCAGCAGAGCTCCTCTCGTTTTCCCCCAGAATAAGCCTGAGGCAATTCCGTGTCCCTCACCGTCCCCACCTCCTTGGCACCCGTGAGGTGGCACCGGTGACTTTGCCACTGTCCCCTCCTTGGCACGGCTGGCAGAGGTGGTGGCAGGAGGGGACGGAGCTGCCACCCCCCCTGCCTGGCCCCAGGTGCCCTGGCTGGGGTCTCTGGGTGTGTGACAGGAGCCTGGGCAGGTTTGGGTGGGTTCCTGCCCCATCCCAGGGATAAAAGTGGGATCAGGGACGAGTGGAGCTCCCCATGTGTTTTCCCAGGGTGTCCCCGTGCCATGAAATTCCACCCCTGGCCCCTCCTGATGGATTCAACCCAGCAAAAATTCCTGGCTGGAGAGCAGGAGGAATGGGAATAACTCCCTGTGTCTTCCCTTGCAGGGCCTGACGGGAGCCAAAGGGGAGCCAGGACCTGTGGGGAGGCCAGGAATTAAAGTGAGTGAGGGGCAGCCCCAGGCTCCCACCTGCCCAAATTCCCACCTTCCCAAATTCCCACCTTCCTAAATTCCCACCTTCCTAAATTCTCACCTTCCCAATTCCCACCTTCCCAAATTCCCACCTTCCCAAATTCCCACCTGCCCAAATTCCCACCTGCCCAAATTCCCACCTGCCCAAATTCCCACCTTCCCCAATTCCCACCTTCCCCAATTCCCACCTTCCTAAATTCCCACTTTCCCCAATTCCCACCTTCCCAAGTTCCCACCTTCCTAAATTCTCACCTTCCCAATTCCCACTTTCCCAATTTCCTACCTTCCCAATTCCCACCTTCCCAGGCTCCTCCCTTCCCCTCCCAGAGCCAGCCTGGGACCATCCCCATCATTCTAGAAGGGATCCACGGATGCAGGAAGTGGCTGATGGAATTTTTGGCCCTGGGGCTGCATCCAGGGAGGGGGAATTGGAGCAGCTGCCAGAGCAGATCCTCCTTTTCCAGCTCCTGACTCTCCTCTTGTGTCCTGGCAGGGCCAGCCTGGACTCCCAGGGCCACCAGGGCTCCCTGTGAGTATCTGCTGCTCCCATGGGGACCCCCCAAATCCCCCCTGCTCCATCCTTGGTGGTGGGGTGGGAATCACCCTCCTTGGGGCAGGAATTCTGCTGGATTTGGGGGATTGGAACCAACTGTAGCTTGCTTTTCCTTGCAGGGTCCTTCACTGCCAGGACCCCCTGTAAGTGCCACGCTGGGGCTGGGATGGGTGGCCTGGGCTCCTGCTTGGGATTGTGCAGGAGGAGCTCAAAGCTCAGCACCCCCAGAGGGGAGGGATCAGGATGGGACCTCCCTCATTCCATGAATTTCTCTCCTTTCTCCCTTAAGGGGCTTCCAGGCCAGGTTGGACTTCCCGGGGAGATCGGAGTTCTGGGACCCAAGGTGAGGAGTCAGGAGTGGGGCATGGAAAATTCTCCCCTCCTTCCACCAGGAGCTGCTTCTCTGCCCTTCAGGGAGAACCAGGGGTGCTCCTGAAATGTGGGAATGGATGTCCCCCATCGCCCTGGGGATGTCCCCCATCGCCCTGGGGATGTCCCCCATCGCCCTGGGGATGTCCCCCATCGCCCTGGGGATGTCCCCCATTCCTGCTGGGGTATCCTGGCTCCCCACCTCCCCATCCCAAATTCTCCTTTCCTGGCCTTCTTTCCTAGGGTGACCCTGGACCTGATGGCCCCAGGGGTCCCCCAGGCCCTCCAGGGAAACCTGTGAGTATCTCCCAGCCACCTCCAGGAGGGAGAAACTTCCCCAGGCTCATCCCTGGGGAACTGGGGCTGGAATTCGGGCTCTGGCTCTCACCTCCCACCCCATTCCTTGCTCCCTGCTCCATCCTGATGTAAAACCACGGAATGCTGATGGTTTCCTTCCCTGCAGGGCCTCCCAGGACACCTCCAAGGCCTGGAAGGCAGCGCTGATTTCCTGGTGAGAGCCTTGTCCCCAGGGTGTCCCCTGTGTCCCACGTGGGGCAGGACCCCTCCCTCCCTCTCTTCCCAGGCTTTTCCCAGTCATTCCCAACTCATCCTTGTCCTTCCTCTCCTCCCAGTGCCCCACCAGCTGCCCCCCAGGCCCCAAGGGCCCCCAGGGACTGCAGGGACTGAAGGTAAGGAAGTCCTGGAGCTGCTGTGGGGGGGAAAAACGGGAGTTGTCACCTCCAGGATGTGGTGGAATGAAGGATCCTTCTCTGGAATCTCTGGAGCACCAGGACAGGGAAGCCTGGAGGAAAAGGTGCTGTGGGAAAGGTCCCCGAGGGTCCCCAGCCCCTTCCAGGGGGTGGCACCATGTGCCAGAGCCCCAACCCCAGCTCAGGACATCCCCAGTGGGATTCTGAGCCCCCACAATGTCCTCAGTGGGGTTCTGAGATAATTCCACATCCCCAGTGGGATTCTGAGCTCCCACAATGTCCTCAGTGGGATTCTGAGATAATTCCACATCCCCAGTGGTATTCTGAGCCCCCCAATGTCCTCAGTGAGGTTCTGAGTCCCCCAATGTCCCCAGTGGGATTTTGACCACCCCTCCAATGTCACCCATGGGAGTCTGAGTTCCACCACATCCCCTCTGGGCACGCCAGGGTGGGCAGTGGTGGCAGGGTGGGCAGTGGTGCCAGGGTGACTCTGTGGTGCCAGGGTGACTCTGGGGTGCCAGGGTGACTCTGTGGTGCCAGGGTGGCTCTGTGGTGCCAGGGTGGCTCTGGGGTGCCAGGGTGACTCTGGGGTGCCAGGGTGACTCTGGGGTGCCCGGGTGGGCAGTGGTGCCAGGGTGACTCTGGGGTGCCAGGGTGACTCTGGGGTGCCAGGGTGACTCTGGGATGCCAGGGTGGCTCTGTGGGACGTGGCCACCAGGATGGTGCCACCGCCTGTGGCTCTGCCAGGGATTCTCCTCATGGATTTCCTCTCCCCCCTCAGGGACACAGAGGCCGCCCCGGCGCCCTCGGAGAGCCCGGCAAGCAGGGAGAGCAGGTGGGTGTTCCTGCAGGATCCCAGCTGGATCCCAGTCAGATCCCAGTCAGATCCCAGCTGGATCCCAGCTGGATCCCAGCTGGATCCCAGGCAGATCCCAGGCAGATCCCAGCTGGATCCCAGGCAGATCCCAGCTGGATCCCAGGCAGATCCCAGTTGGATCCCAGGCAGATCCCAGCTGGATCCCAGGCAGATCCCAGTTGGATCCCAGGCAGATCCCAGTTGGATCCCAGGCAGATCCCAGTTGGATCCCAGGCAGATCCCAGTTGGATCCCAGGCAGATCCCAGTTGGATCCCAGGCAGATCCCAGCTGGATCCCAGGCAGATCCCAGTTGGATCCCAGGCAGATCCCAGCTGGATCCCAGGCAGATCCCAGTTGGATCCCAGGCAGATCCCAGTTGGATCCCAGGCAGATCCCAGTTGGATCCCAGGCAGATCCCAGTTGGATCCCAGGCAGATCCCAGTTGGATCCCAGGCAGATCCCAGCTGGATCCCAGGCAGATCCCAGTTGGATCCCAGGCAGATCCCAGCTGGATCCCAGGCAGATCCCAGTTGGATCCCAGGCAGATCCCAGTTGGATCCCAGGCAGATCCCAGTTGGATCCCAGGCAGATCCCAGTTGGATCCCAGGCAGATCCCAGTTGGATCCCAGGCAGATCCCAGTTGGATCCCAGGCAGATCCCAGTTGGATCCCAGGCAGATCCCAGCTGGATCCCAGGCAGATCCCAGTTGGATCCCAGGCAGATCCCAGTTGGATCCCAGGCAGATCCCAGTTGGATCCCAGGCAGATCCCAGCTGGATCCCAGGCAGATCCCAGGCAGATCCCTGCTGGATCCCAGGCAGATCCAGGTGTGGCTGTTCCGGTGGGGTTGGAGGAAGGTTTGGGAAGGTGTGGGAAGGGAAGGTTTGGGAAAGGAAGAGAAGGTTTGGGAAGGGAAAGGAATGGGAGAAAACCTGGAGATTTGGGAATGGGAGAGCAGGGTGGCCTTCCCATGGTGGCCTCCTGGGCAGGGCCGGCTGCCAGGTGGGGACTGTGGTGTCCCCAGGGTGCTTTGTCCCCCCTCCCTCCAACATTCCCTTTTCTCTCCATTCCCAGGGCCCCAAGGGGGACATTGGTGCCTCTGGAGAACAAGGAATCCCAGGCCCTCCGGTAAATCCTTTATTCCTCTTTTCCTCCATCCCCCAAGTGCTGCAGGAGCTGGGGGCGGCCTCTTTGTCATTGTCCCCAGACACCAGGGAGGTGACACTGGCGTGTCCCCGCTCCCAGCACTGGCACTGAAGCAAAGCCTTCATCCCATCCCTGTCCCAGCCATGGATGCCACCACCTCTCCCTCTGGAGGGCTCCATGGGCTGTTCCCAGGGATAATTTGGGATAAATCCCTGAGTCCTCCTTGCCCTGGGGGGGAATTAAAGCCGCTGGAATTCCTGGAGCACTTTGAAGATGAAAAGCAATTACCGGGCTGAGCTCTCCACCCCAGGAAAGGGCAAAACTGCTTTGAAGCCAAGAGCCCTGGCACAGGGAAGTGGCTCCAGCTTGGACCCGCTGGAGTTATGGAACTGACAGCTGGAAAAGCACCTGCTGGGGGTTCTGGAATTAGGAGGGACTGGAATTCCTCGTGTTTAGCAAAGCTGGTGGAGTCCCAGTGTCGGGTTTTGCTGTAATTGCTGCTTCCCCCTGGGCTGGTTTTTTCCAGCTAAATTGGCTGTGGTTTCCTTCCCTGCAGGGACCTCAGGGCCTCCGGGGGTATCCTGGCATGGCAGGGCCCAAGGGAGAGACGGTGAGTGCAGCTGGCATCCCCTGGCTCCAGGATCAAGATCCCACGGAAATCATTCCCTGCAGCACCCCTCCCGTGCTGGGCCATGCCAGGGATGCTCCCTCTGGAGCAAGGATGGATTGGGATGGGAACTGACCTTTCCCTGCTCTCTTTCCAGGGTCCTGCTGGGTACAAGGGCATGGTGGGGAGCATCGGAGCAGCCGGGCGGCCGGTGCGTGTCCCCTCAGCCCTGGGTGCTCTGGGATCCCACTTCCCCCCACTCAATCCTTGTTTTCCTCTCTCCTCCAGGGCAGGGAAGGCCCCAAGGGACCACCTGGGGACCCTGGTGACAAGGGAGAGCTGGTAGGTGACCCCCTCCTCCAGTGCCAGTGTCCCCTTTTCCCCAGCCTGGCACCATTCCCACATGGAAAGGGCTCTGCCCTTGGGCATCTCCATCTCTCAGCTGTGTCCCCTGCAGCAGCGGGACACTGACACTTGTCCCCTCCTGCTCTAGGGTGGCCGTGGCATCAGGGGACCCCAGGGTGACATCGGCCCCAAGGGAGAGAATGTGAGTACGGCTGGTGGCACCCGGACCCTGCCCTTGTCCCTGCCTGTGTCCTTGTCCCCTCCAGCACAGACCTCGAATGTTCCTGTCCCTTCCCACGTTTTTGTTGTCCCCACTGCGAGCCTCTGAGTCCCTTTGAGGTGTCACAGGAGTGGCTCTTCCCCCTTCTCAGGGTCTCCCGGGCATCGATGGCAAGGATGGCACCCCAGGCATCCCCGGAGTGAAGGTGAGGATTGGGAATCACGGCCCCTGGCACGGCAGCTCCTGCCCAGGGGTCACAGGCACTGTCCCCACCCTGGGCAGGAGTCCCCTGCCCACCTGTGGGCATCCCCCTGCTGGTGACACCCCCTCTGTCCCCTGCAGGGTGGCACAGGACAGGCCGGACGCCCGGGAACGCCGGGACACCGCGGACAAGCTGTGAGTGCAGGGCCCCCAGCCTGTCCCCTGAGGGGTGACACCGGTGCCAGGGGTGACACCCAGTGCCCAGGGGTGACACCCAGTGCCCAGGGGTGACATCCAGTGCCAGAGGTGACATCCAGTGCCCAGGGGTGACACCCAGTGCCCAGGGGTGACACCCAGTGCCAGAGGTGACACCAGTGCCAGTGGTGACACCCAGTACCCAGGGGTGACATCCAGTGCCCGGGGGTGACATCCAGTACCCAGGGGTGACATCCAGTGCCCAGTGGTGACACCCAGTACCCAGGGGTGACATCCAGTGCCCAGTGGTGACACCCAGTACCCAGGGGTGACACCGGTGCCAGTGGTGACACCAGTGCCAGGGCCAGCCCGTGGGGACACCGAGTTGTGCCCAGGGGTTGATCCCAGCTTTGTTTCCTTAGGGATTGCCGGGCCAGCCGGGAAGCAAAGGTGGCCCAGGTGACAAGGTGGGTGACACCTCTGAGCATCCACCCCGCGGCTCTTGTCCCCTCCCTTGTCCCCTCCCTTGTCCCCTCGCTGTCCCCTCGCTGTCCCCGCTGACCCTCCTCTCTCCTGTCACAGGGTGAATCGGGTCCTCGGGGCCACCCCGGTGTCACCGGTGCCCCAGGGCAGCTCGTAAGTACCGAGATGTCCCCGTGTCCCCGCCGGGGACAGCCTCGGGGTTGATTTCTCTCTTTTTCCCTTTTTTCCCCCCTTTCTTTCGAGCTAAAAGCGGAACTGGGCGCTTTAATCCCACGCTGCTCCTGCCGGGAATTCCCCGGGCTGCTCCTGTCCCCACCCCGGCGACAAGGACAGGGCCACCCCTCCCTCGGGGAAGGACGAGGGACACACGACGCCGGTGAATCCCATCTTTTGTGGGGATTTTCCTTTCCCGTTTTTAGGGCGAGCCCGGACCTCGTGGCGAGCAGGGCCCGCAGGGCGTCCCTGGGCCGAAGGTGAGCTGGGGACACTTGGGGACACTTGGGGACAGCGCGGGGCTGTGGCCCTGCCAGGGGGGCTGGCCCTGACCCCGCTCCTTCCCCACCTGTCCGCAGGGTGACAGGGGCGAGCGTGGCCTCGTGGGTCCCCCGGGGGAGCAGGGCAGAGCGGTGAGTTGTCCCCAGAGCCTGTGAGTTGTCCCCAAAGTGGGGCTGGGACACAGGGAAGGATCTGAGTTGTCCCCAGAGCCTGTGAGTTGTCCCCAAAGTGGGGCTGGGACACAGGGAACGATCTGAGTTGTCCCCAGAGCCTGTGAGTTGTCCCCAAAGTGGGGCTGGGACACGGGGAATGATCTGAGTTGTCCCCAGAGCCTGTGAGTTGTCCCCAAAGTGGGGCTGGGACACGGGGAATGATCTGAGTTGTCCCCAAATCCACTCTGGGACACGGGAAATGCTCTGAGCTGTCCCTAAATCTGGTGAGTTGTCCCCAAATCTGCACTGGGACACAGGGAATGCTCTGAGTTGTCCCTAAATCCACGCTGGGACATGGGGAATGCTCTGAGTTGTCCCCAAAGCCAGGCTGGGTGCAGGGGGATGCTTTGAGCTGTCCCTAAATCCAGTGAGTTGTCCCCAAAGCTCATGGGACATGCTCTCAGTTGTCCCCAAAGCCACTCTGGGACACGGGGAATACTCTTAGCTGTCCCCAAATCCAAGCTGGGACACGGGGAATGCTCTGAGCTGTCCCCAAATCCAGGCTGGGACACGGGGAATGCTCTGAGCTGTCCCCAAATCCAGGCTGGGCTATGGGGAATGCTCTGAGCTGTCCCCAAATCCAGGCTGGGACACAGGGAATGCTCTGAGCTGTCCCCAAATCCAGGCTGGGATTCAGGGAATGCTCTGAGCTGTCCCCAAATCCAGGCTGGGACACGGGGAATGCTCTGAGCTGTCCCCAAATCCAGGCTGGGATGCAGGGAATGCTCTGAGCTGTCCCCAAATCCAGGATGGGGACACAGCCCGGGACCTCCCCCTTTGCTCCTGGGGTCGATCCCAGGCCCATCCCAGGTCGATCCCTGCTGCTGGGGGATTAGGGAACAGCTCAGGGATTTAAGGCACCACGCTGGGTTTGCAGCCCCAGCCGGGACAGGAATTTCCTCCCATCCCAGGAGGGCGGAGAGGCCGCCCAGCCCCTCCCCAGAGCTTTCCTGCCCTGGAAAAACAACCCAAACCCTGATTTGTGGTGCTTTTCCTGGGCACAGGAATCCATCCCTGGGTGGTCACCACTCTTGGCATGGCTTCTCCATGGTTTTGTGTCCTGTTCCCCACCCAGAGCTGGGATTTAGGGGAGGTTGGGATGCTGGGATCAGCTGGAGGATGGGGAGCTGCCCGTGTACCTTGGGGAGAATTCCCTGCTGGGTGAAGCTCTTCCCATGGCCTCCTCTCGTTTTTCCATGGATTTCCAGGGGCCCAAGGGCGAGCAGGGCCCACCAGGCATCCCAGGACCCCAAGGCTTGCCAGGAGTCAAAGGAGACAAGGTGACAGCTCTGGGGACAGCAGGGTGGGGCTCGGGGACGCTGCTCTGGGCTGGGCTGATCCCGATTTTTCCTTTTCCCAGGGCTCTCCAGGCAAAACCGGCCCCAAAGGCAGCGTTGTGAGTACAGGCCAGGCTGTGGCAGGGGTTTAACAGGGCTGGGCTTAACAGAGCTGGGTTTAATGCTGCCTGCAAGCAGCTGCTCCATGAATTCCCCCCTCATCCCAGGGGGATCCCGAAGCTGCAGAGGTTTTTTGGGGCAATTTTGAGGGTGCCCAAGCCAATTTTGGGGAGTTTTTTTGGGTGATACCAGGGTGATTTTGGAGGTGAATTTAGGGGTGCCAAAAACAATTTTTGGGATTGATTTTGAGAGATTTTCAGGGGGGGTTTTGGGGCAATTTTTGGGTGGTCTGGGGGGCTTTGAGAATGTTCCCATCTCTCCTTGCCTTTCCTTTAGGGAGATCCCGGTGTCCATGGCCTGGCAGGGCTCAAGGGAGAGCAGGTGGGTGCTTCCAGAGGATTCCCAGGAATGCTGGGGTCTCCTGCTCGGTGTTCAACCCCAGCTCCATCCCTACATTCCTGCTGTCCCCTCATTGCTTTTCCCATGTCCTCTGTCCCCAGGGGGAATCAGGAGAGCCAGGACCCAAGGGACAGGTGAGTGAGGGGGGTTTGGGGCTGGGGGGTCCCCACACCTTGGGAGGATTTGTGGGATCCTCCTGGCTGAGGTGATCCCTGGAGCTGCTGGGTGCTGAGGGAATATTTTCCCTGGAGATGGGGGCCAGTGAGCACAAATCAGCCCTGGATTCAGGCTCAGCTCCTCTTTTTGGGGTTAAACCCTGGATTCAGGCTCAGCTCCTCCTTGGGGTTAAACCCTGGATTCAGGCTCAGCTCCTCTTTTTGGGGTTAAACCCTGGATTCAGGCTCAGCTCCTCTTTTTGGGGTTAACCCTGGATTCAGGCTCAGCTCCTCTTTTTGGGGTTAAACCCTGGATTCAGGCTCAGCTCCTCCTTGGGGTTAAACCCTGGATTCAGGCTCAGCTCCTCTTTTCAGGGTTAAACCCTGGATTCAGGCTCAACTTCTGGGCTCAGCCCTGGATTCAGCCCCAGCCTCAATT
>VWYI01024398.1:136171-157420 GCA_013399455.1 Anthoscopus minutus | reverse complement strand
ACTGCAGCAGTATGTGAATGTACCTGGGCAGGCAGAGTGGGAGATCCTGCCAGTGCAAACTCACAGGCAGAGCTTGTTTTAATATATTGCTTTCCAAAAGAGAGTCTCATTCTTGAAGGAATAAAACTGGCATTTAACAGGGAAACAGAGAATACAGAAGTTTGCCAACCTCTACAGAGCCTTTCTCTTGAAGTCACCAGATATGCATCGAGCCCTGTTTAACTTGTATTAAAGCTGGTTCAGTTAAGTAGATTTTCAGTTTTCACTGCATAGGGCTATTTCCTTGTAATTCCATCGCAGTTGGCACAAACAGACCTAGAAGGGCCTAGTCCAGGACCAACACTATTTCTGCAACTCTCCTGACACATCTCATTCAATGACAATCAGCATCTATAACCTCGACAGTTTTTAAAGCAAACTTACATACAGCTAAATTTAATGGCATTATTTGTATTGAGTGTTACACATATGTTGATTTCCACAGCTGATCTATCAAAAGGAAAACTGGAATCACTGAGACTCCAAATGAAGAGACAAAGTTATTTGTCTGCCTTCAGTGCTACAGACTGAACTGTCATAGCTAATTATTAGATAAAATGTAGGAAAAGATCTGATTGTGGTGAATTTGCCAACTATACACATACATATTCAACTGGAAGTTACTAAGCAGTGGAGGAGTAGAGGGATATTAAGAAAATGTATTTCCACAGATCATCCTCTTCCTGCCTCCTAATGTATTTATTTCCATGTTTCCTCCCAGATAGCCAAGTAGATTCATATGAACTGGAAGTCAGAAAAGTGTTACGCTTGTATATAAGCCTATATATACACATGCAGAGAAAGAAATAGACTGAATTTATTTTAAAGAAAACATGAATACCTTGTTTTCCTAAAAAAAGACGAATAGAGGGATGTTTTTGCATCCTTTCCAATACTTTATCAAATCTCCAGGTTTCCTCAAACTTCTTATTTCAAAAAATTATTTCATAGTAACCTTTAGCACTATAGCGGCCATATAAAACAAACTCTGGTTTTCACAGTAACACAAAATATATTATCATAACTGAGAAGTATGTGCCTACAATAATAATTATCCCTTCTTTTGTGCAGGTTCTCTAAAATATTAGATAAGGGGGGAAGAGGAGTGAGGAGGTACTTAACACTACATTGTATTTTTTCAGAGAAATATGCAGAATTATTCCAATATCTACATTTTTAAATACATAATAGTGGGAGCTTTGCAGTATAACAGAAAAAGTAGTCATAGGTATGGAGTTGCATATTGAAGCACATTAATACATACTTTCCATAAAGACTATGTACTTTCTCCTCTTAACTTGGCTAGTGAAAGGGACTTTCCAGAAAATCAAAATCTAATTTTATTTAGTAATTTTAGATGCTGCCTAATATTAAAGTCTAGTCTACATTTGAAAATATTTCTAGAATAATTACAGTAGCTTGGCTATATTGGAAAAAGCAGTCTATTACTGTAGCTATAGCAGTTAAACCAGGTATACTATAAAATAAAAGTTTTTTAAAAAACTAAAACATAGTTGTGGAGCAATGAGACCTAAGGTTTGAATCCAGTAGTTTGGACCAAATGACATTCAGACATACCTTCCAGTCTTAATTCTTCTAAGATTCCATTTGATGGGATTATTATTTAACTGGTGCAGGAATACTGGCAAGGCATTGGGAATGGGAGTGTGTATGTAACCATTTAAATGAAAACCCATACAAGAACACAAAGCAGCACAGGCTGGCTCCTCGGGTTCTTTATTTCCTGTGAGTAATTCAGAATATAAAAACTACAAGATTGGTTTAGAAGGGACCTACCTTATTTGCAGAATTAACAAAAATCTTTTATAATACAAAAGTATTAACTACTTCAATAGGATTAAAATAATTTGGCATCAAATTCATTCGTTTTCTCCCAAACTTAAAACAGCCAAACAGATTTATTTATACTTTGTGTGCTTCACCAAAAGCACAGCAAGATAACACTGCTTAGAATTGCACTTGATATGCTAAAGGCTTTATACCCAAACAAGGAGTCAAATATAGACTGATACACAATGAAGTATTACTATAGTTTCTAAATGGATAGTCATGCTTTATTTCAGGACCAAAATATACTCCCTCAAAATGTTTTATCCAAATGGCTCTGAATCATACTGAAAACAAAACAAAGGACATCTGCTAGCAATATACCATTGGTACAAAATTAAATAAGTACTTAACACGCTGTCCTTTCCAAGGTCACAATGCAGTCCATTAAGGGTCTAAAGATTTTCTTTTTTTTCAGGGGGTAAAACTGTCATGGCTGTTGCCTTTTTAAGAAAGAAAAAGGCACACTCACAAGCAATCCTGTGCTTCTTCAGAAATACTCATTCATTCTAGAAACGGAGGATGATTCAAAACCACAACTACTCAATTTTCTAAAGGTTGTACAAATCATGTTGGGGGAAAGGGGAGAAAAACAATCTGAGCTAAAAATAAGTAACAAAGAAACATTATCATTCAGAGAAGGGTACATTAGGTCAAAAACTGCTGCTTTTTAACACCAGAAAGTTCTTACAGCTTTCTGTCCAAAAAATGAACCAGTAAAAGAATCCACCAAGTCAAGACAGCAAGTTGTTTGCTCAGCATTTTCTACAAAAGCAAAATCACAAACTACCTACAAAGTCCTTGGTAGTGTTTTTTCATACTAAAACCAGGTTATCGTTGTGAACATCTTAAAGAAACAGCCAATTAGTATCTTATATAATAAACCAGCATGTATCATCAAACCATTCTCCTTCTTGTCCTTTCACCATCCACTTCCTGCTTCGCCACTGTCTCTACTGCTATTTCTGCCATCCAGTTTTATCACAACTGTGAAATTATTATTTACCATTTCTAGAGTCAAGCTAAAAGAAACGCTATTCAGTTACTTCACAGCCCTTGGAGCTGTGGAGGGGAAGATGGGTTCCTTTCTATTCACTGCAAGGCCTTTATGTATCATTAAAAAGGTCCTACAGGAACATATGAAAAGATCAAACACTGGTCTACAGGATTTAAACTTCATAATATAAAGAGACAGTGACACTTAAATACATAGTATATAATACAGATTTTTTTTTTTACACATCTCTTATATATGTAACAAAGTCAAATAATAGAGTAAGATTAACCTGATTAAAATTAAGAATACAATAAAGCTATGCATATATTTACATTTTAAAAAGTTGATGGTGCTATATACTCAAAGTACTAGAATCTATGCAGGAGGATAAATATTCCATCTATCATTATTTAGCTGGTTCACTGTAAGTCCCAGAGTCAGTGTGGGATTTAAGAATAAACGAATCACCTTCCAGACCAATTTAGGGAGAACGTCATAGTCTAAATTACTATGTTGAACTCACAGTGATAGAGAAAAACAAGCACATTTCTTTAACTGCTCAGGGTTGTCAGACACGTACAAGGGGGACAGACTTCAGCACCACTCCAGCAAAACCTGGGGAGGATAATACAGCTTTTGTGCTTTAGGAAGAAAGTAAAAAAATATATAATTAAAAAGACAAGTAGTGGCCTCCAATGCCAAAAAGCTGAGAGCTGAATGAGCCAGATATAGCTCCTAGACAAGGAAGTTGCTCAGAGTTAGACACCTAGGACACAGAGCAACCAACAATTTCCTTCTTCTAACCCTGGTCACCTACAGACATCCAAACTGCACATTTTCAATTAATTACCTAATCCAAGTGGAAATAATTCCATGGGGCAGAACGTCTTAAGAATGAAAAAGCCAAGCACAGCTATAATGCTCGTCTTGCTACTGTTCTCTACAGATGAATAATGTCCTGTAACAATATTGTACACCAACACATACAATCTGTAGTGTCAAATTAAATGTGACTAAAACAGATTGCAAATGATGCAAGAAGCTGCAGTTCAAAGACTTCAGCAGCATCTGCCAGTTACAGTCACAGTTGCAGCTAAACTAGATTTTCAGGTTCAGTCTGCTAGAACTAATCTATTACAATTTATTACACTGAGGAAATAAAAAAGTTAAAAATACTGAATTTAATTATCATATTAATTTATGGCTTAATCAGTGTTTGGTTACAACATATATGTGTTCACTCAAGTAGGGTAAAGCATTTCCAAATTTTATAATACTTTGCTTAGGTACTAGATGATACCTTAAAGCAACCTGTCAAAACCTGAAACCTGAAAGTTTCAGGAATCTAAGCTCAAAATCCTGGAACCATATATCTTTAAATATTTCAATTCAAAACAAAATTTCAAACACAGGAAGCTTGAAAAGCTTATGCAACTCAGAACAAACTGAGTAGAACTGCAGACACAGTAAACGTAGAGAAACTGTTCTCATACTTAGCAAAACTGATTTCACAAATGAACTGCAAAACTTACATTAACTTTGAACTGACAAGAGAAAAATAAAGTACTAGTAGAGCAGAAACACAAGACACACATAACCCAGACTAATGTTAAACTTCAGCTAATTTTGTTTATAGAAAAAGCTGTTACCCGGATTAATATCTCAAGTCTTCCCTCATAAAAACATCCTTCTCGTGTTTCTTTTTCAGACTGAGTACAAATGTAATTTTGAAATTAGTCACAAAAACCTTCCTTCATAAGTCTGTAAAGACAATCAACAATTACTTTCTAACACACTCTATATGTGTGCACTACTCTACAGGTTAATTAAGATTCTCCATCACCTCTTGCTCTTTCAAAAACAGGGACAGGATACTCAGCAACAACAAAGGGAAAGAAGCAAGAGATAAAATGAGTGCATTTCAGACTGTTTAACACTAATAAGGTCAAGTTCAGGTTGTATTTCAAGTGAACTCTGCTACTAAAAGGTAAAATGAAACTGCAGTATTAGAAAAGGGAGGTCTAAAATAACTGCACTTTAAATGCAGTACAAAAATGTGGAAGCCTGAAAAATGAATTTGAAAATAGCTTTTTTGAAACTCACTCCATTTCAGCTCTTACATCTTTTATTACCAGTTCTGCAAACCCTATCAGGTGTCCTCAGCAAAATCCTGTTGAGCTAAGTGCTGTGCAAACTCTGCCTTTAAAAGCTTAAAAATACCACATCCGCATCAGAAAGAGCTGTAGTAATTTCTCTCTAATGAATTTCCTTCCTATATTCCATCCTACCTATAAAAGGAAAACTTAGTTCTGCCCCTAGTTTTCTATCTCATACCACTTGCCTCATGTATTTAATGAGGTAGATAGGAACAGCCACACGTGATCTGATAACCACATACATCTGCTGCCACTGCCCTTCCGTCGGCTCCTACCCAAGGGAAAAAGTGCTCCCTGCATGTTCAGAAGGAAGAGTTTCAGCTCAGTAGGCTCAGCTGGCTATTTATTTTTAAACAGTGCAATCTCAGCACAATTCTGGGTTCAAGTATAGTAAACAAGTATGGGACAGAATAGACAAATTCTTTACAGTCCCAAATTACAGTCTGGTTAACCAAAGCACTCCCTCAGCCAGGTCATTATTGATGTTTTCTTCCACCATCATGCCAAACGAACCATCCAAAGTCAGATGATTTTACTGATCAACTTCAAAGTAAAGACGGATAAACATACAACCAAAAGAAGCCATAAGGTAACAGTCACAGCAAAGTTGTATGAGTACTACCATATCTCATCATACACTGTGATATAATTAATAATTACTAACATTCAGCTCAAGCACACACTCATTCCATGCTGGATAAATTCTGGACCATTTTATTAAAAACAATCATCTAGACTGTCTATTCAGCATAACTTCCTAGTCTCTATAATCATGTACTTGTTTCAAGTAGAATCAAGGTCTGCATGAGCTCAGCATTCCATGAAACCTAAGACATCTGAAAGCCAACACTCTAAAAACTCATTTTCCTGGGGAAGAACTAAACCTGGCATGAGGTGAAACCTCATGAGGAACCTGGCATGAGGGAAATGGCAGTTCCCATATTTGTATCTGCCTCACAGAGCGAGTCAAGCTGACACATTTAGATGTCATAGAAAAATGAAAGAATATAACCACAAAACAATCAAGGACATAGTTTAGCAAATGTAAAATGGACTTGTAGCAACAAAATCCATTGTCACAAAGATGTAAAAAGGCCATTTGTGTTTTGAAGATTAGGATAACAAAATTAGATGTTTATCAAAACCTATGTAGCTGACCATAACAGCTAGCAAGAATAGCAAAGATTTTTTACAATATCTAGAAATCAGACATAGAATGTATTCTAGAAGTTATCTTATTAAGTCACATAGTGAAATCCTTTATGTAAAATGTTCAACAGTCCTGTTAAAATTAAATGAAATGCATGGAATGCATATTGTGTATTTTTTTTAGTTAGCATGTAATGTGAATAACTTGGAGTATTTGTGTAATTATGGTATTCACAGCTGGATTAATACACAAACACAAACCAGTCTAGCAAAGCACAGCTCCTGAATCACAGAATTTCTTTACTGCTACATGCAGTGGGCATTTCTTCAGCACTGAGCAACAAGTTCCCTAGACTTTGTAACTGATAAGAAAACACCATTTTACCATACATAAGCACTGTTGTTATCAAACAGAATTTTCATTTCTGCATATGAAAATAAATTTAGCATCACATACTAGAAGAAATGAGATGTCCCGGGGATTCAGTGGTGAACAAACTGTAAGCCAATTAAAGTTAGCAGAAGTTATCCAAGTACATTGACGGGATAAAAGATCAGTTTAGAGACTATGCTTCCTGTTACTTCACTGCACACTTAAAAATTTAGAATGATTTTCCTTAAGATGTTGTCATCTCAGAATGAATGAGAAATCCTAAAAACCCCTAAAGACAATTTATTTGATTGACAAGTTTGCAATGTTGCAATACGTAATAAATAGTAGATTTTATATGATGTATATATAACGGAAAAAAATACCATGCAGTGTTTGCAAGTCCAAAATAAAAATATGTTTATTGTAGATACTCCTTGAATGACCAGAGATCTAAAACCACCCTTTACTACCCAGTCTAAAATGGGAAATATTATTTACAACATTACAAAACCATTAAAATGCTTTAGTAATAGGGACCATGTAAATGTCCCAAGAATCAGGGAGACAGGTTCAAAGAGTCTTAATAAACTAAAGATTTAAGAACTGGCCGCAATTCTTAGTCTGTACGATAACTTGCTGAATGTTAAAAAAGGGGAAAAAATATTATAATTAATATTAAGAATTTATAATTGTATCAGTTACACACTAACACAACATGGAAGTGTAACAGAGGTGAGTGTAAGCAACAAGCTGGAGGAAGTTGAGTAGGAGCTGCATTTGAAATACCTGAACACATTTTCACTGTCTGGAAAGCCACAATCAATTACAAGCAGCAATAAATTTGATATCATAGCAATGCATATCATTGTTTTAATATCAACTACAGTAAATACAGTAGATAACCAGAAAGACTTAAATTAAAACATTGCTTTCTTCACTACTTTCAACATTAACATTTATCCTTATAACCTCATACCAGCAAATTTTGATTTTTGGTATGAAGTGTACCACAAGTGCTGATTAGGAAACATAAGATCACAGTAATTAGAATTTTTGTAAATAGCTAAAATAGCTTTGAAAACTCAAGGCATTTTACTGAGGGAAGATAAAAATCTCATGTAGTTACAAATTGCTCAACCTAAGTCTTTAGACTGTCAGGGTTTCCAGAAATTCACTCTGTAAGTAGTGCTTTTATTAGAAAAGAGATTATCTCTACCAAATTATGAGTTTTAATGACTACAGTGAAATCAGCATGGTTGTGAATCTACAGGGCAGAGCTGTAATTTAAGTGCAACCCACCTAACATTTGCACTTAGTTTGGAAACAGGCTGTAGATCAGCCAAACAAAGTTAAGTAAAACAAATCTCAGCAAAATGCACTAGATCTGCTGAAAACGCATTTTTAAATTATTAACACATACTGCTATACACTCCATGGTACTATAATAAAAAATCCAAATACAAATAAAGGATGTAGAAGTTGGAGCAAGCCTTACATAGCACTTTGCTCTTTTAAATTAGTATAAGATAAATATAATTTCATTCCAAGGTCTTAATAATTAAAAGTGAAATATAACTTCACAAAAGGTAGTGCACTACAAATTGACTTGTATTTGGATGACCTGTGACAATCTGAGTAAGAAGCATTCTTCTTAAGGTAATCAGCACATGCACTATCACCAATTACACAGTAGTAGATTCTTTTCTCAACAAACACAAAAATTTCTTCTAATCTAAGGACATATCTTAAATATTCTTAATGAAAAAACAGAATCATTTCATTAGTAAAGTATTTGTGTATACAATAAAAAACTTTTACACATTTTAAGACAGCATTTTTGCAGTATTTTATGATTTCAAAATTCCTATACATCTCCTGCTGTCTCAAATAAATTTTAAAAATCTCTTCTGAGCTTATCATAAAAACACAGCTCTACAACAGGATTCGGTTAATTCCCTTACAATGCCATGGTTTAAAAATAGGTGTAGTGCATGCAACAGATGTAGCATATGAATACCCTCCTCACCTTAAATGTGATTACTCACAAGCTTAATGTTACATGTAAATTTAAGCATTCCATGGAATCAAACACTGACTCAACACTTCTGTGCTGCAAATCATACACTAATCAAAAATACCACCTTCAGACCATGAGATATTCTTATCCTGAGATTTCCAGATCTTGCTACTGGGTTGCAACAGGATTTGATACTCTACTCCAAACATAAGAGTTTCTCTCTATTCCTTCTGCCTTTTAAACCCCTAAAATCCAACAGCCCATTTTTAAAATCAACCTAAACTACTACATGACATTCTGGATTAGCACTTAATGTCTCTATATGACTTATTTCCCAGAAGTTCATCCTCTTAGTGCACATGTTTTGTTGAGAAAAGCAGGGCAAGTTGAAGTCACTCTTCACATTACTCCATGAAAACTATAGGAAATAGGTGCCCCTTCTCTTGACAGTAAGAAACTAAGCAGAGATAGCCTCTATTTTTTTTTCTTTAAGAAGATGTTACCTTTTTTGCACTGCATTTCTCCAGTCTTTGCTATTTCCCAGGATCTTAAGATGTCAGCAGGAATTTGTTATAAATCACCTAAATGGGAGAATCCATAACTTCCTAAATCACATAGTTTATAAAAAATGTCCGTTTCTGTCAGAGCACAGAAAGTTCTTTTAAAGGCATAACTTCATTTTATGGCCCTGGCCAAAGGAAACATTCATCCTTTTTTTCTGCATGGTTCATCCCTGGCACACTATCATTTTCAAAAGTCTCATTTTTTTTTTCCACAGCAAACAATGAAAATTTAAGTTTCAATGTCCACATTGCAGTCAAGGAATTTCCTCAGTTCCTACTAGTTTAATGAAGCTGTGAAATATGTTACTCTGGAGCACAGATGATCTGTTTGCACAGCTTTCAAAGGATAACTTCACCAGTTCTGAAGCAAAAGGAAAATGTCTATTCCTTCCATTTACATGGCCAACAATAACTTCTACATTCTGACAGAATCGTGTGTACACTGGCGGCGAAGGGGAGTTTCAAAACACTTTATCAGGAAGTCCACAATCCAATAAAATGCAGGCTCCCCAGATACTGATCCAAACTGATGCAAAGGATTTGACTCTTAGGTTTTATTTTTTAAACATGGTTACGATTATTTTTCTCAACCAAGAACAACACTTGTATTTTTCAACATGGATGACCTTAATAGATGTGAACAATTAGAAAACAGAATTCTCTTGAAGGAGAGAAAGCAGCAATATTTTTCCTGCCCAAAGAAAACTCAATACAGTAGAACACTGGGTCTTTAACATTTACTTTAGAAGATTCAATGCACTAGAAAACTTCTTATTTACATTATACTGAAAAATACTCCAGTGGAAGATATCTCCTTATCCACCGGACAATAATCTAGTGATCTCACAGGGACACTTAACTGAAAACAAATTTCATCTTTCACTTTTGCAAAGGGACCTCTCTGCAGAATTTAACGGAGACAAGTAACTCCTTATGCATCTACTGCCCATGTAGTAATTCAGGTGACAAATTGTTATACAGCAGTGAAGGCAAACCTACAACACATGACTAGAAGCAACACAGTTTTTACTCCCATCATGGAACTACAAAATCATATAATATCACAGCTTGGAACTGGGTTTGTAACTGGGTTTAAATGAAATATGTTCATTTAAAAGAATAAGTAACTTATTTTTTAAACAACTTTACTTCCTGTCTGGCAAGCCCCAGTTATTTACAAGCATTCCATACCATAATTTCATCAGCATTATTATGATCTCAGCAGTTTATCTCTCTGTATTAACACTGAAGGATGTTAATAAAAAGCATTTATTTTAAAACATACCTATGACAACTGGAAGCTTAGCTTCCTTTGATGAAGGGCTGAGAAATATAGGACTCTAAAGATTTCTAAAGTATATATACTAAAAACCCAGTTGTTTACTCAGCAGCATTTACTCTCCTTTCAATATGGATGTGGGTTCTATTTACCCGAGTCATGTCTGAATGTTTTACAAATCAGAAGTAAAACACTAACAGCTCCATCAGTAACACCTGCTCTTCTTTCCCCTATCATCCTTACTCAAATATTCTAAATCAGCTAAAAGATGAATATACAGCACAGATACTACCAGATATTTTGGCTGACTACTCACATCATACTCTGCAATTCAGGTGTAAAGCTTGCTGATTTTCTTCCACTGCTTGAAGAGGCAACCGCTGACATCGGGCTGGCCACAGTGCTGCTCATCTGGGTAAACAAAGAAATAACAGCACTTCAGTTCTTGTACTTCATTTCCAAGAGAGCACATGTATGCTTCACACTAGATATTTAAAAGCAAGAAAAGATATTTGAAGTAACATGGAAGGTAAAGGTTCTGCATGCAAAAAAGAAGACTATGTGAGGCAGTAGAAAGCTAGAGTTGATGTTCACTGTAACCAAAGTATTGGAAATATGCACTAATTCTAAAATACTAATCAGAAGTACCAATGTAAAAGCACTAAGATAAAACCACCACTACTCTGGAATAGATGGTATTCAGACACCAGAACCTCTGCTGCCTGACCATCCTCATATTCCTGCATATCCTAACCACCAGTAAATCACATCCACACCCTCTTAAACAAGGCTAAGAACAAGAGATTCTCACAGAAAGCCAGCTAAAACTTTATGAGCACAGAGTTTCAATGTTTGGCCTCCCTTTCCATGAAAAAGCTTTTCCTAGTATCCGAACCTCCCTTGGCACAACTTGAGGCTATTTCCTCTTCTCCTGTAACTTTGCACAGAAGAGCCCGACTCCACCTGGGCGTCTTCTCCTGTCAGGGAGTTGTACAGAGTGAGACTGTCCCCTCTGAGCCTCCTTTTCTCCAGGCTGAGCCCCTTTCCCAGCTCCCTCAGCTTCTCCTCATCAGACCTGTGCTCCAGAGCCTTCCCCAGCTCCCTTCCCTTCTCTGGACTCGCTCCAGCCACCCAATGTCCTTCCTGGACTGAGGGCCCCAAACTGGACACAGCCCTCGAGTGCCCCCAGCAGTGCCCAGCACAGGGGACGGTCACTGTCCTGGCCCTGCTGGCCACAGTACTGCTGGTACAAGCCAGGTGCCATTGGCCTTCTTGGCCACCTGGGCACAGCTGGCTCCTGTTCAGCTGCTGTTGACCAGCACCCTCAGGTCCTTTCCCCACTGAGCAGCTTTTCATCCACTCTGCCCCAGACTGCAGAGGTTATTGTGACTTAAGTACAGCATCCAGCACTTGAACTTGTTGAACCTCATAAAACTGGCCTTGGTCAATTGATCCAGCCCTTCCAGATCCCTCAGTACAACCTCCCTACCCCACCCAACTTGGTGTCGCAAGTTTAATTTTTTTATTAATGCTTCCATGTAGATTATCAGACTTCAGTTCATCTTCAAGCAGATTCTAATTTAGGTCCACATCCTGCAAGCACTTATGCACATGTGTAACTTGAATCACAAGTTTGCTCCCACTCAAGTCTGATTTTAATCACATGAGTAGTTACACACAAGGCTAAAGTGTTGTCAGGATCCTGCCATAATCAGCAGTTACCAGAGTCATCTAACCTAAACAGTCAAATTAGTGAATTTAAAAAAGAAAAAACAAGTAAAAACCCTCTTTAACAAAGTGCCAGTATTCCAGTATTTATGGGAAAATTCTATATATCCATGGAAGAGAGCTAAGAGGAAGCTGCTTTTAGTCTATTTAGAAATTTCTATTTAGAAATTTCTATTTTATTGCTCATCATTTGACTGGGACTGATTAGGATTAATTTTAGTAGTTATGTTTTTATATTCAATACCACAGTACTAATATTCCAAAATAGAGAATCAATGGTGTATTCATTGAAAACTGAGTAACACTTAAAGATTTTAAAAAATCTAAATTAAAACTGTCTTAAAAATAATTACAAGACTTGAAACATGTAACTATTTCCTTTGAATATCCATGACAGACATTGTGCTTTATCCATGAGGTTCTGTTCTGCTAATTTATGAAACATTTTCTCAAAATTCCCAAAAACCATAGGGCCCAATTCCACAGTTGCCTTTTCACAGCATGAGACCTGTGATTCATGCACTTCCTATTCTAGAGCAAATCCCTTCTTAGGTTCCTGCTCTCCAAGTGGACAAGAACAGTTCAATTAAAAAAATTTGAAGGGCTGTACATCTCAGTGGTTTGAGAGCTGACAGCTTATCAGCTACTGCTTCACTACAAACTTGGGTCCTCCTGTTGCAACCAAATGATTTAACTTTCAAATCAAGCAGGTGTACAGCATTTTCTTGACATAAAAAACTAACAGCTTGTCAGGCTTCATCAGACCCTTTACAATAATTACTTCCACTGCCCACATTTTGTTTGATGGTTTAGATAATTAACTTCTTTACACATCAAAGTCCCATCCTCCATATGTTCTATTTCCTTTCTTCTGGAGATTAGGAGAAAAAAATATATATAATTCAAAAGCAGAAGCACTCTCAAATCAATTTTCTTCAATAAGTACAGCTATCATGGAACTGAAAATCCTACAATGATCTTCAATGGGTCGATATACTATATTTGTTTTAGGTCCAAACTGAAATGCAGCTGTTTGCCATATTCTATAAAATGAACTCAGATGTTCAGATTAAGTCACAGATTATTTCAATGTGCAGCATCTTAATCATGAACTCTAGGAAGAAGGTAACTTCTGACTAACACTATTTGGACTGGTAATTTTGTGTTCCTATCCAAGTAGGTCCAGCTTTTACACATTCTTTTCTCATAAGCAAAACATTGCAATCAAATGTATAGTAAAAAACATACATTCAAAGGTATATATAATCACTAATACAAATGTTTAAAAGTATCTAATGTAATCTCTATGTCTTTTACATTGAAGAGTCGTAACAGAAAACACTTGTTCCATGTGAATCAGCAAAACAAATGTTATCAGTTGAGGGAAATAAATAATTTCTTATCAGGTTTAGGCCCATCCCCTCTCACCACAGTAAGATACTTGGGTAGATTTCTGTTTCAGATCCATATCCACCCTGAAATTACCAAGTATTATTAACTTACACAGACTTCTCTACAATTCATAAGTGATCTGTATAACCCCTGTATTTATAAAATGGAATTCTACTGCTCCTGATGTAAGGGTTATATATTTAAGCAATATCCTACACTATCCTTACATTTATCTATAATATCATACCTTCTAACCTGAACCATTCTGTAGTATCTAGAAACTCAACTCANGCGCCCGGGATTTGTGCGTGTGAGTGTCCCAGAGGCGGCTGCCAGGAGGATGGTGCCAGGCTGTTTACCGTGGTGCCCAGCGGCAGGACGAGGAGAAGTGGCCATGAAGTGAAACCACCTCCTAGGCAGGAGGAAGAACTTCGTTGAGGGTGACAGAGCACTGGAGCAGGCTGCCCAGGGATTCTGNCCCATCCAAGCTGGCCTTGAACACTTCCAGGGACAGGCCTGACACCACTCCTCTGTTCCAGCGCCTCACCACCCTCACAGCAAAAAACCTCTTTTTCTAATCTTAACCTCCCTGCTTTCAGCTTCAAGCCATTCCCCTTGTCCCATCACTGCATATNTCCTGTGTCACCTGCTCCAGGTGATCTTGCCTCGGCAGGGGGCTTGGACTGGATGGTCTCCGAAGTTCCCCTCCAAGCCTAACAATTCTGTGCTTCTGTGAATAATACAAGTTAGGTTGGAAAAGACCTGTGAGATTGTCAAGTCCAACCTATGACCAATCCCTACCTTGTGAGCTATATCATGTCCCTCAGTGCCACATCCAGTCTTCCCATAAACACCTCCAAGGGATGGTGTTGCAGGTGCTGCCTGGTGGGCCATGACTACCTTTTATTCCCCTTCAGTGCCAGGTATTGCTGGAGAGCAGCAGGAAGGGGCTCGAAGGCTGCTGTGAGTCCCAAAAGCCAGGGGATACTGGGGAGAGACAGCTGGATCTCCCTGCAGCAGAGAGGTGTGGGCACACACAGGTGTCTGGCCTCAGCACAGGTACCAGCACACCCTCACCCTCATCTCTGCAGCCACAGCCTTGTACAGGTTTCAAAAATAGTGCAAACAGCAACCTGTGTTCATTTTTACTCTTGTAAACACCAATGGATCTCACTACAGCAATACCCAGTTGTACTATTTCAGCCATGGCATTAATAATTCAAAGCTCAGCCAGGGAGATTTAGGCTGGACATTGGGAAGCATTCCTNTTGGAGCCCTTTTAGGTACTGGAAGGTGCTGCAAGGTCTCCCCTTCTCCAGGCTGAGCAACAGAGACTCAGTCAAGGCTTTCGAGACACGACTCAGATGCCTTCACCAATCCCCACTGCTGAAATGTCACACTGAGATCAAGGAGGAAGATGCATCCAAACAGTTACTACAGAACAGTCCTCTAACAGACAATCTGACAGCTGATCTAAACTCACTCAGGAAGAGCAAAAGTTAATAGTAATACAGTTTTCACTTCATCACAAGAAAATAAGTCTGCACTGGGTCAGTTTAAAAGAAATATGGATTTGCAGATATTCTCTCTGATGTCTCTGTTACAGGCTAAAGAAGGTGCGGGATTACAAAAAACTAGCAGTATCCCTGCAAAAATTTTTACACTGAATAATACAGAGTAGGAGTCTCCATTTCAATGACATAATTCATCAAGCATACACCTAACATGGTTATCACATCAGTCTTTTCATAAATACATTTTGCATATAACCTGAAACCATGCAAAAATCTAAAGACTGACAAATTTTCATTTATATAAACTCAAACAAAACAGGAAGGAAAGAAAAGCCAATATAACTATGAATTAACACAGAATTAAAATTAATGCTTTTGTTTCCACACCTTCTACTTCAGAGTAATTAGATTAACTAGTCTGTTATCACTGAGTATTTCATGGCCTCACCAGCTGACAAGAAGGCACAGGGTAACAGTCTTCCAGGACTGGAGATGTAAGAACCTAATTAACTACAGGAAATACAGATTTTTGTTACTGCACTTCTTTTAAAAAACAAAAACACACCATAACCCTGCTGAACACATGCAAGACTGGCTGAGTGTATGCTCAAAACTATAAAAAATAAGAGAAAATTCAAAAAACACTCAATACCCCATAACCAAATGCAAGAGCACATATACTGTTTTGCTTGTCACCCACTCTCCCAGTAGCACAAATTAAGTGAAAATTAAAACACTAAGTGTGAGGTCCTTAAGTACTCCTGAGCTGTTCAAGCAGGCTGGAACTAGAAACACTCTAACAGGTCTCAGATAAGCACAGTGCATGTGTAATCTAGGAGTTTTATCATCCTCTAACCTGTTCAGGTCAAAAACTAGCAGCTTTTTGGGCGACAATTAAACAACTGTTTTTGCTGACAGGAAATAGGATGAATAACTTCCATATTCCCTAAGCACAGCATCTTAAAAAGCCAAGCAGATAAAGGCATAAACTTTCAGGGAACAGTCAGACCAAATATAGGATTAGAAGTGATCTGTGAGCAGGCAGGGACACATCTGCACCAGGTCTGCACATAAGAATATTGTTCAAAGCTCAGGCTGCACTCTCAGCTTTCTTTCATTTTTAATTAATTAACAAAGTACCACAAAGCAGAATGAATGCATTATTCATTCTAAGGATAACACATTACATCTGCTGCTGCTGCTTCCATTTATTACTTGATAGACCAGATTCTAGGGTAGTTTTATATTAAACTGAATACCAGAAAGAAAAATTCATCTTCTAGCTGTCAATGTACAGCCTAGCTTTCACCACCCAGACAAGTAAGTATCTCATCTTTAGCTATGACATTCTCTTAGAATGGAACATGCTTGGAAAGCCCACATGAATACAACTGAACATTATTTCCCCTTGTCCCTTTAAAAAGCAATTCAGTCATTCATTCCCATGTAGAAGTTAGAGAAGAAACATGCATGGCTGATAACAGGTAAAACAGATTTCCTAACACACATAACTGTAGATTTTCATCCAAAGAATAACACACATCCTAATGATTTTCTTCAAAACTGTCCCATTCAACATCCCTGAAGATAAAATAATCCTTCCTGTTCATTTCTACATATCAGAGTAGTTCTTTGTGCATTACTTTTACTGAAGACCTTACATGAAAGCAGTAAACAAGCACAACTCTCTCACTGACTTAGCAAGGAAAGTCACTAAATCAGCCTCAGACTAAAATAAAACCTTCTGACTCCACTGTGTGCAGTAACTTCTGTGTTTTACTCCAAATAACTCTGCATGTCCTCATATTTGAAGCTACTATTTGTCCATCCCCATATTAGACATGACAGTTACTTTAAGCTTCTTCTGAACCAGACCACAGAATGGTCTGGATTACTGAAAGAGTACTAATACACAGATGTGACTGTTTTATTTGAGACTGGGAAATACAGAGAATAATTTTACACGAGAGCTCTGCCTTCACATCTGGAGGTGTTTACAAACACTTCTCAGAGTTTTCAACTCCAGTCTAATCAGAGCTATGTTCTTCCCCAGAACTGATACATTTGTTTTTAAAAAGGAAGCAGGCAAAATGAATCTAATATATACACCCACCAGCCTCTGCACTGAATGTGCATACTTCTTTGCAGAGATTTGTGCCACAATGGCAGTTAATAGCACTGCAAATTAAGCACAAATTACTTTTTTCTTCCTCTCTAAAAATGCTTTAAGAAAACAATGTAAAGGACAAGCAACCTGAAATTTAACAGCCAAATTCTCACAGCTTCCAGAATCTGACTCCTATAACCCTGAATTTATTTCAACTAGCAATTGTTCTTTTTCTTTATATACTGCTTTTACAAACCTTCTAAACAAATTATTTAATAATTGTATAGAGATGCAATTCAGTGGTCTTGACCTTCCCATTAGAATTACTGGTGATTTTCAGTGAAGAAAATACAAGGTGTGCTCATAGGTCTGGTGATACAAAAAAGCTTCCAAGTCATCAAGGACTTGAATACTTGATTCCAGCATGTGAGGATGAACAGGCCTCCGTTGTGACTTGCTCAGCATTTTGCTTTTTCTAACAAGTAAAGCACTCCTGTATTAATATGAAGAAGTCAGGTTAGCCCTGTCAATATGTTTTACTGCTCATTGGCCAGCAAGCAACTCCTTTATTGAGCATAAGTCCCCATCTGCCTTCAGTTCCATTTAAAGTAAATTAAAATCTAAGGATTTACTAACAGAGGTTTTCTGTGAAGCATAACCAAGTCACCATTAGCTTTAAACTGTATTCTCCTTGGTATAACTTTTCTGTCAAAACCTTCACCTTCCTTCATCTCCTTTCAAAACAGCATCTTACCAACCTATCACACTGATTACATCGACCCTTCTCCTCTCATATCACCCTGAGCTGTGTTTGATTCACTATGTGAAATACAATTAAAATCATTTCATAATATAGTTCCACCCTGACCTTAATTGACTATTCCGGCATATCAGGAATACCATCAAGTTATGGCATCAACATATATATCTAAAATTCCTCATCAAGAACAAGCAGCCAAATCTTTAGCTAAGTTTATAAAAAAAAATTTCTAATTCTTGTTGTAGGGCTGTTCCTGTTTCAGAAATCAGTGCTTGCCACCATAAGTATAAATTCTGTGAAGTAGAAAATGTCTGCTTCCATTGCTGTTCAGCTAGGCAAGATCTATTTCAAGTAAAACTACAGAAAAAAACAGCCATGGCTTTAATATGAGGGCAAAGCATGAAATTAGCTCTTCAAGTCAGTCTAACAATATGTCAGTAACATTCAGTCCACCCAACCCTTTCACACAGTCCCCTCAGATGATATCCACCAAGTTCCTGCTAAAATGCACTACTGAAAAAATACACATTTCTCCCAGGTACACCTTGGTACTGGGCCTACACAGAAGAATTATCAATAGAGCTCTTCACTGTTAAGTGTTTTTAAAAATCATATGCTTGAATGGCATTTCAAGTAAAAAGTCTACATTTCAGCAGCAGTCTGTTGGAAAGCACATCTTCCAAACTAGCTCTTGGTCCCTCTTTTCCATTACTGCTACTTTTGTGATGGCTTAAGGAGCTGTGTGAACTAGTAACTTTGCAGCTGACTCTGTGAAAGTCTGATTGTAATCAAACACGATACTTCAAACATATGCAAAACACAGGGGTAGAGAAAAGCCAAACACAGGGGTAGAGAAAAGCCAAAGATTATTTATAAATAGAAATTTCACCTGTAACAGCTTGCAAAGAACTCTTACTTAGATTACTTAAAAATTAATAACAACTCCAAGTTGCACTACAAATGCCAGGTACCTGAAACACAGATTACAGATCAAATCAATACCATTTTCAGTAGCTTTGACAGGCAGGGTTTTTTGATCAGCTCCAGATAAACCTGTGAGTCACTAGTGCCTGGTTCCATGAGAGCACAAGCCTAACTAATTTCTTTACATGCTTGTGTATCTACACATTTGGGTATTTCACAATTGCAACGAGAGCATTAATTCAGTTTTTTTCTATGGTATAATTATGCTGCCTGCGTTTGGCCTCGTGCCTTAGAACACCCTTGCAGTGATGACCTAGAAAGACACTGTCTAGCTGGTCTGACTGCTCGAGGGCAGCACAGCAGAATAGCAATAACCTGAACAATGTTCACTGTTGCTCTATGATGTTATAAGTAGGCAACTCTTAAAACACTTGCAGCTTGCTGAATTACAGCTTGCTTACACTGACAAGTTACTAATTGACTAATCAACTCTCAAACAGCTCTGTTCTGTACTACCCAGAACTGAGCCCAGGAGAATAACTCAGCTGGTTATGACAGTCAGAGGCTCTGAAGGCCACAAAATACTATGAAATCTTAATGTCTTCAAACCCATAGACTTGGAAAACACAAATTAAATGTCACTAAAGCATTTCTTGTTTACTTCTCAGAAATACAACGTCGAGTTTTTCTCCTGGAGTTTTAGTATATCCTGGTTAGACCTCAAGCTTTTCTTCAGAATCATCACAGCTAAGAAGTTCTTTATCTAACTGAAAACTAATTTTTTCAGACTTTCACTTTCTTTGAAAGATGGGGCTTTCAAAAAAAAATTTTTTATCCTGCTACAGCTGGAAAGGCTATTTTTGCCACAAACATTACCACCTACACAGCAATAATACACAGGATAAAATGGAACCGAAGTAAAACAAAATGTCATTTGCATATTAGCAACATGCAAATAGGAGCCTGGTAAAGTGCACCAAAGTTAACAAAAGGACTGATACTGCCTTTCACACCACTAGGATCTGGCCAACAGTAAAGAAAGATATGCAAAAAGGGAGAGAGGGTGGGTGCCCTGCATCCTGCCAAGCAAGCACACTGCTGCCTTAAGCCAAAGGGAAAGCGAGGCCTGTACCAAGAAAGTGAATGATGTGGGAGTTAAAAAAAAAGACTTCAAAAGAAAATTTTAGCAAAACACCAACACGGCTGCAAACCTTGAAATAGATTCACTTGTAGGAAATCAGACATCTCACAATAAGTTAGTAACGCCATACAGCAAACTTGCATTGTCTGCAGCATCAGGTTCCTGTTCCTATTTCACAAACACAATAATATATATTTTGCATGTATATGTGCTTTGCAGTCACTGACTGCAAATCATCCATTTGTGTCATTTCTAGGAACTAGAAGCAGGTGATCTGTACACAGGAAGTATAAAAATATTCTTTAGTAGAAAAATCACAACATGGAGACATATTCTTCTGAACTGTCTGTCCTAGGCTTTTAACATTTACCAGTAACTTCTGTAAGGACTAATACTTTCTATAAGAAACACTACAGACCTTATGAAAATATTCTGGCATATCGGGAATACCATTAACTTAGGGCATCAATGTATGTATCCAAAATTTCTCATCAAGAATGAACAGCCAAATACATAGGATTCCAAATAAGGAAATATCACAGGATTACAGTTAGGGAATCACCACACCTGTTCAGGCAAAATACATAAAATCAATTTTCTGTAGATGATATTTACAAACCAGTCACATTTCACAAATCACAGGAACGTGAAGAAATCCACACCACCCGGCAGTATACAGTGAACTGCATGCCAAAGCTCGGCCACTGACACACAATTTCAAAGAATCTTAAAAAAAATTTAAAACCAAAAAAAAAGTCCCAGAAACTCCTCCTAGATTAGCTGCTACACGTCACAACGAACAGGACAGGGCAGGGTCCAATGTAACACTGAAGGCCACCAGAAAAGCCCGCGCCCCCGCGCCCCAGCCCCGCAGGTACCGCGGGCAGGAACCGCCCCGCTAATGCTCCTGAAGGCCCCAATAACGAGCAGCCTCACTAAGTTAATTATTGCATGCCCTCTAATTGCGTGCCCTCTCTGGTGACTCACTCAAAGGCTCACCCCTGGGGATGGATGGTTGGATGGATGGATGAGGAGGCTGAGATGTGCAGGGGAGGAAAGATGGAAGGAAGGTGGGAGCAGCTTGTGGTGCCCGGTCCCCCCACCCCGTGTGCGGACAGCCGAGAGGGGAAAGCGAGGGGCAGGCACTGAACCTCGGTCCTTCCCCTCCACGCGCTGCCTGGACCGAGGCGAAAAACGAGGGGGACGGAAAAAGCGCCGGCGGCTTCGCGCTGCTCCCCCCGCCCGCCACGGCCGCTGAGGGA
>VWYI01024398.1:117443-136163 GCA_013399455.1 Anthoscopus minutus | reverse complement strand
CACTGGAGCAGGCTGCCCAGGGATTCTGTGGATTGTCCCTCTCTGGAGACATTCCAAATCCACTTGGACGCCTTCCTGTGTCACCTGCTCCAGGTGATCTTGCCTCGGCAGGGGGCTTGGACTGGATGGTCTCCGAAGTTCCCCTCCAAGCCTAACAATTCTGTGCTTCTGTGAATAATACAAGTTAGGTTGGAAAAGACCTGTGAGATTGTCAAGTCCAACCTATGACCAATCCCTACCTTGTGAGCTATATCATGTCCCTCAGTGCCACATCCAGTCTTCCCATAAACACCTCCAAGGGATGGTGTTGCAGGTGCTGCCTGGTGGGCCATGACTACCTTTTATTCCCCTTCAGTGCCAGGTATTGCTGGAGAGCAGCAGGAAGGGGCTCGAAGGCTGCTGTGAGTCCCAAAAGCCAGGGGATACTGGGGAGAGACAGCTGGATCTCCCTGCAGCAGAGAGGTGTGGGCACACACAGGTGTCTGGCCTCAGCACAGGTACCAGCACACCCTCACCCTCATCTCTGCAGCCACAGCCTTGTACAGGTTTCAAAAATAGTGCAAACAGCAACCTGTGTTCATTTTTACTCTTGTAAACACCAATGGATCTCACTACAGCAATACCCAGTTGTACTATTTCAGCCATGGCATTAATAATTCAAAGCTCAGCCAGGGAGATTTAGGCTGGACATTGGGAAGCATTCCTTTACTGAGAGGATGGTCAGACAGTGGAACAGACTTACAGAGAGGTGGTTGATGCTCCACTTCTCTCAGTGTGTAAAAGGCATTGAAACAACATCATAATGCTTTAATTTAGGTCATGCTTAAACTTTGGGTCAGTCCTGACATGGTCAGGCAGCTGGACTAAATGATTGTTGTAGATCCCTTCCCGCTAAAATATTCTGTTCTTTGCTGTGCTGATTCAGTACATTGGTGTGGTAACATACACGTTTTTCTCTTGATTCCTGGTAATGGTGGCTTTCCTGCACCTATATCCTGCCAGTTCAACAGGTTGATGGAGAAGGGCATGACTAGGCGAGCTGGAGCATTAACCCACTTTTCCTTTCAACATTTCCTTCCTCCTTTCAACCTCTTCTTCTTTGGACACATCCTAGTAGTAGGTTTCTGTGAGTTTAGTTCAGTCGTTCTGCTTGTCACATGTGGGTTTGTTGGGAGACAGGCTGATGTGTGCCATGGTATAAAGTGGAAGTTATAAACGGGAACAACAGAGTAAATGGAGTAACCATTAGTGCTTTGAAAAAAACCTTACTTTTCTCAAAAGTTTGTGGGGTGTATAACTTCAAAAGTTATGCTCTTTTCCTTTGCCCTCCTTAGTCCCTTTTTAATTCAAACTCCTGCCTACACATCAAGCAGGATTCATACCATTTTACTGGGATTCATTCTAAGAAACCGACAGCTTAGAGACTTTGTAATTTTATGTAAATATCAGTATTTTACTTCTTTGGGGGTCTGGATAATAAAAGGAAGAAGAAAGCTCTGGCAACCACTGCAGTGATCTTAACACTGTAGGGAAAATCTGAATTCCAATTTAATAGAAAGTAATCTTATTTTCTTTTTCCCTTAGCTGACTTCTGCTGCCCTTACTTTTCTTTGGCTACCACTCACTCCCAGTCCTTCTTGCTACTTCATATAAACATTCTGTCAGTCCCCTCTGTGTTGCTTCCTCCCTGTTCCCACCTCCCACATCAGCCTCAGAAAGACGAGGTGATTCTGCAATTCACTGCCAAGTGCTGCCAGCCCCTCTCCCTTCTGCTGCTGTTGCTTACAATTATGGCTGATACCAGCCTGAGCACTGACAGCAACAGGGCAAAACACCAAGATATTATCCTGGAGAATGAGAGGCCTCACTCTGCTGATTCTTGCCTGCACTGCAGTCTTCAGTCATTGCTGCGAGAAGGATGGCCTGAACAGTTCCTTCCTGTTACACATTTTAAAATATCTGGGCAACCCTAGCCAGAGCAAGATTATTGATAAGAATTTTCCTGGAGAGAAGAAAAATCAAAATATTTTGTCAAGTTATGAAAAGTACTGCAGAAAAACTTGAGGTGACTCAAGTTTTTAGCCAAATTCTATTGATTTGTCAGAATCCTATATTAAACTGAGGGAGGCAAGGCAGCATATTACTATTTCTATGAATAGCTTTATATATCTCAGTATTGGTAGGACAGAATAATATAAGAGTGTACGAAAAATAGAGAAATTACTGTGCCAGTTTCATATGGTAGTTTTAACCTGGGAATTACTGGGATAATATGGTTGAGCATGTCCAGTGTGAACTATATAACTTCCAGGAGCTTGGATAGAGGCAATGTGACTTGGTGAGGTGCCTGAGAAAGCACTGACAGAAACATTTCCTGACAAATTGTATTGCTCTGCAGAAGCCTTTCACCTGCAGTGAGAGGTTACGGGTTCATGAGGGTTTGAAGTTCCTGCCCGATGATGAGCTGGGCCGATGAGAGAACATTCCTTCTGTTGCCACTTCTATAGGTGATAACTCCTGGCAGCATAATTGAACAAGACAGATACCTACTGGCTACAAAATGCGAAGTCAATATGAGAAAATCTGCTAGAAGACAGGAGGAAAGAGCACTGAGGTGTCCCTTCTAGTAATATGCCTTTGTGTCGCTGCTAAAAGTGCAGAGGCTGCTCCCTACTCAGGTCTGAATTCTTACAATACTTCCAAAGAGGGAAAAAAAACATGATCAAGTTTTTGCTATGTATTACACAGAATCGAAAAAGTGCACATACAAAATTGTTTCCCCCTTCTCAGGTCACCTTTCAGATCATGAGGTCATTATGAACTGTCTCAGCACTTTCACAAACTGGAGTCTGCTCAAACCATAATGCTTACAAAGTTTCACTTTGAATAGCCCTGATTTTCTCTGTCATTTGTTTTCACTTTTTATTTCTCTACAGAACATAAAAAGTCAGAAAAAGATTTTATTTTCCCCCTACATAGCATATAATTTACATCAATCATCCCAGGAGGTCAGTACCACTGGATTGTCATTTAAATACAATGAATTTAAAGTAATGAAGCTCTTGCTGGAGTGGATGGCCACAATTCTCAGAGAGAGAGAGTTTCCAAAGCATGTGGAGAAAACACAACGGGAGACCGAGTGAATTCATCACACCACAAAAATGTCTCCATCCTGTCGACAAAGTCATTAAAGGAAAATGAACCATTGTTACTCTAGACGTTTACATTCCTTCAGCATAATAACCTCGGTATAGAAACATTGGGGCAAAGAGAATTTGCACACACAGGAGAAAAAAAACTTCAATCTATTAAAAAAAAAAAAAATTCCAGATTATGTAATGAAAGAAATCCTCCATGCTCCAAAGAGGAGACGGAGTCTCTGCAGAAGCCACAACTAATAAGGAACCTTATGCAGTGGTACAGGGCGGTTTCTTTTCCTCCTGCCAACAAGTCAAAGTAAATGCCAACCTGGACAATTTTTTTCACATAACCCACAAATTATGTTCTCCTTTAATTACACAAATGTTTCTACCCTTTGCTGATCCATAGCCATCCTGGTTTTTAAGATCCCTTGTTGAGATTTCACCAGTACCATTTCCCTTTTCATATTCATTTACTTCCAGTATTTTTTTCAGTCACCACTAAAGCAATCTGTGAGGAACGCAGGGATTAGAAAAGTTTACCATGTTCATTTTTATTTACTTTTTTGGCAAAGGATGTCCAAATAAGAGAAACTGTCACATGTCTACAGTAAATCATGGCATATACCAGTTTATGAAAATAGACTGTACTTCTGTGGATGTCCCTCAAGGAAATATGACTTTAAAGCCAACTACCATGTAACCCCTGGTCAAAGAAAGTAATGTTAGACAGCTGCAGCAGAAATCCCTCCTTTATTGTAAATTATTCCATGGTGTGGCAAAGACCTGTTTATCATACTAATTAAAACAGAAACATTCTAATTGAATTACTACCTTTTATTGTCAAAACCATATAGCAATGTAATGTATAGATAACTTTTTTTTTTTAAATACAAAAGGGCTACCTTGATTTGAGCAAATACTGAAAGGGAAATCTGTTCTTTATTTTCAGTAACTGCATGGGAACAGGGAGCCTACTAAAAAGGGAGCAAGCTGCTGAGGAAACCCATGCCAGCAAACACCAACTCATACCTGTTAATTACAACAAATATGCTTGCAGACAACAGCAAGAATGTTATTTATCCATCATTTACAGCCACTGAAGCGCAGGGAATGGAATTGGTTTGCTGGCAAATATCCCAATTAATTGGGCATGCTATTTATTAGGATGCTGATTAAAGTGTACTCTGAAATATAATAGTTGAGTATAAAGTTGCCAACTCTTATTCACTCCTAGCTCGTAGGGATGAAAGCAGGAGAGTAGACTAGCACAATATGAAAATAATTATATATTCTGTGCCAAAATGGATTTGAGGCAATTCCAATGGCTGGAAATTAAAGATCTGGAGAGACAGAATTAGGTAGCACCGTGATCCTGAGGACAGAGGCTTGTGACCGAGACCTTCAATCTGTAGTAGCCATTTTGCACGTGTTAGCACTTCTCTCAGAAGCCAACCCATAGGCACACCCTTAAGTAAGCAGCATATTAATTAAACACAAAACAAGATAAAAGCAGAGTTTTGTTCCTGACTGATCTCAATCAATGCACTTGAAGAAAAACTACTTTAGGGGAGCCCTTTTCTCAGGCACTGACTTCTCCAGCCTGTCCAATCAGCTGCCCTAACTGTGCCTTAAATAGTGCTTTTTTTCCTGTACCCTTTTCAAAATCATGGCTTCCACAAATTAGACTGGGAGTTGCCACACACAATAAAGGAAGCATATGCTAATAGTTGTGTATGTTATCTGAAGTATTGCTTGAGGTTTGATATCTACCAAGATAACCACCAGGGCAAACCAAAAGCATGATTTGTAGCAGCAAAGAATTTCTTTCTCCTGCATCATTTTTAGCTCACCTTGTTAGTACTGAGGCAAGACCTGGGTAGAAGGCCCAACTGGCCATGATTATTAATGAGTTTAACAAGTCCACACATGCTTTTGTTCTTTCCACAGGGGTCACAGCATTTTGGCAACATCATGCATCACACCTCTGTAGACAGAGATATTCAAGTGTGACCTCTAAGGTTAGAGAGCTCCAGAAAAGGCTCTAAAAGCAGAAAGTGATCTTTGGTTCAGTCTTTCTTAAGAAACTGACTGAAGTATGTGCCCAAAAAAACATGCAGCTTTGAAGAGAGCACTCCAGCAGTATGCTGGATATCCTTGTCACCTAAAAATGAGGGCATTAAAGAGCAGATGAAGTGCAATTCTCCCAAGCAATGTAAAGAGCCAACACTCAGTAGTGTTGTAGTAGAGACTCCTCTAGCTAAGGGGCAGGAAGCAGTGTTGGCTAAATGTCCAAATGGATCTCAAGGAGTTTCCTGTAGCACAAGAGAGACTCATGACCCCTGTAAATCATGCCTGCCTATCACTCTGGCTGTCCTGCCTGCCAGCATTTTGCTGAAACCACTGTACTGCAAAAAATGCACTAGCCAAGGCAGCTTGAGCCCAACAGACCTGGAAGTGTACTTATTACCCTAAAACCAGGATATATTCTGGCAACTACAATATCAGGAGTAGGTTTCAATGGAAACACAGTCCCTATGATCAATGTAGGCAAGAAACCAGTTTCTCCAAAAGCAGGCCTCTATATGTGGCCATTAGACTTGCTCTGGAGAAGGCACTGACTGCATTTGTGAGGGCTGAGCTCAGTTATCCCATATCAAGTCCTCTGGGCTATGCTGGCTCACTCCACTTGTCTTTCCAAAGCACCTCACACAGTTCCTGGCTCATGGCGATATTTAGGTA
Organism: Anthoscopus minutus; assembly: GCA_013399455.1. NCBI lineage: Eukaryota > Metazoa > Chordata > Aves > Passeriformes > Paridae > Anthoscopus > Anthoscopus minutus. The sequence continues at coordinate 130,281 of VWYI01024398.1, read as the reverse complement.
GTCCCAGCCAGCTGTAATGGCATTGGAAGCTTAATTCTAGACAAGTGAATTGAGCCTTAGGTCACTATTGAGTATCAGGGTCGCTTAAAAAGCTAGCATAAATACAAACAGTTACTTTTAGTCAACCAAATGTAGGTGTCTGAACCTGGAACTCAGCTCTCCTCTAGCTGTCATTTGTCCAAGGAAAATAGCAGTTATATATAGTTACTTTTCACTTACATTAGATGTACCAATTGGAGTAATACGTTGCTTGAGGAAAATTTGCAGGTTTCTGAATCCTTTGTATCCCTAGCAAAAACATATCTGGGTCATTTGCCAGGGAGAACAGGTGGGATCATCAGGTTAACCATTTCCAAATGACATGGTTAAATTATTAAGGACTCCATTCATAAGCCTTTGGAAGGTGAGAATTAGCCAGAACACTGAACTTTCTTCTGCAGAAAAAAAATATAAGCAGAGAAAATTAGTTCTTTCTGGATTGCATATTCATATAATGAAAGTTTCCAGAATCAGTGCATTCAAAACTGTAATTTTTTGAGATATAGGAATAGTGCCAGCAATTTGCATCAAATTACCACTGGACTGCAGAGTAAATAACATCAGCCACAGGTTGCTAAAGGTTTAATTTCCTTAATGTTCTGAAACAAATTCTTGTTATTTGACCATGTAGAGCAGGTAGAATGCTGAGGTTATGGTTCTCTAACACTTCTTATTTCTCAGGGTGGGTGCCCAATGGTGGTAATCTGTGTACATTAGATATGCGATACAAATATATCAGAGAAGCCTTTTTTTTTCCTCTGTATAAATATTTAAATATTTAGGGCCAAATTCCATTGCTAAACATATGAACACAGCTGTCTTTGAGCTCATTGGACTGGTGCATGTGTATCTAAGGGCAGAACTTGGCCCTTAGGTTTTAGATTTTAGCACCAAGCTTCCAATGTAAAATAATGTGTGATCTGTAACACATAGGATAGCAGAAAGGCCTGGTTTTAAAGGAAGGGTACAATTACATATTTCCATCTTTCTTTTGCATAAGAAGTCCTGCTTTCAACAGAGGTCCTGAGAATATCCTTACCTCTTCACCAGACAGTCTTTATTTTGTATAAGGTGCTTCTCTGGCAGCTTTGGTCATTCCTGTAGCTGAGAAGCAGAGCAGGATACTTTTTTATTTCTTTGCAACTTCTCTCCCCATTCCATTCTGCCAGTTTCAACTTAGTATCATGATGAAAAATACAGAGCCATTTTAAAATACACTTACACTAATGATTTAGATACAAGTTTTAAATTATGAAAGTCAGAATGTTGATTTTAAACTATAGGCAGTGTGTTGAGATCAGCCAAAGGATACACCCAGTCAACCTTTCCAATGAGCCAATATTAGTGCTAGGATAAGCCAAAGCATTTTGACTGGGAGAAAAAAGTTTTGGTGTCTACAGAGTGCCAAACAGAGCTCTTGAATCAGGAGAGATTCTTTCCCTGGCTTGCTACCTCTTTTATCCCTCACTTTGAAAGTATTTGTAAAGTATTTAGATTTTTGAGCATCTTCTTTTTTTTTTCCTTTTTTTCTTTTTTTTTTTTTTAAGGCTTACATTCATCTAACATCCAGGGCCAGGAAAGATATGGAATGACTGCATGGTACTCATGCAATATTGCGTGACAGGACATACAGTGTGATTGAAACTGTACCAATGCCAAAAAAAAAGAGACAATGCCAAAAAAAAAGTTACAATGGCCAAAAAAACCCCAACTCTAAACAAAGAAAAAAATAGAAAAAAAAATCCTGCAATTATAAGTGTAGTGATTGACCTCTCTGAAATTTCTTCAGGGTTTCAAAATTCTTCAAGAATTGCTCTCTCCAATCTAATATAGCTCTGTATTTTATCATTATCAAAAAATACTCAGACTGTTATCAACTCTGTGAGCTTACTGAACAGTTAATATATTTTAGTCGGTTTTGTGACAGTCAGGATCTTGTTGGGAATTAAATTATTTGAGGGATGGAAGGCTTTTGGAAGACTTATGAAGTTCACTGTCTACCTTTGATTCCTTTCCTGTGGCAATATGCTAATGCTTATGGCATCCAGCAAAAAAGAGAAAGATCTTGCACAGTTTTAAAGTTTTACAGATACAATTATAATTGAAAGTGGACTTCTAGCTTCCTCCAGTCTTTTTAATCTACTACACAGATAGACAGACAGACAGACAGATTAAACATTAATCCTTCTAAAAATGTTGCTCCATTTGTGGCCAAAATAGTATTTTATGGTATTTATTGCAAAGGTCAACTAGAAGTTCTGTACAAAATAGCATCTTCTTTTATTCACTTGAAAAATAACTTCTGCTTCAATTTCCTTCCTCATATGCCAGCTTATTCTTTGCGTAATTGCAAAAACAAATACCATAGGAAAAGGAAACCTCTCTTGAAATCCATTTCTATTATGATGCTTCCACAGAGCTGGTCAGTTATTAATGAACATCTAAGAAATAGAGATACCCAACCCAGTCTAGTTTGACAAAATAGTTTCTCATATTTTTCACATGGGCTCAGAAGAGCATATAGTGTGTGTGAAGAGCCTGCAAGATTCAGCATTATTTTTTATGTCAGCAATCTCACATAATGAGAGCACTGATCACTTACTTATAGTATGGGTAGTTTCTTCCACTAACTGTTCTCTAAATTAGCATAATATGTGGCAATTGGCTTGTGGCCTTCAACTCTGTATTGATGTAGATGATAAGGGACTGTACATTAAAAGTCCTGCTCATCTCTGACATCCTGCAGGTGTACACCAGCAGAGAAATTCACAGGCCATGCTGTCAGAGGGGACTTTGCACTATCCCAGGCATACTGATTCGGGCCTTTTAGACCATGAATATTTTGGTAGGCATGTACTTGCCCAGAGAAAACAATGTGTTTTCGACAACTGCAGTCAAAATGCCCGCCTACTCTACAAACATCTTGGTGCAGGGTTGAAAACAACTGCTCATCCACTGTGGACAAAGTCAGTGAGTTCAACACCTGTTGTAACAAATTCTTCTGTACACTCTGTGGCAAATCCCATAAAGGCAAGTTATCCCATAAGCCCTCAACAGGGCTATGGTAAGCAATGAACTTACCTGACCTTGTCCATACCAGTGAGGCAACTACTTCTACTAGTACTTGAGTGGACCTCAAGGTGGAAAACTATTTTTGACACCCCTCATCAAAAACAGGTCATTCTAGAGAAGGCAAAGCCCCAGCAACATTACAGGCTGTACATGCTGAAATGCAGTGGGATAAGTTAAGGACAAGGGATCATCACTCAGAAAGGCACTTAATCATTTTAAATTCAGAATACTTTTGTTGTGGAATGTAGAATTAATGAAGTTTGTATTGATAATTTCACATATGATAGAAGAAAATAAGAAAACACATTGTATGCATATATTAAATCAAGTCTACTTAGTCCAGTTCCCCTTTCACTCCAATGTAAATCAAGAGGGGTAGAACTGAAAGCCATCGAGTTACTTGTACATGAGAAACACATATTCCTGTAAACATGGTATACCTTATTCTTACTTCTTCTCACTTAGTTTTAAAGATTGCCTGAAATAGTTCTGTCTCTACTGGACACAGAACATAAAATGAGAGGAAGGGGAGCATAGAAGGAGCATGATGATGGGAATACAGGGTGGGCAACCAGGAGAAGCAAAGTGTCCCATTCTCATTTACCCCAAGATAAAGAGCAAACAGCTTTCAGATTTACTAAAGATTCTGAACACATTGAGAGTTCTCTGTTTATTTCAGATGTGTAAAATGCCATAACTTGCCATTAAATGGAGCTGGGCATGCAAGTGCATGCATGAAGATAACATATTAGTTACAAGAATTATAATTGTCCTGTCATTATCTTTTCTTTCTTTCCTGAACCAGAGTAAATGTGCCATAATCTAGCAGGAATCTCATGATAAATAATGTTAGGAATAGCTTTTTTTTTCTTTTTTAGCTGCCAAATGTCTATTTTAGACATAACATCACTCTTTACTGTAGGCTTCCACATTAAAGCAACATGAACAGTAATGTCTCTAAGCAAGCATGAATGATTGGCTGCAGATTCTTTACCAAAAAGGGAGTTTATTTACTCCACACAAGTCATAAATTTCCTTAGAAAAACTATCAGTGGTAATCTACATGTGGTGTTTAGTAAATAGAGCTTTCCTTTGCTTCCCTCTTGTCCATGTTCTTCAGTTGTTAAAAACAGTGGAAGATGGTTTTTTCATGCCTAAAATTATAAATTATTCCAGCTCTCTAAAATGTTGTGGAAATAATGAGCTGAAAGACTTAACATGTTCTTCACCAAGATGGACATTTGGACATGGAAATGTGAAAAAGGATAAGATGAGTAACTGGAAGCAGCAAGTTAGCTTCAGTCTTGCCTCTGCTTCCTACATGAAGCAGCACCTTATTCCACAAAAGCTCCCATTGAAATCAGTGGGCTGCAGACAAAATAAGCATTTTCTTTCTTTTCTTAACAAATTTTAAAAATAAAAATAAAAATAAAAAATAAAAAGGAAAAGAAAAAGAAAAAGAAAAAAAGAAAAAGAGGGTGGGATCTGCCTTTTCATGTAAAAGGCTTTTATCTGCTCAAAAATCGCGCTAACCTCAGGGTGCCAAGCACAGTATCTTTGAAAGCATTCCAGGGATGGGAGAAGCTCCTCTATCTTCTCCAGTACAAAGGGAAGCTTGGTAGTAATGAGAGCTGCTTTGGTCTTCCAAGAAAGTGCTGCATCTGCTTTGCCCCCTCTGAGGACCTCTTGTTTGTACCACCTGGATACTTCCAGGTTCTGTCGTTCTTCTTGTATTTCAAACAGGAGAACATCTGAGTGACTGTCTTCGTGATGAGTTTTGTGAGAAGACAAGAGGATTCTCCCTTGCTTTTCAATATGTGCATTTAATAAAGTATATAAGTAGTTATATGGTAAACTAGAATAACAGGTTTTGGTATTACATCATGTAAGCTCCTAATATCATAATGCTCTTAATATCCTAAGGTCAGAGAACCAGAACCTTTTGAACACATTTGAATGTCTACTGTTAATGGCTAAGATTTTAATTATTCTTGATCCTTCTGGGGCCTGACCAGCATTAGAAACAAGTAGTTTAGAACTTATCATGCTTATCATAACTGAATGATGAAGTGTGTTGTGAAAGAAATGTCCAGAATTTGTACATGACTATTTTTTCACTTCAAAACAGACTACCCCAAAAAAAATCTGTAGAGAACTTTGACTTCTGAACTATGAGTATAAGCTAGATTTCAGCCTGTAAGGAATTTTTATGGTTGAATTATAGACTTCTAAAAGACAGTCATTCTGATTATATTTTTTATAAGCTACTATTAACTAGGATGAGACCTTAAAGGAGGAATAGATCCCATCTCTATCTGCTGACTCAAGACTTTCTTATCCTTTCTTCTTAACCAGTGCAGCCTACTATCAGGGTAGACTAGATATTGGTCATAACTTGACTGACTACAGATCCAATCCAGTCTAGCAAGCCCAGTGCTGCCATAGAGACTTTGCAAAATTCAGCTGCAAGCTCCTCCATCTGTACTGAGCACGCGTGAGAAAAACCTCAACAATTTTCAGCAGCTTCTAACTCAGCCAAGTTCGGGTGGATCCTTTTGGTCAGGGACAACAAAAGGAACTTATCTGTTTTTTCTTATTATTCCTCTCCTACTCAGAAAAACTTCCCATCCCAGCTCTGAAACATATATTGGGCTGAAATCTTAAAGTGGTGTGATACAAAGTGTTTTCTCTTAATGCTGATCTTAGAAGCAGCAAAAGTATTTCTGCTGCAAGTTTCCAAAAAATTCAGCTTGAGGCAGACTCAGGATTGAAAAGATCATCCTGAACAGCTAAAAATTGGCAACATTATGTGAGTGAAAACGAGGTCTCATACTGAAAAGTGGTAGACAAGCTTAGTTGCAGATACTGCTGGCAGCTTCACCTATAACATTTTTTCTGCCAGATCTTTGGTCTTCTATTACTAGAGAGAATGATTCCTGTGATCTCTAATGTTTTGTCACCTGGCATTATGGCTTGTTTTTGGAGTGGCACTGTTGTTTCCTGTGACTTGGCTGCCAATTCCACAGCACTCAGTTTAAGGGATTGCTCCTGTTCTGCCCCCACACTCAAGGGCTGAAGGCCACGCCTGATGTGGGTCACACACACATTTCTGCTAAGATGTATGCTCAGCATTTTCAGGATCACATTATGTCATACCATAAATATGATTATTCTTGGTGCCCTGGTCTGGCCTGAGTCTATTTTCAGGAAAGAAAAGGCCAAAAAAGTTCTTACAGGCCTTAAAGGGTTGGTTTGCTTTGCCCATTGTGCTTGTTGAACATTTGCCATATGCTTCCTTCCTTGTGTTTCACTCCAGTAGACTGCACCATCTCTTTCATAGCTGTCGTCTGTTTTCATCCTTTTTAGAACAAGCCTGTCACTATTCAGTGTTTTTCTAATGCTTCAGCTTCAATCTTGTGTTATTAACAAAGAATTTTTTCCTGCCATCCATGCTATTGAAAATAGATTTACAATGGGAATCGTCATCATTGCAACACTGAGAGAGTAAATGCAAGGATCTGGTGCTGTGCTTGTGGTTAGAAACAGTAAATAACCCTCTCCCACTAGAGACTGACTTACATCTTATAGCATTCTCCTGTGTCAGTTTTATCTGGCCAGAGAGCACTTCATTAGACTCTTAAAAAACAGCATGCAAAATTTAGGGACTTTGCAAGGTTCCAGATGTATAAACCCTTTTTAATTACAGCAATACCACCTACTTTCCCCACAGTTAAGTCAAGAGAACCAGTTTTCGCTAAGGTCAACAGGAGAAATAACCAGGAAGTTTCTGGTTCATGCTGCTTTTGCATATGCTGGAATAAGGAAAAAAAAAATTAAGTTATCATATTTTAGCCTTTATATCTCTAACACAGCAAACTGATTTCATCTGAATTCATCCAAGGGAAAAAAAACCCCAAAACTCTTTTCCTCACTCTGAAATTAGTTAAACTGAACCTGGAAGGAGAATTAATGGAAAGGGACAAAGTTGGTCTTGCCATGAGAAATGAGTTTTTCCTCACTATGAAGACCCCAGAAGCTTCTTACAGCTAATTTTTAGTTTGCATTTTGCAACTTAAAAAAAAAAATCTTTGAAAAAGACAGTCTATACATTTTTCTAATCTTACTACACATCCAGCTTTTTAGTGTAGAAAGCACAGGTTCTCTTTCCAACACATTACTAGATGACAAGTAGGCTGACATTTCTTTCTCTTCCTGATGAGGACATTGTTTGCTGCTTTAAACCTCTCTAAAATACGTGCATCACAATGGGGCATAAGTGGCTGCAGACAGGGAGGGAAACGGGAGAACTCCACAGTAGCACCCACGCCTAGGCTTGCAGTCCCTGCTTATTAGAGAAGCAGAAAATACATCATTTAGGAAAAATACAGAAGCAGTAATTGTTTACTTTGTTGTTTGTACAGCCCGTGTTTCATTCTGTGCCATGGAGAAGCCAACAGTTTTTCAGCAGGGACAGGGCCAGTTTCCTACCAAAGTTCCAATTTTTTTTCCTGGTATTATTGGATGCCAAGCCCTGCTCATCTGTGGACCTCTGAGAATTTAACACATATTTTTCTATCTCAGAATATATATGTGTAGTACTTAGGGCCACATTCTATACTGAAGGAAAACTTGCTAAAAGTCTTGTCTGAAATCCCAGAGCATTCAGCATCAAATTCCAAGACAGAATGCAAGAGTCTCAGCTCTCAGTTCTCACTTCCTACTGAAAATGCTGGGGGGAAAAGTAAAACTCTAGTTCATTTTTTTTAATGCAATCATTTTCTAGCCTGTCTATAAAATCTTTATACTTTTGTTTGTGTCAATGCTAAAAAGCTGTGCATGATGCTGAAATATTAAATGCTTTCAACTAATTTAAGGACACAAAGAATCTTCTTTTATCTGGGCTGTAAATCAGTTGGGCAGGGACACAGTAGTTAAACAAGCCATAGTAGTCCATAGTCTGAGTAAGAATGCTGCAGTTACAGAACTCATTACCACACGCCTACTTAGCAGACCGAATAACGTGCTAATCTAGAGTTACTATTTGTCATACTTAAGAAAAAGCAAAGAATAGCTGGGCAAACAGTCAACTTCCAACTAAAGCGAAAGTACAGCGCTGCCAAGAGACACTGGAGCTTATCTCACCCCTACTGAAATGAATGGAAGTTCGGGCAAAACCTGCTCTAGCATTAAGTTTACTTAAGTTCACATATTTTGGCTCGATGCACACTTTCATGAGTGAACAAAAAACTTCGGGAAGGTGGATGTTGGAAACAAGAACACTGGCAATTCTTTCACTATAGTAATAATTGCTGACATTGCTGTAGTCGCTCTGGCTAAAAATATCAAATACAATAACAAACCCAGTGAACCCATTCATTTATTCCCATTTCACAAAGGCTATTTACATACACATAGAGGCTCAAAATAAGTTCTGTATTCATCGTATTTGCTGCACATTCCAGCCCAGCAAACTGGCATCGAAACTATTTATTTAGGGAACATCATCCAGGTTAGAATCTTTCATATCTGATAATTATTTTTCATCTTGAGCACCCAGTACTTAAAACAGGAGCGTACTGGGCCTGTGTTTTGGAAATGTGATGGTAAACAAACTCAGTGCTCTTTACCTTTTTCTCCAACAGCAGTCTAGTTATGGCCATTATTCATAACAGGGTTAAAAGTGAAAAAGCTAAAAGACAATTTAAATTGCAGCAAGCACAGCCATACTAATGAAAATTCGATATTATAAAGTGGATCTGAAGGTGTTTGTTAAGATATAACTTGCAGTGCAAGCACATTTTTTCACCAACCTCCTATAATTCTCTAAGATCTTAAAATATGACCCATTTTGCAACCAGTGCTAAAATTCCGAGAAGTTCTGAAATAAAACCCGAGGAGAACCGAGCAGCAGGGTTGCTCTCCATTCCAGCCAAATCCAAGCCAACGTTCCAGATTATATATATCGTAACATGAATGACTTCTTCTGAAAAATCCCATCCAGCTTTTATGTAGGTTCATAAACATTACTGGTGCTTTTATTAATTTGTCTGTAAGCATTTAAATAAAATTCTAGAGCTCTGAGCCGTGATCTGTTCCACACTGTAGTAAGTTCCTGTTAAATGTGTAAATGTTCAGCAGAAAGATATTTTTGCACGGAGACTGAAAATCAGCTGTGCCAGATACCTGAAACTTTGTTAGGGCACTCAGTGGAAAAATTTATTTTGACATTATAAATAACCCTGGACTATTTTAAGTGACCTTAAACTGGTAGCTTCCAATTACTTATTTTAGTTTATCCTAATTAACTTTTTATTTTATTTTAGTAGGAAGAGAGATGACTGTAAAATTTTTAGTGTGACTAATTAAAAGTGGAAACGTATCTTCTTGTCTGAAATGAAATAAATCATGATTGTCAGGCTTATATAGCATTTGGATATAAAACAACTCTTTGCCTTCTTTCTAACGCCTTTGGAATGGCTCTTTGGGAGTGCATTAGAGCCAGCTAAAGGAGGGGGAAAGAAGCCAAAATAATCTATGGACATAAATATTTTTCCAAAATAAGTATGAAAAAATGTATTTTCTGTATCACAACCACAGCAAACCAGAGCTTCTGCATATGTATTAATCCGTATAGGTGATGAGTAATTGTGCCTTGGAAACGCCTGTGGCCGCTTTTGGGGAAAAGCAGATCCCGGTGGTTGACAGGAGAAGCAGGGTGAGCTCAGGAGGGGTTTGCAGTATTATCCACATGGATCGCGTTTTCTCGACGGGAGAGAAAACTTCCAGAGCCCTTGCAACCTTGGGCCGGGAAAAAAAAAAAAGGAAAAAAAAAAAGAAAGAAAAAACAGAAAAAAGAAAAGAAAAACGTTGAGGAAATAGAAAAGCGGAGAGCACAGATCCCTGCGAGGCAGTGGGTCGGGGGTGCCGCTCCCCGCGGGAAGCGTGGGAAAGCCGCGGAGCGGAGGAAGGCATGGATGGAGGGCTGGATGGCGGGATGGATGGACGGATGGATGGACGGATGGATGGATGGACGGATGGCTGCGGAGCCGCGGCTGAGTGGGCGCCCGGCGGGTGCGGAGCGAGAGCGGCAGCCGCAGCCGCGGTGCGCGGGGCGAGAGCTCTCCCCTGTGACCGATCGGCGGAGCTTGCGGATTGTTCTCTGCTCCGGAGCCGAGTGGGGCAGGAGCCGCCGCCGCTGCCTCTGCACACACCTTCCCCGGGCACAGCCGGGGTTTGCCCCAGGGCCGCAGGCATTGGGGGTAGCGGGGCAGGAAGGCTCGGGGGCAGCGGTGCCGCCCGGCAGGAGTAGGGCGCGGAGGCTGCGCGGGTGCAGAAACAGCCCCGGAGGTGCCCCCAGCACCAGAAGCCACCACGGGCACGCCGAGCTCGGGCATGCGGGGCAGCTCCGCCGACTTTTGGCAGAGTCCGGCGGGACAAACCCGGCTGGGTCGGGGTGCCGGGCTCGGGGCTCGGAACAGCTTTTGGAAGCGCCACATCCCCCGCACCCCCCAGCGCAGACACACACACACAGCGCCCCGAGTCACACACAGGCGGCGAGCAAGGAGCACACACGCAGCGCCGACTTTTTACAAGAAGGTGGAAGTAGCAAGTCGGAGTAAAGCCTTAGAAATTAGAGGGCGGGTTGTGATAGGCTGTTATCTGCGCGGGGAGGCGGTGACACTTTCATACCATTGGGTATGTAAATGGTTTTTAATAAGATCTGCCCTTTTTTTTTTTTTTTTTTTTAAGGGAGAAAACAAACCAGGCTCCCTTTACCTTAATAGTCTGAGGGGGGTTTTATAGCTTTCATTCATTCAAGGAAATGGTTTAGGCTTTAGACTACCGGAGACTTAGCAAAAACCTCTTTGGCACCAAATTATTCTTACCTTTTTTTTTTTTTTTTGCAAACAATATTTTTCATTCTTTTTTTTCTTTTTTTTTTCTTTTTTTTTTTTCTTTTTAACTTAAACAAACAAGCCCAAAAGTGTTAATGGAAAAAACCCGGAGAGAAGTGGAGATCGGAGACCATCTCATACTTCCCCCATTCCCCGTCTCTCTCCCAGTGGGTGAGAGTTTCTCGTCCTGGGGGGGATGCACATTGGTTTATTTATTTTGAAGGCTGCAAAAGTCTGAGGACTGAAGCACCACGTGCTGCTGACTCTCATCAGCATAATGATCGCCTTAGCCAGAGAGTCCTGTATATATAAACCACAAAAACCTAATCATTAGAAATCCCAGCCTCCAAAAACCACATTCAGGACAAAAAAACTGTGGCGTGGGTTTGTTATTTTTTTTCCGGCTCCTTCATCTTCCCCGACCTCAACTTCTTGGGACCCAAAAGAAGTTTGTAACTTTTGGTTGCTTTTTTTCATAATTATTATTTTTAACCTGATTTTCCAGAAAGAAAAATAACTCAAACAAAGCGACATTTTAATGATCCTTTTTTGCTGCTGTTGTTTATCAAGAGCAGAAAAAAAAAAAAAAGGCAAGATTTTTGTTCGCCTATTCAACTCAACGGGACTTGGATCCAGCAGCGACCCAGCAGCGACTTCATGTGAAGGACCGCGCTGCACCGAGGCTGCCTTTTCCTAGAATTTGCTTGGTCATATTTTAGAAATCAGCCTAAGAAGGGGTGTTTTATTGTTGTATTGATTGGGGTTTTTTTCAGCTATGATCCCTGCTTCTTTCTCCCTGGGAATCCGAATGTTCAACTTTTCTTAAGTCCTGATCCTCGAAAAGGAACTAGCTAAAAAGTTTCTTTTAATTATCAGTCCTGTGACTTTCCTCTTCACCCCAACAACCCCAGTAACTGTTTCCCCGCCGAAATCGCTTCGGGAGTGCCTTTTTTTTCTGAGGGGGGGAGCCACTTTTCCCAAGCCCCTTCCCGAGCTCCCGCTTCCTGAAGCCAAAGGCAATAAGCGGGGGAACCCAGCGGCTCGTCGCCTGTGTCCCAACGAGGCTTTTTGTTTGCTCCTTCTTTTTTTTTTCTTTTTCTTTTTTTTTTCTTCTGTGTGTGTGTCCGGAGGAGGAAGATTTCTTCGGAGGAAACGGAGACGTTCCCCTGAACCCCCCCTCTCCTCTCCGCTCCTCTCCGGGGCTGAGTTACGCTACGATTCTGGCCGTCACCAGCAGCAGCAGCCCAGGAAGCTGAACCGGCAGCGAGTTCTACTTCTCCCAAGACGATCTTTGGAAAATCCGGAAAAGAAAAGAAGACGGGGAGGGAGGAGAAGAAAAAAGGGAAGAAACTCGAGCACTTGAGGGAAGAAGCGGTGGCTAGAAGGAGGGAAAAGAGCAGAGAGACTGTGCGAGAAGGAAGGAAGGAAGGAGGAGGAGAAGCAGCGGCGCTTTGCAGCTGGGCAGAAGCCGGGACCATGCAGTTTCCAGCCGGGCTGTGCTGAGAGGGGCAGCCTCGGACCCACCGCCAGCCTCTGCCTCCTCGCTGCTCCAGGCTGCAGGCGCCCCCAAAGCGGCATCACCCCTCGCCCCGTCCATCTTTCTTTAAAAAAAAAAACCAAAACAAACCAAAAACAGACTGAGATATTTTTTTCTCGTGCGTTTAATCCGCTCCTTTTTTTTTTTCTATTTTTTGCCTGATTTGCCTTTTTGCGCCTTATCCTCACCCCTCCACTTTTTCATTCATCCCTTTTTTCGCTAGATATATATAATTTTTTTTTTAACAACCCCCTACCTCCCACTACACGCCTCCTCTACCAGCGATCCCCCTACC
>VWYI01024398.1:0-116885 GCA_013399455.1 Anthoscopus minutus | reverse complement strand
CCCCCATCCTGCAACGCCTCCTGTGTCCCCGCGGCCCGGAGGGCTTCTCTGACCCCCACTCCTGCAATGACTCCCTGCCCCGCGGAGTGTTCAAATCCTGCAGCAGCTTCTGTATCCTGTCATCGTCCTGCTGTGCCTTCTGTGCCCCTGTCCCGCGCTGTCTCGGAGTGCAGCCCCCTCAGTGCCTCTCACTCCCCTCTCCCGGTCCTGCCGTAGCTGCCGTGGCCCCCGTCCTGCTGCGCTTCCTGTGACCCCCATGCTCCAGCTCTGCGCCCCTCACCCTTGCTGCTCTCCCGGTGCCCCCCATGCTCTGCCCGCCCCCCCTGCGCGGCCCGCACCCCCAGAGCCATCCCATTATCTCCATCCCCACGGGACACTGCCGCCGTGTCCTCCCCGCAGCCCAGCAGCACCCTGTGCCCCCCTCAGCATCCTCCCGCGAGACCCCCCTGCTCCCCCACTCTCTCTCCCTGGGCTTTTTTTGGTGGAAACCTGCTTTCCCTCCCTGGGGAAGGAGGGAGTCAGTCCTCGGCCGGAGCTCACTGTGGCACCGCTCCACCTCGAGAAACCAGTCCCTGAGCCACGGGGGTGCCCCTTCCTCCTCTCCGCTCTCGGGAGTGGGACTGGAGGATTTGGGGTTGCTCTGAAGTGTGTGGGGGGAGGCTGGAGTCCGAGGGTCAGGCTGGAGTGGCAGAGCGGGATCGGGGCTTTGCCTTCCAACAGCCCGGGCAGAGATGGGGCTGGGAAAGGGGGACGCAGAGCACCTGGAGGGGGGGACACGGGGCCCCTTCCCTTCTCCTGGTGGACATCCGAGGAAGTGGCTGCCCAGAGACGCTCTCCTTGGCAGGGTCGCACATTTCCATAATAAATCCCACCCCGTTCTGCACTGGAGATGCTGCTTTTAATTTTCTGTCTCCATCCCTATGGCGCGCTAATGAGAGGAAACGGTTTTAGAAAAAAAACTGTAATAATAACAACAATAATTGCGTGCTTTAAAGCAAACCCTTTTCCTCCTCTAGTAATATTTCCAAGTGTTCCCCCTGGACTTTTCCTTCCCGTGGCTTTTGATAGGGAGGGGGCAATGGCTGGGGTGTCCCCAGGTGCCTTCTTGAGCAAGTCATGGGTCAGAGTGAGGTGGGATTGCCCGTGAGGATCTCAACATATCCACATTTTCCTGTGAAAAATAACACAGAGATCTTTGAAAATACAGAAAAGTTTGGAAATGGTCTCACCCAGAGCGTTCCAGAGCATTGCCTTTTTCTTGTGTTTCCCGTCTGCCAGCCGTGTTATCATGGCCGTTTGTCCGGGAAGAAACAGTAAAGGTGGTTAAATGAGCCCCTGGTAAAGTGAGTGATGATACCTATGGAGGTTTGCTTTGAAGATGTTACGGGTGTGCGGGTGACACTTGGCTAAAGTGCTCGTGTATGTGGGAATAGCTCGGACAGGATGGAATTACGGGAGCAACCCTTTGCACAGGGCCTGCTTGTGCAGGACACGATGGTCGGACTGAGCAGAAATGGCAGGAATATGGGGTGTCTTTTGACTTCATGGCTTAGTGTTGCACTCAGAGGCTCTCTACATGTAGATCACAGTGATTCTGATTCAGAGGGGCTGCGGGGTAAGGAGGAGGAGCTTTAAGAGGATTGTGATTATAGTTTAATTGAGCGCTAGATTAAGTTGGTGTTATAGTTACTCTTTAAAGCAGGGACGCGGGAGTTGTTGCATTATTGTGCTCGCTTTGCTGTTCTCATTTGAGGTGTCTCAGCCTTCTCCTACCTCACAGCAATTCAAAGGATGCGGTCGCATCTCATTAGAATAAGGGAAAGATCTAAACTAAATATTAAAGTATTTAGAATATTATTACACAGAGAATGCTTACATGTGATAAAAAGGTACACAAAGGATTAGACTGTTCCCCAATCTTTTTGTGTTCATATATATGTGTTTATATGTGTCTTATATGTGGATCCTCATTGCTGACATGGAGGTGCAGATCAGACCGATTTTCAGATGCATCAGAGGCACATGTTGCCCCTTGCACTCAGCTGCTATGGGTGCAGCTGTGTTTTCATATGCAGTAGGCACTTTTTAAAATATGCCAAAATTATATATGCCCTTATTTACCTGTGAATTAATTTGAAACTCACTTAAAATACTTTTGACCATTTAAAAAAAATCTATTTCATTTTTCAAATGTAACTTGCATGCAGCTGCCCAGTAGTTTTAGACCAAAGGAGCTGCCTGTATCACAGTGAAACACTTGATTGTGTTACAACAGAATGGGAAACAGCTCTGAAAGGGAAAAGAGACAGATTTGAGCTATAGAAATCTCAGCTAAACAATAACTTGAAAATGAAATAGCTCACAGACAACACACTTTGTGAAGTTTTATTGGCAATAAATAATATGTTGATGATAATGTTTTGAGTGGTGTGTTAAGAGTGTCATAATTCTCTCACAGCGATCTCAAGCGAAAACGTACGCTGGATATAGCACTGTTTTAATTTAAAAAAACAGATATAAATCATATGCAGGAGAGGAAGTATGTTATAAACAGTGCTGGTTTTGATTATAATTTTTTGAAATAGTGTTGGCTTAGCATTAGGTTTGAATTTTAAGTATTAATATTTGCACACACTGGGGAGGGAGTCCCTGTCGCGTGCTCACTCAGAAGATTGTTAATGCAGACTGACTTTGTGGGGAAGAGTATTAGATGAGTACTTGTTAATACAACTCTAGCTATTAATAATCAGAATAAAATAAATGGATATTGTGCACCCAGGTCCAAATCATATTCACTTCTTAATCTCGAGTCGTCAGAATTTGGCCCCTCTTTGGGAGTTTTTACTGCAAGTCACAAAGTACCAGACTGCCATGCTGGACGTTAGTAGTGACTTCTGTATGATGCTTATAGCATCAGAGAGTCTTAGTGGACCTAAAGGCAGGGGAAACATTTGGATATGGAGCCTAAAACATTTCTCCAGTAGCACCACAGTAGTTCAGGGTCTGTCAGCATTTCCCTCCAAACCCCAATTTTCAGAGTTTATAACTCAGCTGTTTTAAATAGCTTCAAGCTGAAACCTGCTGTATAAATTGTCAGCCCAGATGTAGATTTGAAACAAAAAGTAGCATGAATCAGTTATTCTGTTTTAAGTTACAGGACACTGAAATATTTTTAATAGTATCAGATGCTCTTTTGGCGATGTCTGGGAAAAGCATTCTCAATACAGAAGATTTTACATTCAGAAGCTGCTTGAATTCAGTGTTTTGCAAGAAAGCTTTTGAAGTGGCAGATATCAATGTATGAGAGGAACTAGTTAGCATCTACACTAGTGTTGGCCTTTTTTTTTTTTTGCCAGACAAGCATTTACTCTGCAGAAGGTCTGAGTACCTGCTGTTGTATAGGAGTTTTGCTTTGTGCTTATGACTTCCGTCTTCAGGCTACATACTTTGGCCAGTTCAAATCCCACTGGACCGAAACTGGGCAAACAGGTTGCCTAACCAGAATTGTGTTATGCAAAAAACACATAGTTATTTTCAACTCATAAGAATTGGTTTGGTTTTATTTTGGGGATTCATGTACCTTTTTGGGCTCTAGCTGAAAGAAAAAAAAAGAGCAAAATCAACTTTTTATCATCAAAATGTGTAGGGAGCTTAATATGGAAAATAAAGATTTTGAAATAGTAGAGATATTGAGTATTAAAGGAATATGCACTGTGGCTAATTCTAATCTTTAATTTTTAACATAGTCCTTACTCATTTCATAGTACATTTACAATCCTCTTTCTAAGAATATGCAATTAATTTTGTATTGATACATGGCATAAAATTGACAAATCGCATTTTATGCCAACAGTCTTTCAGTATTACAATTACTTTTGAAAAATTCTCAAAATGATGGGTACTTCTCCAGGTTTCAAACTTTTTTTTTGCAAAGCTTTTTTCTACCCAGTGCTTTATGTATCTGGGCAATAGTCTTAGGCTATTTTGTGGCAAGAAAGTATCAAAGAAAAGAATAAGCCCTTTACCCCTGTTGTCTTTCAAGTGAGCTTCCTATGTTATAGGGCTTTATTCTATGAGCCAAAGTTTTTATTTTCATCTCTGATTTCAGTTTGTCTTGTCCTTTGGTCCTCTCTGCAGGAGATGAACAGTGATATTGCATCCAAGGCTTCTCAGTAACGATGCAGCTCTTGATTAGCTGCAATTGTTCAGCAACAGCAGCGGCACGTGAAGCTCTGGGCTGATGGCTAAGCTGACAAATTGAACTGACATTGAGTGGAAAGGGCAGGAAGCAAAGCTCTGAAAAGCAACAGAGGACAGAGGGAAGCCTTTTAAAGGATTTTACTCCCTCCTGCCAGGTGTTATAAGCTGTACCTGGGTTTGGGACTGAGATGGGGCTGTGATGCTGCTGCCTGTCCATGCTCTGAGGTACCTGGGGACAAAGAGGTGAGCTGAGGCTTCAGGCACCTTGCTCCCTCTTCCCAGGCCCCTGGCAGCCTTCTGCTTCCTGCTGCACTCTCAGGTACTTTGCATTTCTGGAGTTAATGTGATTTTCTGTTGTTTTGTGAGGTATAAAAGGCGTAGGGTGCAACTCCCTGGGATGCTGATGGGCACGACAAGACTGTCCAGAGATAACGTGGTCTGTTGCAGACTGGGAAGGGAGTGGTTTATAAGTAGTCTCAAGCTCCATGCTTCACAGTTTAAGCCAGTATCCATTTGTTAATGGTTAGAGTCAGCTCTGTAATCTGTTCAACAGATTATTATTTGTGATTTGATTATTATTTATTATTCCTTATACCTGGCTTTAAAGCTGTCAGACCTGGTTGCTGCCAGACCCAAGGCAGAGAGTTATTGGGACCTCAGATCTTAGCCACAGTGGTGGTTCCTCTGTTTCTATGTTCAGGGACTTTCATATGACTTAAAAGTAAAATCTTTGTTTGATACATGAAGACCTCACAGTAGTTTGTGGCAAAACTTAGCTTTTAGTTTTGGATGGTATTACCTGGTCTTTTATGCAAAAAAGAAAAGCAGGTAAATTCTTTTCAGTGTTTAAGCTTAACTTGCTTCTTTCTCTTCAATATTTCTTTTAAATAAAATAAACTATAGTTTTCAGTAATACGGCCTATGTCCATATGATTGCAATTCCTCTTTATTGTTTTAGAGAAACATTGTACAGTTTACTGGGCTACATAATGTTCTCTCCATATCTCCAAAACTCCTCATTCTTTCCACTGAATTAATATCACCTGCAACCTGCAATTATTAGTTTCAGCCAGGATCATTTATGGAAAAGACATTTCAGGGAGGCCATATGACAAAAATGAAATATATTTCAGGAGACAGAATAAATTACTCAGAATAGTATAAAAATTCATATCTAACCATGTAAATTGGTAGTAACTGAAAGGGGCGAAACATATTGTGCCTTAAGATATTTTTTCGTAGGTAAGTTTTGGCTCAGCCATGCAATATTTCTAAATCTCTTCTTGTTATAAATTTATTTTCAACATCAGAATTAGCCAACTGGGGAAAAGATTATTTTATTAATGCTTTTGTGGACATTTTTGCCCTGTGTGTGTATTTTTTTCCTAGTAACTTAGCATTCTTTTTTAACTTTATTTTTGCTGTAAGAAGCCACAGAGCACTAATACTGTAGGTGTTTTCAAATCAGAAGCTGTCTGCTCCACGACATTTATTTAATCAGATGTTGGAGCACTGCACAACCACTGAAGCATGAAAGGGAGACTATCAGGTAGCTGGAACATAAGGAGAAATGAAATACTTTGATATCTTCTGTTCACCCATCCTGGAATTTGTGGGAGGTATCAGCACTAACCACATGTGACTTTTGCAAGCGCTATGAAAATTTACATGCCTGCAAGGAAATACAGCTTTGTTTTATATTGCACATGAGAAGATTGAATTCCAGCCATAAAGTGCTCCATTGTAGAGCATGTTGGGCATAGAGCTTTGCCTGCTGGTGCCCCGAGTGCCACTCCTGGGATGGGTGGATGCACGGATCTCTCTGGCTTGAAGTTTGAGGAGCTCAGGGGTCAGGGTGATGGGTACAACCAGAACAGAACTGAATCTGGCTGATAAGGCTGCTAATACTAATTTCTGGCTTTCCATTTTAAATGCTTTCCTGTGCATAATTTACAGATACAAGCCTTGTCTCGTGTTGTTTCGCTGCTCCCTGCTTGCTAAGACCAAAATTGTCCTTCAGGAAGCATTAGAGCATGCACTCAGCATAAGGAGGTTGAACGTTTCTGAAGAAATGCAACAATGAAGGGGCTCTGAGAAACAGAGACAACACACGATGTTTCTGTGTTTGATGCGGCGCTTTGTTCTGTGCACAGCGAGTACCAGACTCCTCACCACAGAGCTTCTTCAGGAGCATGGCAGCCTGCAGAGCTGGGAGGGGAGCACACACCTCCAAAGTGTGGCTTCACCAGTCACAATTGTCCCCCCATTTTCACAGGTGGTGGCCTTAGGAGAAGTGCCCGATGGGACGGTGGTGACCGTCATGGCTGGAAACGATGAGAACTACTCTGCAGAGCTGCGAAACGCTTCTGCCGTGATGAAGAACCAGGTGGCCAGATTTAATGACTTACGATTTGTGGGCAGAAGTGGAAGAGGTAGGCCGCTGCCTTTTACGTGTTTGTAATGACATGAAAAGCTATGCTTAGATGTCAAACCTACTTCACAATGAAATATTGATTAACCCATAAATCCACTGTTATAGAATCACAGAAAAGTTTGGTTTTAAGGGACCTTAAATCTCATCCCAATTCCAGCCCCTTGCCATGAGCAGGGACACCTTCTACTAGAATAGACCACATTGTTCAGGTTGTCAGTCTTTTTTTGTGAAGTGATGTGCACATATTTTATTGTCATATTTCAGCATTTGCACAAAGGAAGTTAGAAGTCTGTAATTTTTTATCAGACAGGGGCTTTGAGAAACTATTCAGGGAATACCTGCTTCTCTGAATCACATAGGAAGGGCAGGAAGAGTGGAAGGAAAATGGAATATCTGTGATCCTGATTATGCAGCGTCAGGGAAGTATATTTTGGGCCATGGTAGAGAGGTGGAGAATTCCCTTTAGCAGTAGAGCTACTTCTGAAGTTGTTGTAGAAGACCTGTAATTAGGGGGATTTGCATATCACATGTTCTATAGGTTGTATTCTTTAGGAACTTAAATCTTTCAAGGTTTTACAGTTGTTAAGGGAAAGCTTGCTAGTGGCTTCTCTGCTCTTTAAACCAAACTGTTGGTAACTTGTGAAATTCACTCCCACTTTTCTTTTTAGTAAGCTGGTTGACTTTTTATGTATTGCTTGTTAGCTTGGGCATGAACTAAATTTAACCTTTACTTTAAATGACAGGGTAACTTTCAATTTTATTTTTTTTTTTCTTTAAGATGTAGAGTACTGTCATTGTCTTCCAGCTCTTTAGGAGTTTCCTATAATCTGAAAACTGCACTGCACTTACAGAAAGCTTTTGTAATCATTGCAAATCTGCAAGAATTCCTCTTTAAGGGTCGCACATCAGCTTTCAAACTTCAGGTAATGAGTGAAAGGATGGCTTGAAGGGAGCTGGTGCTGCAGTTCTTATTGCAGGAGTCTTCAGAGTGGTGTTGTATCAGTTATTGATTCAACCTACATATTTTTTTCCTTTATGCATTTGAAATAATTATTAATTTCTTTCTAAATTAGTCCTGCATGGAGAAAAATAAAGCAAAAGAAGAAGGATCATCGTGCTGGGAAATTAGCAATAAGGCAAATTTTAGAGTAATATTCTTTAGACAGCAGTTGGGGTTAATCTTACAGAAGGAAAGAGTTTTAGTCTGCAAAAAATTAAACATATGACAGAGGCCCAGATAGTCCAAATCAGTCAGCACATTTTTACAAGTGCTTTTTGAAGGTGAGTCCATAAGCATGAATTATACTGACTATTCTTTAATTACCTAAAAAAAACTTATCTTTATAATTTTCGAACTTAAAAAGTATTAGTAATAGAGAATAACTTGAAAGGAAAAATAATTTTACCAACAGTAATACAACATAAATATGGAGTTTGTTCCCCCTGTGAATAAGGTGTTGCCTATCTCTTCCATTTGTCTTCTTTTCTTTAAATAATCAGTTTGCATTGTTATTCTGCTGATGGATTAGGTTTGAAAGCTCTCTGGCTCCATCATTACTGCTGCCTTAGAGTAGAAGTTCAGTAGTGTATCAGCCTTTTAGTAGTGCTGAAAAAGGACTGAAATGTGATGCACTACCTCTGATCTGAGGATTTAATTTCAAACCTATGATATATACTTTTTATTAAAGCATAGGAAATGAAATAGACGGCCTAAAGCCTCAGATACAGATACAGACACAAACACAGAGCTCCTAAAATTTGGTTGCAGTAGTTTAATTTATATTTTTTATCTAGCAGACTTGGAAGACTTTGTCTCTAATCAATCTGGGTAGAATCTATGGAAAAGTGATAGTATACTTTTCAAACCCTCAACATATTTATTTAAGAGACTTCAAAGAAAAACAAAGGGTGTGCACTGTTTTACTATATTGGCTTTCTGAGTTTTGGCTAGTTTCCCAAATAGCAATTTTTATATTCAAAAAAAAGAAAAAAAAAAGTAAAAAAAGAAGGAAGAAAAAAGACAGACTTAACTGCTTGCAGACTTTTCACGCATGGAAGATGAAGAAAGCTTCTTTTGATGAAGTGTAATTATGTCCAAACAGAGCTGACCCCCTCCCCCTATATTTCTTATGATCTTAACGGAAGAAAGTAGGGCTTTTCCTTTGAAGCAGCCGGGACTCGGTGGAGGATCTGAAATGCTGCATTCTCCTGCCAGAGGCAGGATGGAGAAATTGGTCCAGACTTGTCTTCCAGACTTAGAACAGAGAGGGGGAGAGAGAGAGAAGGAGAGAAGGAGAGAATGAAGAAAGAGTTATCATTAATGATAGATTTTTAGAACTCTGCTTAAAATAGCAGGAAAAGAAATCAGTAGTTGTAAACAGAAGTGAGAAAGCTCCTTACATAGACAAATGTCAGTAAATACAAGTCCTGAAGTAGAACAGGAAAAAAATAAACTAATAAAGAAATCATTTTTCGGTGGCAAGAAACTAATCCACACCTGTTCATGACTTGAGATTTACATCTTTCTAAGCAGCTCGTGCTTTGATCTCTGTATCTCTAAATTTGATTGTGAAGTCTGAATCATCAACTTACCACTTCACCTCCTCTCCCACGTTTTTACTTGCTTCTCATGGCTCAATGGAGAAACCCGATTTTTATACATATTCATTTTGTTTGCCTGACAGAAGCTTCACGTTTCTGTTTGCATAATTTCTCTTAAACACCTTTTTTGGATTCATAGGAGTAAGTAACCGGAGTGTTTGATGCGAACGCAGCAGTTGTTTGTATGCGGTTTTCAGGCGGTAGCTCACTTTTACAAGCCCGATCCACAGCGCAGAGAAGAAAGAATTCCTGTCTTCAATAAGCAAGGGATCATAACCTTAATTTTGTTGTGTCCCGATACTTTAATCACATTAGCATCTAACTGAAAAAATATGCAACACGCACACACAAGCTGCTGAGTCTCCTTTCAAGCTCCTTCTTGGGGTTTGCCTTGTGCTTCAGCATATGTCCATCTTGTCCTCCTCTGTGTCAGCTCAGCTCACATGTGTGAATAACAAAGAATGCACAGTTTAGACACACTGAAGCAATAGTGCCAGATGACTGCTTGGCTGGGGAATTTAATAAAAGAGAGCTACAATTAGTCTGTAGCCTCCGAAAGTGGATTGTTGAAATGACTAAGGGCAATAAAGAAAGGTGATAAAAAGTGCATTAAAGGATTTTGTAGCTGAGGAGGGATAGCTATGAAATAGCTGTGGAAGGCATCAGCATCACTGAAACAGGGGACTTAAAAAATTTATTTCATTCTTAGTCCTGTAATATGTAAATCATCTCTTGAAAGCTCTGGAGTGCCCTGGCAGGGCTGTGCAGCTCCCCACAGTGAAGGGATCTGTGGTTTATGGAGTGTGAGGGGGCTTTGTCAGTGTTATTTCATCCACACTTTGGTTTGTAAAATACCAGTTAGGGAACAAAACCAGTTTCCCTCTCAAATTAGCTGCTTACCTCTTCAGTTAAGGCTGGTTGAGAGGTGACAGTTCAGCAATTCTCACTGTCAAGGTCCAAATGTACCTCTTTTTATAAAGGAATGCACTTTTTTGGCCACTGTATCCTGTTGAGAAATACTTAGTGTAGAAAACATTGCATTTTATTGCATAAAATTTTCTACAGAATGATTTTGCAGGTTTGTACAAATAACATATTTCGTTAATTATTTTGTCATAATAGCCATTTATAGGAATTTGGTATATAAAAAGAACAATAACATGGAAGGCCAAATTCTTTGTTCAAAGGTGTATGGAAAAGCCCCTTTAGTACATTTGTTACCATTAGTAGTCTACTGATCATCTAGGGGTTACTGCGATCTGAATGTCATTGGCATACGATTTAATAGTCAGAACTTTTTGACATGGTAAGCTGGTGCCAAAGGAAGCCTTAAACCTGAGCCTGGAGAACTATATATTTGTGCAGTGGGCTGAATTCCTCTTTGGAGAGGGACAAAAGGCACGGACACTTCTCAACCCTAAACAAGCAGTGTGGAGGCACTGTAGGGCTGCTGCTGTGTGTGTGAAGGCTGCCTATACCCTGTGCTGGCAGGACACAGTTCACCTTTGAGACAGCAAGGGGCAGGACTGGACAAAAACTGGACGTCCTAAATACACCTAACTCTGTTCGTGTGATGATTTAGGAAATAATGCTTTTTTCAGTGAAAATGTGAGAAGCCACCTTCAGCCATGCCACTGGGACGGAATTCAGCGTCCTGAGATTTTTGCATACTTAAACTGACAGGGCAGGTTTAGATGGGTTATTAGGAAGGAATAATGATGGTGGTGACTCGCTGGCATGGGTTGCCAGAGGAGTTGTAGATACTCCATCTCTGAAAGAATTTAAGGCCAGGTTGAATGAGGCTTGGAGAAACTTTGTCTCGTTGATGGTGTCCCTGTCCGTGGCCAGGGGATTGGAAGAAGATGATTTTTAAGGCCCCTTCCAACCCAAACCATTCTATAATTCTGTTTGCCAGGGTCCTGACCTTCCCTCTAACCTGCATCTCCCAGAGAGATGGGCACAGCTGGAGTGCAGCTTCACCTGGAAAATCATTTTACTATAAATGACAGTTATATTTCCTTTTAAAAAAAATTCATGTCACATTCTAGTTCATGAAAATTATAGCCAAGACAGTTTGAAGTTGCACTCCTGATAATAAATGATGCATGTCTCAAGCAGGTTTGGGGGATATACGACTTGGACCAGAAAGAAAGACCAATTACTAGATTTGACAGCCAAAGCTCTGTTCTGTATTATGCCTTATATATAAGCTGGTCTATATTAGGCCTGAAAAAACTGCATTAAGTTTGTGCTGCTACATATAATTTAAGATTTGTGCCTTGATTGAATGCCTTCAGAGTTCAGCGAGAGGAAAAGCCCTAGGAGCAAAAATGCACAAATACACCCAGGGAGGAGGGGAAAAAAAAAAAAAAAGAGCTTTAAGTGTCTGGTAAAGTAGCAGCTTAAATGAGCATGAAGGCCAAAGATTGCTGACTGTTTTATTGAGTCACTGTTGTACGCCCACCTTTTCCTGTCTTGAAACAGTTTTCAGTTTTGACTATCTGACATGAGTAACCGTTGCATATCTAACAGATTACAACTGTCAGTGAGTCTCCCAAACGGGGGCCAGCGCCTGTGAGAACGTGTGCTCGGATGCAGGCAGCTCCCTTTATTTATTTCTTTTTAACGTTTTCATTCAGCTGAAGGCTGTGGATGGTCTTGTGCAATCTCTGCCTGAATTCAAGCTTTGAAAAGTAACAAAAAAAACCCCCAAAAAACCCAACAATGCAGACTGACAATAGCAAAGTACGTGCACAAAGACATTTCTCACCCTCACAGGAAACTTGGGGCTTTCTTGGTATTTCATAGATGGAATATGTGTAGGGAAAAAGGGCGTGTTCCATAATAATGACATCATCATATTAGCCCTGGTATATGAAGGACAGAGACACTGATTCCCTGTTAAAACATCTCCCAGGAGGAAAATATATTCTTTCCTCATCTTATTGTAGTCAAGTCAAACAAATGAAATGATAAAACTGTGTGAAGTAAATAACATGTGGTCACATTCTGCTCTCTGTCACACAGCTGCAAAACTGGAGTAAATTTTTAAATTATCTGACTTGCTTTGGATTTACACCACTTTCAATGCAGCAAAGAATTTGGCTTGTCCTCAGCAGTGAATCACTTTTGTTCTGTCATTGTATGATGACCCATTATTAAATAAGAAACATTTCGATTGTCAACACATGGACGTATTCTTGACATAGAGTAAAACTGAAGGGAGGAAAACTCCTATGGTCAGTTATGTTTTTAATTTTCACGATTGTGGTAACGACAGGGAATAATTTTAAACTGATTCTTCACTGAACATGCATGTGACTGTTTTCATGCTGTAATCACTCATTCCTTGTTGTTTTCTCCCTTTGTAGGGAAGAGCTTTACTTTGACAATAACTGTCCTGACAAATCCCCCCCAAGTTGCTACATACCACAGAGCTATAAAGGTTACAGTGGATGGCCCAAGAGAGCCAAGAAGTGAGTATTATATTCTTCTTTTTGCTCTTATGCCTGCTTAATTTTGTTTAAGAGACACCTGTAAATGAAATATCTGTATCTTTGTCAAACACTGGTTTTTGTTCTTTGGAGTCTATTGGACCACACACATTCTTGCATTAAATGCTCACTTGAGTGCTTGGCTGAATTTGGGCAATCCCAAACCTGATTCTCATTCACATCAAGGTCTTGATACATTATCTGCCAGTGTAAATGAGAACTAAACCTACTGTATTTTTATATCATCTGATTTAGACACAGTAGATACAATCCTGCAACATGCTGCATTCCATGAACTCCTCTAAGCTTCCAACTGGAGACATTTAGAACAAAACAGGAGCCTGATCTTTCAGGATCAGTCCTAGCATAGAGAGGAAACCTATAATATAGTGCCTTTTTGTTTGCCCTTAAATTCTTTTGCCATCAGATAATTAATGCACCTGGTTAATCTCATCATACCGAAAGTTGGTTTTCAGCTATGGACTCATCATAGACCCCCCAGGGGCCCAAGAAAGATAAAAAAAGCAGTATATTAACAGCCTAGTCTTTGTTTCTTATTTGTGCACTGAAAATATATTTTTTTTAAATACAATCTGGCAGATTTTCACCCAGCACGTTTATCTTACACCCATGCAAACTCACTAAGAATCTATTTGCCATGATTTATCTATTTTGCAATCGCTGTACTTTTAGGACAATTGTGTTTTGTCATGTTCTAGCAGTTTTATGGGTAGCACTTATTTTTAGATACAGCCAAGTCTGGTTAATCCATCAGGATTTATCTGGCTGTCTCTCTGTCTAGCACATTTAGCTGGTAACCAGTCTCACATCATATGGGTATCACTGATGAGCCAGTTCTGGAGTTTTTTCTTGATCTAAGTAGAAATGACGCTAAATTGATTGGATTAGCCAGGTATAGCGTTATTTAAATAACACTTAGAGATTAAGAATTATTTGATGAATAACCACATTAAAAGAATCTCTATAATGGAAGCATCTGAAATAATTATTTTGCCTTTGATCTGCACATACAAACACGACCTTCAAGGAGCTTTCATGGTGTTTTGTTTAAAATACCACAAAGACAGAAGTAGAAAGATGTAGAGAGAATTCATGCAGTTAAGTGTTTCTTGTGCCAATACACACCACAGAGTCACCTCCTCTCACACCGAAGTGGGAACTGAAATACTCCCTGTAAGAACTGTCCAGGCTGTAGAGTTTCACCCTGAAGAACAGCTAAAAAGCAAATAGCTATATTTCATTAGATACATACTTGCGGCACTACCTGCTTGCAGCTGAGGTATCCTGATGTCCCAGCAGGGGGATTTTTTTCTGTCTTCTCTCTGTGAGTCAATTCCCACTTTTAATTTTCACTTTTGGCTGGTGCTCCATGTAACTTACTTGGAGGATGCTGGGGAAGCTGCCTTCATGGAGTAAAAAGCAGGGAGTAAGTTATATATCATTTAGCCATTCCCATCTGGAGGTTGCTTCCATGTATTGATGCATCTGCAAAAGAAGAAATCTCCTGGCAGAGGACACCATGGTGAATAAGCAGAGGTTTGTAAGTGGTGTGTGGAGAGTAGTGTGGATTATCCTGTGCAGCACAGAAAGAGACCCTGCTGGCATGGGCATGTTCTGGTAATCAGTGCATTGAAAGTGAGTCTGTGTTCATAGAATTTAACAAGATCTCCTAGTTCTGCTGGAATTTTTTACTTTAGACCTAAAAGGCCCCTGTATGTGATACCCATTTGCTGGTGTCTTCGAATATCTGAGCCTAGAAATGCTCAGTAACTGAGTTCTTATGGCCTACATGGAGATACTGTGTCCTTCTTCATATTTTTATTTCCTTTCTTTTTTTCCTTCCTTTTTTTTAAGAAAGTGAAATTTAAGTTTGAATGTCTGTTTGTATTTTAATGTTTTGGTGGAATACTGCGATCTTATACTTTCAAATCATTCTGATACATCTCTTGAATGACTCATTATTAAACCCGAATTTGTAGGGAAGGAGTAGCTCTAGTGAGCTCTGGGACTTTCACTGAAGTTTTGCTTCCTTCTTAGAGACCCTGCACTTGTGTAGATACATTAGTTTGGTAGTAATTGTACAATGGATGTATCTGGCATTTATGTTGCATAAGGAAAATCAGGTGGTCGAGGGCAATAATGTATTCAATGAGCAACTCTGATAGGAAATATGTTTGTCTTAAAAAATTATGTATCAGCAAATAGTGCCCCTCTCTGCCAGGATCTGTATTTCACTTCAACATTTCAAGCATGTTATCCTAGTTTTCCTCTCTCTGGCAGTTCAACCAGAGCTGTCACATCACAAACAACTTTTTTCTTAATATACACATCTGGCGTTGGCAGTTGGAGCAACTTCATAAGAGCACATGATCATCATTCATTACAAGATTAAAAAGTACCCCATGGCATCATTGATGTTTTTTAACTTTGATCTTTTGCAGTTGTGATTCATCTCAGTTATAAAACTTCCCTTTAAAGGAACACAACCGATGACTTATTAGAACCTTCATTCTAAGGAGTGTAAACATAAAATTATGCACATCTTTACAAAATGTCATTTACTTTGTTGCCAGCTTATCATTTTAAGACATGACATCATGCTTTAGATCGTGAATTTGTAAGGCTTGTTTATAGGCAAGGCACTCTGACCTTCTGTTGGCAAGTTGACTCAAGCAAACGAAAGCTACGAGGTTCCCAGCAGCAGCAGGAGCAGCAGCAAAGCTGTGACAGACATCACAGACATTTAGAGCCTGACTTCAGGAGTGCTGAACAGTCATGGCATGCAGGGACTCCAGTTGGTGTTTTGGATGCTCAGCACTTCAGAAAGTCAGGTTCTTAAATGTAAGTGCCATTTAGTCGTATTAAGCGGCTGCTTGTAGAAGCTTGCTGCCTTGCCTCTCTGTTATTATTTGAAAATATTTTAATAGAGACAGTGATGTCAGGTTGCTTTGTTAGGAAAACTTGCCCATTTCTATATGAGAAAAGGTCTTCTGATGATTTTTTTCTCAGAAAAGATTTATTTAATTTTACCTAACCTCTTCCAGTCTATCTAGATTAATGTCCAAGGACATCTACTGTGTTGCAGAATTTCTGTGCTGGATTGAGACAGTACTTTGTGCTCTGAGTGATGCAGTCTAAAGGCAGGGTTGAATAAGATCTTTGGGAATCATTAGGAAATCCTGCAGATATTTTTCTCTCCTCATATCCCGGATAAAACCTCTGCCATATGCACATCTTAGCCAGCAGAGCTGCCTTCCAGCTGGTAGGGCTGAAAGAAATTTTCCGGAGACGTTTTCATGAGGTCATAACTGACCAACAGAGAGCCAGAGATTACTGTAAAGGAAGTCAAAGGAGAAAAAAAAAAAAAAAAAGAGCAAAGAAACCACCCAAATCTTTAAATCTTTACCTAAGCCCCCCTTTAATGCCCTTGACTTTCCTCATTACAACTACAGAAATAATGATTTGCCTTTCCTTAATGGGTACCTTTAGAATAGGAGACACATCCTCCTTTCTGGCTGCTTTTGAGACAAACCCAGTCATGGGGGAACCATGAGGAAGGAGGGAGGAGAAGTCTATATATTTTTATATTTTGCCTGACTTCCAAAGACTTTAGTTTGTCTCTAATCAAAGGTAGGCTCCAAAGTCACCAACTCCAACTTCCTTTATCAGTGTGACTGGAAAAGCAGCTCTGAGCTTTGAGTTGAAACATTTCAGGGGAGAAAAGTCCTCCGCTTCATTCAGCTCCCGAGCGTTTCTCTGCTGCCGCAGCTTGCAAGGTGCACACGTGATGAAAGGTATGAGCAAACATCACATCGCCTTTTTGTCTGTGCACGCTGCCGAAGGCAGCGAGAGCCAGCCAGGGGTTCTGCTCAGCCCCCACATTAACTGTTTGGCCGAGCAGACTTATAAAACGCAGATAAGTGATTGAGATTTTTGAGATTCCTTGACTTAAAACCATAACAGTTTTTAGGAAGTTCTCCCTCTTTTCTTTCAAAGGCGGAGAGGGTGGAGGGATAAGTCTGAGGCGAGTGGAATGTGCTTTGGAGTAGAACAGCTTTAAATCTTTCAGTTTGCCTTTCCTTTTTTAATTTTTCTTTTTTTCTTTCTTTCATTTTTCTTTTTTTTTCTTTCTTTTTTCTTTTTTTTTTTTTTGTTGACTGCCTGTCAGGAGCTGGGCCTGTGGCCAAGCAGGAAATGACACATCGAGAGGCATTTGTGTTGTGCAACATTTTGTGGAACTGATGCAAGGATACATTGTCTGTTTACGCATTCCTTTGTTAACAGCCTGCATGGCAGTAATTTTATTCAGGGACACATGGCAGGCTACAGCAAGGAGTTAGAGACTCAACATCTCTTTATGCAGAATTATCACAGCAGTTAAAACACTCTGTGTGTCCCCCGTTTCGAACAGTCTCTGGCCTGCCTTCAAAAACCACTCTACCATGCCCCCTTCCTTCCCAAGAATATATTTGTTTGACTGTGGGGCTTTTTTGCACTGTGGTAAATCGGGGCAGTGCAGAGAGAGAGAGAGAGAGACTTTGCAGAACAAGAGGAAATTTTACAGGCAGGTCCCTATTTCATGCATCTACCTCAGTTTGAACAGAGCAGCACAGCTTTTTTGAGCGATGCGGTGCAGACGCTGAAGGCGTTGGTTTGCATCTGCATGTGGTTTGGCACGGGGAGGCTTTTAATTAAAGTCAATGCTAAATATCCCGAGATGTGATGAGCGAGTCTTGGAGTTTCATCCAAACCGAAGTTAGAAAATCTGTGGCTCTCTCTGGTGTCTTTCACAGGGACAGATCTCTACTGAGGTTGGCTGGGTAGGTCCGGATTTATCTCAATGGCTGTGGGAGCAGAGGAAGGCAGAGTCGGTGGTCTGGGGTTCGAAAGTTGCTCTAAATGACTTTGTAGAGCTTAATGTATGCACTTTAATGCTCCTTTGTAGGAAATGAGGCAAAATGTGATTGCACAGCCAGAGAAATGTTCCACAGGGCCACGGTTTAGAGAGGTTCTTTTCTGTGATCATCATTAGTGTATTTGAGCATGAGCACAGTCCACTTACAGGCTGGGACCTGACTTCCTTGTCACCAGGTCTCCAGCAAGGAGTTGCAGTGTTTCTGTTTCCAGGGGTAAAACACCAGGTCCTTACTGCAGTGTAAAAGGCAAGACAGTTTCACTCACCATCATTTGCTGCTGGTTTATTTTCTGCAAATGTGTAATTTCACAGAACTGTTCCAGTTGGGGACTGGGGATCCTGAGTGTTCCCAGAGGTTGTAAGAGGCTGGTGTGATGATTCAAGTGTTCCCCACCAAAGGTGACAGACATTGCGTATGCCAGTGGTTTAGGTTTACTTTTGAGATGAGTGTGCAACCCACAGAGCAGGACTCCTTACAGTTACCTCAACCAGTAGTGTGGCAGAGTCACAGGTTGCCCAGAAAAGCTGTAGCTGCCCTATCCCTGGAAGTGTTCAAGGCCAGTTTGGTTGGGGCTTGGAGTGACCTGGGGTAGTGGAAAGCCTTTCTGCCCATGGCAGGGGCATTGGAACCAGATGATTTTTAAGGTCCCTCCTGACCCAAACTATTCTATGATTTTATGATTCTGTGATTCTATGATTCTATGATTCTATGATGCATGCTGCTGTGACAAGGTAACCTAGGACTGTTGGGATGGTAGCTGCATCTCAAGGACCAGCTGTTTTTTATTTCTTCCACTGTGGTTAGAGAGGGGCTTGTGCATAAAATCTCACTGTCTGAGAAGAAGACTGTGAGGCAAAATAATTTCTGGTGATTGTAACTTTTTTTCTGCTGGTGTAGTGTGTAGAATGACTCAAAAGCAAAACCTACTTAGTTCACTCATGGCTTGAATTCATGCACTGTAAGAACTCAGAGCTGATGAGCTCTGAAATCTCAGCAGCCTTTTGACAGCACTGGGTCTCTCTCCATAGGAAGATGCTGCTGTTCAGAGAGGTGACACAGTGACCATGTATTCACTGCTATGGTGACAAGATTATGTAAAACAAATGCACAAATCTGAGCATAAAACCATTCTGTAAGATGTCCTCACCAACAGCAATGCAGTCTCAGTTTGTATTTGTCAACAGAACAGATTGTTTCCATCCCACTGTAGAGGGAACACTTGCTTCCAAGCAAATCTATTCCTAGTACATTTGGCATGTAATTTGACCATCACAGTGATTTTGTTTAATATTGCAGCTATTGCTGTTGGTATTCAAAGTGTCCCTCCAAACTACAGATAAAATCCTGGCCCCTCTATGTAGTTGTGTTGCTTAGTTGTACAATAAGAGAGTTTTGCCCTGGATAGCTGATAATCTCGATTTAATATACAGATGGAGAAAAGGGGTTATAAGCAAACAGATGAAGTAATAGTGGAAGTGAGTTCATTCTGTATCTCCACAGGGCATGACTAGGAGGAGAGGAAAAGGGTGACCATTTCACAGAGTCACAGAATCAATTAGCTTGGGAAAGACCTCTGAGATCATCAAGTCCAGCCTGTAACAACCAGCTCCATGTCAGCCAGACCATGGCACTGAATGCCACATCCAGTCTTTCCTTAAGCACCTCCAGGGATGGTGACTTTTTATAACTTTGGGACTACAGTCCGTGTTGGTACTGTGGAGGAAGATGGTATTAAAAAAGATATTAGAGAAGCTTTCTAAAGATCATTTTGTTCCATAGTTTTCTCCCAAGAGAAGTATTGGATATTGTCACTTTTGAAATGCATTTAGCTTGTAGCTACTAACACCAGAATTTTTTTCTCACTCTTTAGTGTAGCACTTCTTATACATCTACCTTCACTTTCCAAAGTGGTTTGGGAAATAAGGAGCAGGGTGAATATATTTGGGAGACAATGCATCAGAATACTCTTAAAGAAGTGAAGTACTTAGGTAGCACTTGCTTACTGTCTATTCCAAATTTCTGTTTAAAGTTTTTATAAAGTTTATTTTTATTCTCCATATAAATTTCATTCTCCACTGAAACATGGTCATCCCAGACGTGAAACACAGATGCTAATTTAACCAGACAAGGAATGCAGAAGAGGAAATGAGGATGAATATCATACTTAATTGAAACTTCAGGGGAAGAAACTGAGTAATGATCTCATGCTGCAGTATGTTTGGGACGCCACAATCCTTACTCAGATGAAGAAGTGGGCTCCTTAGTGCCTGTAGCTGCTCAGATCCCCTGTTATAAATCTCATCTACAGTAGACTAGCTTACTCAGCACAATAGTGGCTCAGTGTGTGCTGAGGGTGGCTTTCAGCTCTCCAAAAATCAGATATGTAGGGTAGGTTTCCTCTGAAGTAAAAGAAGAGACACAGGCCCTTGCAGAGAGCGATTCATATGTTAATGCTTGTTTTAGAGACCAACGAAGTGCCCTTTGGACTCTCATCCCTTTCCATTGATAATAAATGGAGGCTTGATGGCTAGCCTAGACTAGACACCCTGGTTTGGAGATGGCTGGAATCAGATGAGATTAGCAGATATTGTAGTCCCGAAGTGTACTAAGCCTGCTGTGTAGCTCAGACAGCCCGAGTTAGCTGTAAGGCAGGCAGCCCACGGAGCAGTCACAGGGAGTAGGAGCTCAGCATTGGATTAACCCAGTGTTCACTCACCTTCTTGTCTGGGGGCTTTGTCTGGTGTTGAACGGTGAACAGTCCCTGCTGCTTTTCTGACATAGTAAGGAGTTGTTTAAAGCTGACTTTGAAGTGTGTCTACTGCTGCCACAATGAGTGCAGTGTATATATAACTTAGAAATGATGCTATCTACTTAGGTATCATTATCACCTCCTGCAGGATTTCAGTAGTTAGGTACTGCTCAGGCCCCACTCAGCTTGGACTGTGTGAACTGCTGAGATTAAAACTCCTGTTATTTAGCTGTAGGCAGAGTAAGGTTCTTACACTGCAGTTGCAGCTACATAAGAAACATTACAAAGGTGACAATTCACTTTGCAGGTATTGCCTAAAGGTGAAGAATATTGGGGAACACATTTGAAGACCTTCCTAACACTGAGAAGTACTCCATGATTCCAGTGTTTCTTCTTCATGACAGAACATATTAATTGTTCCTCCTTTATCCAAATTTAACATGCTGCCCATTCTCCTGTGGTTATGAGATGTAATCTTTCCCACAGCGTGGGAAGACAAACCCTTTCACCCGATTATTGCCAGCATAAATGTTTAATGCTTCCATCCCTCTTCAAACTCTCACTGCATTTTCTGAACTTTACTCCCACTTCATAATGCCCTGCTTCTTTAGTAGCCCTGCTCATTTAAATTCAGGGTGCCAAAGGAGGTATTAATCAGGATGCTTACAAGCGCAGAATCTGCTTCCTGCCTGTCTGTAATCCATGTGAGTAATGCCAATTAGTTGTCTGCTTCCTTAAATCCTCATGCACTTTCTCATTCTTGCAGAAGTAGACATGGTCTTCCAGTGTCAGTGCAGTCAGAGGCACTCGGTGGTGTTTTGTTTCATTGCTCTTAGAGCTCAGCAGGAAAATCATCACATTTGAAGTACCAGCAAAGTGTGCTGGGGAAGAAATGGATGAGTCCAGCTCTTGCATTTTTATTTTAATCTGCTAGACACAAGGCTCTAACTAATTTTATTCCAGAATATCACTTCAGATGTCATGAGACAAGTAGACAATTATTTTTCAGTTTCAGCAGTTTCACATTGATACAGCTTTTTCTTTGAAAGAAGCAGGAACATGTAGACATCATTGTAGTCCCAGGTCTGGTTTTGTTTCTATATGTGAAGTCCCAGATTAGATTTGCTAAGAAGCCCAGTTTTAAATGATTGTATTAAAATGGATCAGAAAGCCAGAGATTACTCAGAGGGACGGTGTTCACAAACATTTTTGATGTTTTGAAAATTCAGACCTGTGTTTCTCAGCAGTATGGGAGCTGGAAAGAAGTAGAGACCTGGAAATACAATGGAGGGTTGCTGTGTGGTACAAACCACAGGTTAGCAGTACAGAGGAAATTACACATGGAATACCTTTTGGGGTTTTTTGAATGTTTACATATGTAATCAAGGACCCAGATTCAGATTCTTATAAAACAATGTGCTTCAATTAATTCAGTTATCTAGTGAATTTGTAAAGCATTGTAGACATGTCAGGTTTAATATAGTTGGTTCCACATTTCTAAGATACCAATTAAATCAAGAATAATTTAATTTAATAATTTAGTATTTCATTCCTTGGATCTCTTATCACCATAGACTCTAAATTGGTGGAACAGATTTTTCCTTTCACACTGGACACTTTTCGGCTTTGATGATCTGCACTGTGGCCCCCTCCCACTTTTGGCCTTTTTTGATGTTTTTGAACAATAGTTTGTAAAACCAACACTGCAGTAAAATCATCACCTCTGTAGAAAAAAGTGTTGACTACAGAAGAGGGCTCAGCAATAGAGCCGTGAATGTAAATAATTCAGTGTTTCAGTTCATCAGCTGAGCAGTCCAAATGAAAATCCCTTTTCTAAAGGGACATATGGGTAACATTTTTAGAGATGCTGGGTGGATTGACTCTCCTTAACTGAGCTGCCTAAAAGTTTGATATGATGTCTCAATGACTCACCTCCTTCCTGTGCTGTGGTCAAGGAAGAGTTCTTTGTGTGGGTTAGAAGCTGGTTTATCCCACCCTAAGCTTCCATGGGTGTCAGTGGAGGTGAGTGAGGGAGAGGGGCATGAAGCAGCCCAGACCACTGGACTGGCACTGGGTGCTCTGCAGGTGCTTGAGCTGGGTTTAAGCAAACTGCCTGGCTCACCAGCAACTGCAGTAGCACACAGCTCTGAAGAGCTTCTTCATACTCTTTTTTATTGTTATTTAAACCTTTTAAAAGGGAGATTTAGTGTCTGCTTTCTCAACAGCCACACTGAAGGGCTGCTCTCTGAAGCACATTAGAATTTAGGGTATTGGTGAACTCCTCCTTGTTAGACATAAATAACCACCGTGTGGTTTATAAAGTTTATGTTTTCCTCTTCTGTGCCTGCTTGGTTGAAGCTCTCAGGCACTCAGTGCAGAAGTGTCTGCCCTGCTTTAAAACATCTTTCCTGTTGATGCTGATTGTTCTTTCCTCTCCCAAAAGCTGTGTCCCCTGCATCTCAGCAGCAGTCTGACTCTCATACGTGATCCTCATCAGCTTCACAGCAGAGTCAGACAGTTTAATTAGCCTTTATCTTCTGCTGTGCAAGAGTGAGCCCAGGGTATGTCTGTGAGTGCCCTGAAGAAGGCTCACACAGCAATATTCATCGCCCCCGGTGTGAACACAGCCATAAACTTTCCTGGGAATCAGGGCAGCAGGATTACAGCACACCAGGGATACTCCAGCTCAGTGTTTAGGCAGGATCTTCTCTTTGTATCTGTGCAGACTGTGTTATTAGTTTCACTCTTGTCTGTATTTGCTGTTCCTGAAAGATGGCAGCAAAAGAGAAACCTGATAGCAGTTGGCTTGTAGATAGTTGTTATTACAGGAGAGAGCAGGAAGGACTTGGTGGTTCCAAAATCCAGATAACAGTGCCTGTTCTTTAGTCCCAGCTCAAAGATGAAGGAAGTTTTTGGGAAGTATGTTTACATCCATGTGGGATGCAAAGTAAACACCTCACTAACTGCATACATGCCATGCAAATTAAATGAGAACTGTTTTTCTCTGGTGACTTGGTGTAAAAGGGAATTACCAGTAGATTTAAGATGTGTGACAAAGGGGATACTTGCATATCAGATAAATAATAGTTTGTTGACATAAAACAAATAAATTTGTTTTTATTAAAGAGCAGGTACCTCTAGCTCTGCCTCTTACTTTATGCATATGCTGCAGACAAAATTTACAGTAGGAAAAGTCCACATCTGAGCACTCAGAACTAGGACATGCCAACAGGTTATCAGTGTGGCTTTAATTCATGCCCTTTGTGTGTGAGAGACAGAGAAAGTTCTTCATTGTAGGAGCATATGCTGGTTTATCCATAGGACAGCAACATACTGTGGGATGGAATACATCCACCTACTCTTATTTTTCACACAGAGAATATGACCTAAGCACTCCTTGTTTTAAGCAACTTAACTATAGTCGCTACAAAAAATTGTGTGGCAGAGGCATCAATCTGGATCAGTCATCAGCTACCTTTGCCAAGCTGTAAACAAAGCTTTTAACTGATAAAATCTAAGAAATTTCTATCTGATGAAATTTTAGTTTTCAAAGTTACATAATTTTACCAAATCTGGAAGGATTTTCATGGAAGTTCTGAAGAAAAGAGACAATCTGCTGAGCCAAGTTTCAAAACTCCAAAACAGAGTGACAAAAAATCTCTTTCAAGAAAAGATTGCCAAAAATGTTTTTTGAGGTGCTAGGTTTTCCCTAAGCTAGCTCATTTCCAGGAATGTTGGAGCATTTTGGTTGAAATTGAAGAAGCACACTCCATACTCATGCAAGAAAAAATGGAATGCAAGCAGTCGAAGTTCAGTAAAGCTGAGAGCAACTGAAAATTGAGTTTTGTAATGGGAAGTGTTGGGTAACAGGAATGATAGGCTGTTCTACCAGATACAACTCTAACATATTCAATCTAATGTGTTATTAATTTGAATTGAAAAATAACCCACAAGCTTCAATGGAAATCCTGTATAGGAAATTAAGTTAGCAGCTGGCAGGGACTCCTGATGGGCAGCTCTGGAGTCAACAGGTCAGGTTGGTGACAGGCAGGGGATGAGTGAGGTACCATCTCCAGCAGCCCTGGAGAGCAGGACATGACTCCTGCCTGTGCACTGGGGACGTGCTGGAGGAGGCAACAACCTTTGTAGAAGATGAAACTGAGGCCACAGCAGCCGGCAGGGCCTCTGCAGGCGTTGTGGGGTAGGAAGGCAGCGTGGCCCTGGGCACCAGCACTTGGCAGGGCTCCGCTTCCCCACCCCCAGCCTCTCCAGAGGGGTAATTTGGGGTGCGTGCTCTCCAACTGAATTGGCACCGTCTGCACAGGCACTGCGGGCTGTAACACACACACACACACACACACACACACACAGGGTGTGAGCTCAGAAAGGTTTGAGCTGTATTTTGGGACTCTTCAACGTGCCCAATGTGCA
Source organism: Anthoscopus minutus (assembly GCA_013399455.1). Taxonomy (NCBI): domain Eukaryota; kingdom Metazoa; phylum Chordata; class Aves; order Passeriformes; family Paridae; genus Anthoscopus; species Anthoscopus minutus. Next base: position 92,039 of record VWYI01024398.1, on the reverse strand, counting down.
GAGCCTCTTCACTGCCAACCCTCCTGCACCTCAGTGCCCCTTTGCCTCGCTGACAGAGCCAGTGAGGACAGTGCTGCTGCTGATAAGGAGTATTTTTAGGCAAAACACCCCTAAGTGTTTAGGAACCACAACCACAGGAAATAAGCAGTGATAAAACCTCCCCAAACTGTACCCTGAAAGCTCCCTGGGTTGGCTTTGCACCCTGCCTGAGTTCCCTTCAGCTCAGGGGAGAGGCAGCCACAGCCTATGCCAGGTGCCATCCAAGCCTCATGGTGGGCAAATCCAGACCCAGTCTCATTGCTGAGCTGCAGCTGGAGTCACTGGTTGTGGAAAGGTAGAAAAAGACTCTTCAGTCTCCTAAGAACCTCCTGGCAAGGGTGTGGAGCCCTGTAAAATCTGTGACAAATAATCAGTCCTTCTGCAAGAATGGACTGGGTGAAGGTGACCCAGGGGCACCTTCTTGAGGGGGTTCAGGTAGTCTGATGTCAGCCAGTGAAAAAACACTGACTTGTTGCTACCTTCTCCTCTTTTACATAACTCAGAGCTGCTGAAGAATCACAGAACCATTAAAATTGGAAAAGATCTCTGAGATCATAAAGTCCAATGGTTAATACAGCACTGCCAGGCCCACCCCCAAACTATATCTTCAAGTGCCATATCTATATGTTTTTCAAATGCTTCCAGCAACAGTGATCTCACCAGATTCCTGGGCATCCTGTTCCAATGCTGTTGAGTCCATTTAAAAGCAGCAACCAAAGTTTTGACAGGTTTGAAAGCTTTTCAGAACGCTGTTGGCAGCGTTGCAAGTTATACCTGAGATGAGCTCCTGCACAGAAATCTTTCCCTCCTTCCCTGCGAAATACACACTCTTTTATTTCAATCTGCCCCCTGAAATGAGGCTGCAGGGATTGTTTTCCTTGTTGAATCCTTAACCAGTCACTGGAATGGGACTCGGGGATGAGTGTTCTGCTGCCTGGGTTTCTATTAAGTTAAAAGAAGTTTTCTTCTGAGAGACATTTGAGTGCTGGGCACAAGGCACTTTCACAGTTTTATTCCCCTCACTACTACAACTTCATTTAAGCTTTTCTCAATGTCTTTTATTCTCACAGCGTTCCCATCCTTGGGAGCCAAGCAGCTTGAGAGCTGACAGAGAAGTGTTGTCAGGAGGGTGATTAAAACAGGGATTGATGCAGCTGGGAGCACGGGTTCAGTCACCTCCCTGGGCCCCTGCGTTAGTGCTATGTCAGACACAGTAGCTTTACCCTGCGAGTTTATGCGTTTTTTATTGTCTGATGCTGCCAGAAAATGCTGACCCCAGAGTAGCTGGGCTGTGCAAGCACTCAGTGGTGGAGGGCAATGAGCTCTGAAAGCTGCTCACGTTCCCCTTTTGATTTGTCACTTATGGGTCATATATTTTTTTGCGTTTACATTTTTAAATTAGTTCAGCTTTTCCTGATCTTCAGTTCCAGAATCCACAGTGAAAATATCCGAACTTTACGAGTTCTTAAAAAAATTCCAAAATCCCTGACTTAATTGACGTTCAGTATGCAGAACAACTTGCAGTTATAGGAAGACTTCACATTTTTATATGAACACGAGTTTGGAAAGAAATTAGATTTTTAGGGCTCATGTGCAACATGCAACAATTGCGCCTACTTGGTCATCTCTTCAAAGAGGAAAGCAAACTTTGGCCCAAAATTCAAAATTAAAAAAAAAAATTGGCATAAAAGTCACACTGGTCAAAATAAAATTGTTCCTCCAATATAAATTCAATTAAATGTAAAGCCAGACTCAGCAAATGCTTGAGATCTCCCATATGGACTGAAGAACAGTTTTACATTGGAGTACAATACACTGTTTGGAGTGCATCTGAGACTGCTCCTGTTTTGGAAGCCTGCTCAGGTCTAGTTGGAACAAGGATTTAGTCTGTATGCAGCAAAAAGCAATGTTAGCATATTTGGAAAATCAGCATAAAGGTTCTTTGTTAGAATAAATGTTTCTTTTTAAAAAGAACAAAACAATCCCAACCTTTGCCAGTTTTCTATCCTTTAATCTCATGTCAGCAAATATGGAAGACCAGCTCTCTGTGGCCACATGAGTAAGGCAGGGATGTAGGAGGGTGGTTCAGTGGCTGACACATTTGGACAGGAGGCCTTTAGCTCTGTCATCTGCTGTCTCTGACGTCTTTGTGACGTTAGTGCATTTGAAAATCCTTCCAAACTTGCTGATATCAGAGGAAACTGGGTACTTCTTTCTCTTGGCTTCAGTTCTGTGTGAAATATGAATAATGTCACTACCCTACTCCAGGAATGACATGAATATGAGAACATGGTGAAGATCAAGGTGTTTGTTTACTCATGTAGTGTTTTTAAGTCATATTCCCATCCAAAGTACATCACAATATGAGTCAGAAAGCTTCACTTTCCTTTCATAAACGGAAACATCTTTACATATATATTTATCATGTCATAGATGGGAAGAAATGGGTTTTGTTCTTCCTCTTCTGTTAGCTGTGAGTTCTCACCATACACTGCTGCCCCGAATTGCTGTATCAGAACAATGCAGTTTTCTTAGGCTCCAAATCCTAATTCCTTTAACTCCTTGGAGACACTGCTGGAGGTAAAGGTGGCTTGTAGGAGCTAATCTGTTATTAAACCAGCCCTTAGTCAGAGTTAAATACCTGGTGCTGCTTTCAGAGAATGGCAGGTACCAGGCTCTTGTAGTGCCTCCTTAGGAGCTTTCCACCCCAGAGAGGTGAAAACCACACAAGGTAGAAAGTCTGGAAAGTTGAAACTCATGGATGGGTAGATATTCTTTTTGCATTTGTCTCATACCAATGACTGTTGAATAACTGTGCTCAGGTGCACAAGCTTTTACCATCTGAATGTTTTGTGACTTTGGGGAAGTGAATCAGCCACTTTTGTGCAGCTGAGGGGAGGAAGCTCCACAGCCGGCGCGGCGGCCCCGGCGCGCGCGTGTCTTGAGGGGTGGGGAAGGCAGCCATCCTTAACCAAACATTTGCAACCTGCTGTTTTAGCTGGAATAGGAAAACCAGCTTGACAAGAATGAACAGCTTCGCCAAGCGACATTCAGGGGAGGTTGGTGGGATTTTAAACAAATCTCCTTAAGCAAGCATGAAAACAAGCTATTTAGCACTCATTAATGTCTCAGGTTAAACTCTTGAATAATTTGTCATGGTTAGGCTCTTTTGGTTTCGCTGGTGTTTTTCTAGTGACTAACGAGATGACAGCTACACATGCTTCTTGGTATGCCACTGTTCACAATAGGGTTTAAAGTTGTGTATTTGTTATTGATGTCATTAAAGTGATGGATTTGAGCTTGGTTTCTGAGGCAGCTGACTGGGTGGTTGGGACTAATTTCTAGCAATGGTTTTGGAGGTTGAAACCAAAGTGTGTATAAAAGGAAATGTTTCTTCTTTTAAGCAAATAATTTGAACCCAGATGAATGAAATTTAAGCAAGTGGGCATCAACTCTGAGTTAATTTTGACATAGTTGTCTGGAAATCATCACCAATTAAAATATTTTTATGAGCTCGAATGTAGTATTGTCTTTCGGTGCTTATGTAAGAGAGGAACAAACTGCTTTTCTAACCCCAGCCTTGAGACTACTGGCCAGAATATCTGCCTGAAGTCTTTGCCATATGGAGCTGGGAGGGCATGAACCTTGGCAAACCTCACACTGCAGAGGAAGGCGATTTCCCTACCTGAAATGAAAAAAAAAATCATAATTTTGAACAGATCACCTCCACCCTGGAGAAGTCATTGTGAGTCTTTGACACTCAAAGAGGGAAGGAGCAGCTCTGTGGCCCAGTAATCCTAGATGAGAGTAAAAATGAATCACCTGGATTGTCATAATTGGGTTCTTTCATGTACTCCTACAGACTGAATAGCCAGGGAGATATTCCTTCATTTGTACACACCTTTCACACCTGCACATAAAGAAAACCTTTGATCCAGTGCTTGATAGAACAACAAGATGAGTATATGCAAAATTAAAAGGATGCACACAACGCTAAGATATTTTTATATATTTTTAGACAGAGCACATGTGAAATAATAATGAGTACTTTGCCTGATGGAGAGGAGTACTCTCTACAGTTTGAATTTGGCCTTTTCATGAAAGGCTTTTTTCCTGGTTAGTATGTTGCAAAGAGAGTTGAAATGTTGGAAGACTTGTATAAATGCCTCTTGCTGTACTTCCAACCACAGTCTCACTTATTCAATGAGACAGACTTTTAACATTTAAATTTTTCTTATTGGGGTTCTATTGAGTTTTTAATGTATTTTTTTCTTATATTATTTTCGTACATATGCATATATGTACATAATAGTATAGCATGCTTATGAACCAGCCTACCAGTTTTTGTTTTCCATTCTATGATTATCATCCTTTCATTCCTGTACAGTAGTATGCCTCTTTTATTCAGACTCCCAGCCCTGTAGATAGATGTTCAAATATTTCAACACAAATAAAGCTGTTTATATTATATTTAACTTACAGAATCATTGCAGCTTTGGTATGTATGCATGGAATTTGCCCTACTGTGAAGTGTTAACACTAGACCTGTGCCCCACTTCACTCTGCAAGAAGATAGACCTGAAACTGCACTTAATTTCAGCTTCTAGTTGAGTCCATACCAAGAAAATTTCAAAGCTTACTCGCATGATTGAGTTACAGGTGATGTCTCTGTTTCCATGTCAGCTGAGCTACAGCAGCTGCCTGGAAGGTGTTCTTGCCCCCCCCATAAATATAAGTTGATTTAATTTAGCTTAGACTTCAATAAAAGAAGCTTAAGATAAGCAGAATCACTGCACATTCACCAAGGCAGGGAGTACAAGTGCAGATCTTCACCATCCAGGATCAGGATTTGGTAACATATTCCACCCTGGGAAGTCACTGTGTGTCTATATGGTCCTGTACTGGCGATTGCCAAGCCAGTTTTTGGATTTACATTAACATCCTCTTTTAAAAATTACCCGTTGAATCCTCTTAATCCCTGCGTTTGTTGTTTGCATAAGCCCAGTTTGTTAGTTCTCTCTGCAGCCCACAACACTCCTCCTCGCAGGAAGGGGTGTTTTGAGGGTCTCATTTGAAAGAGAAATTATTTTATTTCTCAGCTTGTTTGGGGACAGACTTCTTTAGGCAGGTGTTTTAGACCTAAATTTTACCAGTCTGTACTGCTTAGATGTTCTGGATACAGAAAAATTGCTTGCATTTGGTTACCTTCAACTCCATAAATCCCACAGTATAAATATTGAGTGTAGAGCAACCAACAGCTGATTTAAAACATTTTCTTTTAAATCCCCTGTGGCCTCTTTTGCTTGCTGAGGAGGGTGAAGTTGCAACACTTCTCCAGGACATAGGCAATGAGCAGGATCTTGAGCTCTGTGTATGAGGGCAGACTGTGGACCTGGCTCCTGACTTCTGGTGTGAATGAGAACTCATTCAATTGTTTCAACTCAGAGCAAGTTATCTAAACTTGTACCGTTGGATTGATAGCAACATACCCTTAAGCTGCTGATCTTTAATACATTTTGACCCTCAGACAAGGGATTTGAGAAAGTAGTGAGTTTGGATTTTCCACTTAGAATTTCCACTGATGGAATTGTTTGGGTTGGAAGCATCTTTAAAGATCATCTAGTTCCAGGCCCTCTACCATGGCTTTCTGAACTTTGTACAGCCCCTTTGAACAGTTGGGATTTCCAGTTCTTTAACTCTCAGTCCTCAGGGTATTTTCTCTACTCTGTGGTTGTCTAGCAAGTGGTGTCTGTCCCTGTGGTGAGTTTTGGTGTCCAAATGACTTTCGGTTCTTATTTTATGTAAATATGGGAGGTCTGTACTTTATAAATATGCATGTCCATGGGAAAGCTCCCAACTTTTTCCTGTGGATGAAGATGAGAAGTTTGTAAGGGAGAAAAAGGAGAAGAAGGTAGGACAGCTCCTTCCTGAGCTCAGGTGGACTTTGCATTCAGGATTTCTCAAGGCTGTGCCCAGTGGGAGAAGCTGACATTGGAACCTAATGCAAATATAACAGGAAAGGCAGAGGGGGTCGTAGTGGAGGCATCTGCCATAGGTGCCTCAGGGTCCCCACTTCAGCTCTTCAGGGGAGTTGGAAAATTTGTGAGCTCTGTAGACTGGCATGACAATAAATCTGTGCTGGGGGAAGGCACATGGCTTTGCTTTCACATCCTGGAGGAGGAAGAATCCCAGGGGCTGGGGGACACGAGGGCTGCTTGGGCATTCACTTCCAGACACAGCCATGCTGTCTGTGGAGGACAACACTCCCCAGTGCTCTTCACATCAGCATCACAGCACTCTCCAGTGCCCCTCTAATCAGCAGCAGTCAAAACAAGCTGGCTTAGCAGAGTCCTGCTCCAAATCAGCAGTAGCTGTAGTGGAAGATGAGTGAGTGAGTGAGAGGCAGGGTGTGATAACCCCAGCAGCTGGCACAGCTGAAGCCTGGAGACGCCACGTGAACACAGCCCTGGCTGTGCTGGGCTCTGTTACCCCCCTGGGCTGACGGAATGTCCGAGCTGTGTGATGGATGGCAGGGGCTGTGGAGTGGACACTGACCAGGTTTCCATTAAACATCATGCTGAGATCGGCTTCTGCTTTGGGAATGGAAAGTGAGCTCCAAAAAAGCCAGTTCCCATTAGCTGAGTGCCTAAGCAAGATTTATTTTTTAAAGCATTATTTAAAAATTTATAGTTTGTTAGGAAAAGAAAAATGTTAGTCTGAGTGAGCTCTACAACAGTGTTAGAAACCTCTGAAAACAGAGGCTGTTCTTGGAAAAGTTGACAGTGTACTGGCCATAAACCTGCTGCTTCAAGACCTTGTTGGTCATTTCTCCCTTATGGGGGAAAAATAATTGAGAACTATTAGAGGGCAGAAATCCTCCAGGCTATTTAAATCTGGAATTCTGCAGCCTGACATTAATGAGAAAAACTTTTTTTTTTAGCCAGTATTTGGCCACTTCATTTCTGCATTACAGACAGTAATAAATCGTCAAGTTGTTTGTGAAAATTTCTAAATGCAAGGTTCCAGTGTAGTCACTGTGAAATCCCGTTTTACTGTGGCTCACAGTATTGCAATGACCTTTTTTGTTGTCTTTTGTAATTAATAGCTTCATTTTCTGTCACTTCTCTGTGCTGCCTATATAAATATTTCTGAAATGGTGCCTCTCATATTTGCTAACCTCGTTGTTCATTAGCAGCAGTGAACACATGGGAGTAATTTGGTATGCCAGGTGTGTTGCTGTCTGTGTTACTGTCCAGAATGTCCCTCCTGGTCACTCAAATTGTGTAGAGAAGCTCACACTGAAGAGAAAAACATGGAAATGGAGAATTCTCCCCTGCTGCTCCACATATGTTGGCCAGGATGCAACCACAAGGAGTACCTGGTACAGCCAAGCAGTAACTGACATCTCCACATCCCCATCTCTAAAGACTTAGAGTTCATAGAGAAGAAGAGCAAATTATTCCAATTGCAATTTTTAGAAAGTAAATTGAAATGTCTACTGCTGTTATGGCTAGGGCAGTGAGAGGTTAGTAAATGGGAAGGAGAAAGAGAGAAAATTGAGATAAATGAAAGACATTAAAGAAGCAATGTTGCTGGTCTCTCTTGGTTTGTTTTCTGCAGAAAGACACCAGAAAATAAAATAGAGGAAGAACTAAAATGGATTAGGTTTGTAAGGAATCAAATGTAGAAACAGACAGAAAAAGGACTATGTGAATATTTATTTATGCTGCTAGCTGATAATTTATTGCTCTCTTAGTAGATTTCTTAAAAGCCAAGGATTCAGCATGCTTTGAATGATCGTTTTGATCACAATGATTTAAGTTCAGTCACTTCTAAGACATGGGACAGAGCAGAACCTGAAGTGCTCTAGAACCTACCAATAAATTCTGAGCAGTACTGATGGAAAGAGGCTGATATCTAACAAGCCCATAATTTCAAGATTAGTTGGTGAAATGTTCAATTAAATTGTTTCTTCTCAGTACTGATAATTTCCTGTAGACCTCAGTACAGAGCAGATAAACACTTTTCCCTGCTTGAGAGGATTTTGCCTTTCCAGAAGTATTAACCAGTCATTTTGAAATGCTACAATTTATGTAGTTCATGACAGAATTCCAGAAGCGTTCAGACAATACTCTTTGGCAGATGGTGTGACTCCTGGTCCTGTACAGAGCTAGGAGTTGGACTCAGTGGTCCTTGAGGGTCCCTTCCAACTCATATCATTCTGTGATTCTGTGATGTAGGAAGAAATTATTCCCGGTGAGGGTGGTGAGGCCCTGGCACAGGGTGCCCAGAGAAGCTGTGGCTGCCTCATCCCTGGAAATGTCCAAGGCAGCCTGGATGAGGCTTGGAGCAACCTGGGATAGTGGAAGATGTCCCTGCCCCTGGCAGGAGGGTGGAACGATACGGTCTTTAAGGTCCCTTCCAACCCAAACAATTCTATGATTCTGTGTCTTTAATACACTTTTCTTATGATCTGACACAGACAAGAAAGTCCGAACCTGCATATAATACCTCAGGTAAACAGGCATCCAGTGTGTTCAAGTGTGGGAAAAAAAGCTTCAGAGGTTCCATCTTAAAGAACCAGGATGAGTGGAAATCCCCATCAAGATAAGGAATCAATGGACTGTGCCATTACACAAAAGACAGAGGGAACACTGACATTTCCCAGAGTTTTGCCTCCAGGGCATGGCAAAAGCTAAGGCTGTTATCATTTGTGGTCAGAGATCTCATTGTACTTTCACCAGTATGTTCGTGTTTGGCAGTGAATGCCAGCCAGTACGACCTTACATGGAGGAGTTTTCACTGCTGCTTCATGTGATTAGCACATTTTGACCTGATTTATGAGTTCCTGATTTCCATGCAAAGTACGCAAATTACCTGATGTTGGTGAGGACAACAATCCTTGCTGGTGGTTTTTAAGTCACGAGTATTTGTTTTTTTGCCAAACTAAGATTGAATTTCTTTAGGTAGTCATGGTCTTGCCTATTGAGCAGGTTTCTGTGCAGGTTTGGTCTTACTTCTCTATATTAGACTGAGAGAAGGTGCATTAAATACATTAAATCATAATACTCCTAAATTAATTAGTAATGCTTTTGGAGAGCTAAAATCATTTCAATGAAGAAGGTGATATTTCATAGAATCATAGAATGGCTGTTGATAGAAGGAACCTTGTTGGCTAAATTATTTCAAAGTGGAGTTGCATCTTGATAAACCAGGTTGCATCTTTGAACTTTCAATTAATCTGTCAGAAAGTTAAATCAATTTATAGAGCAAACCAGTGCACTTTTTGAGTGCACTTTTCCTTTTTTTTTTTTTTTATTAATCCTTCTTTAAAACCTCAAAACCACGATGGGTAATTCCCTGAAGATCCACTTTAGACATTTGTGGTGTGTAGTGTGAAGAGTAGGTGTAGCTGGCCAAACCCCGGCACTCTTATCCTTTCAAACATTTTCCTCCTGTTTTGGCAAATAACGCAAGCTGCTGCCCTTCTCCCCACAAAACCAAAGGCCAACTGGAATAGCTGTATCAGCCTAAATCTTGCTTCTCTTGAAGTGGGAGTTCTGCCATAAACTCAGAGGAGAACTGGATCTGGCCATTCCTGCTGGGTGAAAATTCTGCCTCCAGTTGCCACAGCTCAGTTGACAGCAATTCTTCTGCTACAGAGCCTAGAGACCTTATCAAGCATGAAAAACTGACAAATAGTGTTTAACCACAATGATCACCACAGGAAACGTTGGCCTGAAATTTCAGTTTTGTTTTAAAAACAGAGGATTTGGGGGAGAGACTGCATTGTTAAATCCAGCTTGGATCAAAATACTTTTGTAGCTTTTTTTAGTGTGTCACAGAAAGACAATGCCATTGCTGACATCTTCAGTGGTTCTTCTCAGTACTGAGAGGCTCAGCCAGATCATTTTGCTCAGTTGTGGGACCTAGAAAGTCTGCAAGCTTAACAAACCAACCTTATTTGGTTGTATTAGTAAGGGAAGTTTGATAATGGTCAGTACACTTCTGTAATTTTATCAGAGGCGCTTTGTAATAAGGTGTGTGACTCTGGTGGACAAACAGGTGGACATGAGCCAAAAGTGTGCACTCACAGCCCAGAAATCCAACTGTGTCCTGGAGAGGAGTGGGCAGCAGGTGAGGGAGAGGATTTTTCTTCTCTACTCTGCTCTTAAGAGACGTCACCTGGAATACTGCATCCAGTATGGGATGCACACCATAAGAAGATCATGGACGTGTTGAAGGCTCTCAGAGGGCTGGAACACCTCTGCTGTGAGGATAGGATGAGTTGTTCATCCTGGAGAAGGCTCCAGGGAGACTTCACTACAACCTGGCACTTAAAGGGGAGGGTTTGTAAAAAGGAGGAAGAGGAGCCATTTTACAAAAGCACATAGTGATAGGACAAAGGAGAACAGTTTTAAACTGAAAGAGAGGAGATGTAGATTGCATGTTAGGAACAAATTCTTTACTCAGAAGGTAGTGAGGCACTGACACGGATGGCCCAGAGAAACTGGCTGCCCCATCCCTGGAAGTGTTCAAGACCAGGCTGGATGAGGCTTGCAGCAACTTGGGATAATGGAAGGTGTCCCTGCCCGTGGCAGAGGGGTTGGAACTGGGTGATTTTTAAAATCCCTTCTAACTCAAACCATCCTGTGATTCTGTGACTCCATGGCTAGGAATGGATTTTTCAGTACAATGTTCACCAGACTTAAAACGGGAAGAAATTCCCCAGAGCCTACAACACAAAGGGATAAAACATGGCAGGGAAATCAGAGAGGAGATTGCCCTACATATGGCACTGTCAGGAGCTGAGACAAAACCTCTGCCCTGCAGCAGAACGTCCTCTGCCCCTCCCGCCTGCAGAAACCTGAGGTAGTTGCAGGCGCCGAGCCGAAGAACTGAGAAATGGATTTTACTATTTACATTACCATAATTTATCTGTAGCATAATGTTGAAATTGCCACTAGAAAAAGATTAGAACCATGTTTCCTGCTGGGTTTCCTCGCTGCTCAGGCCACACACAGGCAGCGTGTGCCATTAACCATTGCAGAGCTCCTGTGCCCAGCGCAGAAGGTGCTCGTGCAGTAGCCTCCAGCACTAGCAAGATTTGCAAACCATCAAGAGAACAACCCCCTGCATGACCATTCAGTCATGCCTTTTGGTTTGCTGCTGGTATTTACCTGATTTCTCCTCTGTTCTCATTGCCCTGGTTGATTATTTCTTTGCATTTACCTTTTTGATCTGAAGAAATCAGCATTTTACACTATGAAAAATCCTGAAATCCAGTGAAAACCTTCTACCCCTTCCCTCACCCCCCTTGCAGCCTGGAATTGTCTTTCTGACACCATAGAAGGATTGGCATACTAAAAGTATGTGTGTGCTTTCTTCTGATTTAATTGGATTTGCTTGTCTGAAATGTAGTATGTTTGCTAATTCCATAAACGAGCTACTGTAACTAAAATCAGGCACAGTTGCCAAAAAACCCCCCAAAAACCCCAAAAACCAAACCAAAAACCAACAGATTGCATTTTAGTCCAAAAGGGATATTTCCATGCTTTAAGGGTGGTCTCCCTTCTCCCCTTTAAAATGTTCTTTAATCATTGTGTGTCTTGGTTAATATCCCTGTTTTTACAGTATTCCTGTGGTTTATATTCAGAGTTGGATAGGTGATGTTTTAATACACATTTTATTGTTTCGAGTCAAAGCAGTTTCATTTTCCCTGGATTCTTCACCCACCGTTGATTGAAAGATTGAAAGTTTTATACTGCGATCTCACTAGTTGAGGGAAAAGATCTGCAGCCCAGGGTGGCTCTGAAAAAAACATTCTCAGAAAATTCTCTGCCTTGTGCTTGCAGCACAGCCCAACGCTGAAATTTAAAGCTGTATTTCCATTTCTTTGTACTTGATGTGGGGCACCCAATTGTACTTGTGTCCTGTGCTATTTCAGGGTCAAATGTGGGAGGTAAAAAATTGTGTAGGAAACCTCAGCAAGGGGGGAAATTTCCCTTCATAGAGATATGGTTGATTCTTTGCTGTATTTTGGAGGCTTCAATCATATTTTTGCTGTTTACCAACCAAAGGAATTCATGCAGCAGTCAGATGCAAGCCTTATGCAACATGACAGGTGCTAATCTTCCAGGAAATTCATCGTACATCCCACCCATTAAGGGAATTTTATGTAAAAATGGTTTAATGTCTCTTAGAAGGTGTCAGCAAGCATGTGAGGACCACACAGCTTGGGTTCCACTGCAAGTAATGGAGTGAAATTGTCTGCATAATTATTTTGGTTGGATTGAGAATCTGCAGCCCTCTCTTGCTGCAGGAAATAAACCTCTGTTAAAACCATATGGCAGAATTCTCAGAAGAGACGTGAGTACAGGGCCACTTCTCTTTCACATCTCTAGGCAGAGCTGGAGAAAGTTGTTATGTTTGTACATAATTAATCCTTCTTTTTCCCTGTGAGCAGACACAAAAATGTCATTTTTAGCATATGTGAGGGTGCTGATGTGTTTGTTTGCATACAGGCACACATACTCTTGCTTCAGTGTACTGAAGCAAAAGGAATTGGGGCTGCCTTGGAACAAAATTAGAGCCACGGAAGGAATGTACCATCATGTGTCCACGGCAAGCCTGCATAACTGAGAAACGCCGTCACAATGAGCTTAAATTTGGGATAGGCACTGGGACTTTCAGAGACCACAACCAGTAGAAAGGATGTTACTTGGCTTTAAATGAGGCCACTTAATGCACACGTGAAGGGAAATGCAAAGGGCAGGTTTTAATTACAGTGCACCTTGGAGCACAAGTCCTGTGAGGAGCAACTGAGAGAGTTGAAAGGGCTCAGCCTGGAGAAAAGGAGGCTCAGGGGGACGTTATTGCTTTCTACAACCCCCTGACAGGAGGGTGCAGCCAGCTGGGGGTCAGTCTTTTCTCCCAGGCAACCAGAGATAGGACAAGAGGACACGGTCTTAAGCTGTGTCAGGGGAGGTTTAGGCTGGACATTAGGAAGAAGTTTTTCAGAGAATAGGTGATTGGGCATTGGAATGGGCTGCCCAGGGAGGTGATGGAGTCACCATCACTCTACACTCGAGGCGCTGAAGGAAAGCCTGGATGTGGCACTGAGTGCCATGATCTAGCTGACAATGTGGTACTAGGTCATAGTTTGGACTCGATGATCTCAGAGGTCTTTTCCAATTGAGTTGATTCTGTGATTCTGTAAATGCCATGGTGTGAAAATCTCAGAGTTTGGTAGCAGTTCAGTTGTCTTAACTATCAAGTGAACGAGCTGTGACCTTCACTTTAAATTCAACAGCAACGGTGTGCATCAGTAATACCAGCCATTATCAGATGTGTATCAAGAAGCTTTATCACAGAAAAGCAAAGCAAGAAAAAACTCTTTTCAGTCTCAAATATGTGTGATTTACTGCAGGCAAATTACTCCCACACCTGGTAACTGTGTAAGGATAGGCATGGATCTCCTGTCCAAATGATGCCATGAAATATCAGCATTGTGGAGAAGGGAGTGTATATTACAAGACATGTAATTTTAAACTAAAACCATGTCCAAAATTCTGCCTGTTGCTGAGGGTTAGACTTGACAACAGATACCCTTGGCAGTGTTTTGGCCATCTAAATCCATCATACATTAGAAAGTGAGTTCAGTCCTAGCCTCATGTTGGTCCTTTGATGAAAGGGGATTGTTGGCACATGGAATCTTCTGTCAAGGGAGGAATAACTTATTTTGATTTCAAAACTAGTCAAGGATGGGGGACACTGACAGCCAAGCTCCCCTGTGCTGACAAAAGGAAAATAACCTCATGAGCCTTGTGGGAAGCTGGAGTGAAAGGACAAGGAATGATCCATTCTACCTGGAGAAGACTTAAAAACCAGATTTCTTCCTTTTTCATAGTGCTGAGCTCTCTGCAGACTTTTAGTGAAAAAACCACTTTCTTTATTTAAGCTTTGACTTCCTCAGGGTTTGTTGAAGCTGGAAGAAGTTTTCCATCCCTCTTTTCTGTTGTTGCCTTTTTACTTCATTTAAATTGGTTAAGACAGATGAGTTTTGCTTATTAAAAAAACCAAGGCAAGGCACCACTAGATGATATCCAATTTCTTCAACATCACCAGGGTTACTCGTTTTACCTTTCTTGGACAAAAGGGAAGAGCACTTTGCGTTCTATTTTCCGTCATTCTTTGATGGAATTAAAGCAGAGTTGTACTTACAGAAGAAGGAAACTCTCCTATGTAAGCTTTGTCCTCTAATCCATGGGGCCAATGGCTGGAGTGTGCTGTATTTTCTTTGTGTAAAAAAAAGCAAGCAGTGGTGCTAAAAGGTAGACAAGAGAGCTTGTACCTAAATTCCAGAACTGAGGGATCAAGTTTTGGTCCTGCAGAGAGAGAACTGTAACCATTACAGTGGTAGCAGCTATATTATTCCTTAAAATGAGTCATATGCCGTTAAAACCAAAGCAAATACTAAAATGTGAATCTGTACAAGCTGTAAAGTCTCTAAGGCCAGGCTGTCTGCCACTGAAGATGGTGGCAAAGCCTCTGTTCGTGGTTCTGGCAGATGGCTTGGGCCCCACACAATCCCATTTTTCCAGTTGTAGGGTCATACATTTTTATCCTCTGAATTAAATGAGGATTTGCCACCCGCACAATAAAACCCAAAGAAAGAAACTTGCTTTAAATAGAATGAGCTACTGAGGTGATATTAATAGCACAGGGATAATGAATATTTCCAGAATTTAAGTACTTCAATGTTATTTCTGCCTGTTTTAGTAGAGCAGAATGAAATATCCTTGCCACTCTTGCATTGCAGGGATGGTTTCCACTGGTGCTCTGTAGTAGGCGTCCAAACTTAATGACGCACCAAAATATTAATAAAATAGAAATGATCCAAAACACCTGCCAGTGATAATCCAATATGTTCTAACATCTTTCCAAGCTGGAAGCATAGAGAGATAGATAGATAGATAGATAGATAGATAGATAGATAGATAGATAGATAGATAGACAGACAGACATACACAGCTGTATGTATATGTTTGTGTACCCCTTGAAAGCCATCAACTACACAACTGCCCATTTGGACAACTTGTGTTTTTTATAACTAGGTATTTACAGCTTCTGTTTCTTAGATTTTCCTTTTTTTTGTTTTCCAGAGGATGGTTCCCACAGCATCATAGAATCACAGAATGGTTTAGGTTGGAAGGGACCTTAAAGACCATCTCATCCCAAGCTCCTGCCACAGGCAGGGATATCTTCCACTATCCCAGGTTACTCCAAGCCCTATCCAAGCTGACCTTGGACACTTCCAGGGATGAGGCAACCTCAGCTTCTCTGGGCAGCCTCTGCCAGGGCCTCACCACCCTCACAGGGAAGAATTTTTCCCTAAAATATAATTTAAGTCTCCTCTCTTTCAGTTTAAACCATTTCTCCTTATCCTATCACTCCAGGCCCTTGTCTAAAGTCTCCTTTTAGTCATGCCCAAGCAGAATCCTGTTTATGAGTGAAAAAATGAAGTAGTTACAGCAGGGTAAAAGTAAAGCCTGTGAACTATAATCTACTTTAAAAAATCCAGATGAGGATTGTGCAGGTCAGCAGCCTGGTGACAACTTAGTGGTTTCCCTGTCTCATATGATGTGCCCTGTTCGGTGACCAAAAGTTAATATCCTCTGAATCCTGGTGTGTGGGCAAGGGAGACTCATGATTTCATAAATAAAGCCCAGGTTCTTCTTGGACTGATCTGTCATGCTTTGAGGACACCTCTACTTTCTCTTCAATCTGATATGGCTGGAAGCAGTAGAACAGGTATTTGGGGTTTCTGCGGGATGAGCTGCTGAGGAGCTCCCTGCAGGAGCAGCCAGAGCTGTTGGAGGGCACATCTTTCCTGCAATAGCCATAGCCTTTCCCAGGCTTCTCCCGGTGTTCTCCACTCTGTGAATGGCATCACTCGCTGCTTGTGTTGGCCACCCTCCAGCTCAGCCTCGCAGGCGCATCCCCCACCGCCCACATTCCTGGGGATTTGTTACCTTCTGGTAGCCAAACGCGCAGGCAACCGGGGCAGAGGGCGAGATTTATTCTCCAGGACTCTGTTTTCCTATTGTTTTTAAGTTCATGGGAGGCTCCCTGTCACTAAACAAACTTGAACAACTGTCGGCAGAAGGGTCAGCCCCCTGCCACAGCCCTTAACAAAAAACTCACATTCCTCGCGGCCAAATGTGGTTGTGTCACTCCCCTCCCTCCCTCCCCTCTGTCCCCCCTGGGGCTTCTGTAGGAGGCATCACCCCTGAGCAGGTTGGACACCTGGCTGAGGCACTGAATTAGCAACCTGCAGAGCCCATAAGGACAGGCTTAACTCTGGCCAGCAGTGTGCATCTCATGATTTGTGGGCATGATGCTAATAAACAGCTGGTCTAGGGTAGAGGCAGCCATCCTTTGGGCTCAGGGTGTTGGTGTGAGATGCATGTATGCAGGGATGGAGTTTCTGTAGCAAAGATGGGATTTGGGTATGTGTAGCTCATAGCAGAAAGGAGCTTCTCTTTCCTTTCCACCAAAAAAAAATCCCCAAAACCCCAACAGAGCTAATTACAAATTAAGCACTTTCAGGAAGAAACAACGTAAATAATGAGGCTGTCTTGCTGGAAAATTCCAGGATTTTGTAGTCCACTTTATTGAGGAGCTCCCTACACTCTCATAGAAGACATAGCTTATCCAAAGCCTTTGCTTCTGGATTTAATGTTTGGGGGTTTTCCCCAAGAAATTTGTTGTTTTGGTGTGTTGTTCTTCACACTGGCATGGAGAGAAGTTTTAACAAGAGAATGGCCAGGACTACTCTTTGTGAGACCATCTCTCTTTGAGTAACCAGCAGACACACAGATAAGAAAACAACAACCCAAACCAATCATGGATTAGAACCCAAACCTTCCTGCAACCTTCACTGGGGGTTGCAGGAATACTCTCAAGAACTGGGTGCGAAATTCAAATTTTACTTTGTTGTGTATTCCTCAAAAACCAGTGGACACTAAAGAGTCCTGCTCTCTAAATTAATGTTGAAATCAATCTTGTCATGTTCACTGTGACGCAAAAAAATTATAATTATTCTGAAGTTAGAGTTGTAGGAAACCCTGGAACAGAGCATTTCCAAACCCCACGGGTTCTCTGTAGCTAGGAATAGCTGAGCAGGCATTGCCTGCATTTTGCTGTGCCCTTTCATGGCAGCTTGAGGTCCTGAGCTCTTTCCAGCATCAGGCCCTCAGTTAGCAGGAGCTGCTGACTGCATGGACTCATGTTCAAAGTATTGTGGACGTGACTTCACCAAGCACAGACAATCACTTGGCCCCAGAACAGTAGGGCTAAAAGAAACCTCAGGCGACCTAGTCCATTTTTCCTCAGAGGAAGTATTAGATATACTTAGATCATCGCTGACATCTGTCCAAACTTTTAAATCCTCCAGTACTGAGCCTTCCACTTGCTTACTAAGTCTGGAGTTTTTGGGCTTTTTTTTTCCTTTATACTTAAAAAGGAGTTTGCTAATACTGTACATTAATCTCTTAAATCGCCTCTACCTCAGCTGAAGGCAGCTTTTTCTTGTGCTGCTCTCAGCTGACACAGAGATCAATCGATTACCATTTTCTGTAGAAAACATTTTACTCTTATCATGTCCTTTCCTGCTCATCTCTTTTCTAGACTAAACAAAATGTATTTCCTTCAACTTTTCAATGTTGCTCATGCTTTCTGAATCTGTTATCACTCCTGTTGCCCTTCTCTGGATTCTCTCTCATCTGTCTGCATCTTTCTTAGAGGGTGGTGTCCCACGCTGGATAAAGCAGTCCAGCTGATGTCTCACCACTTCTGAGCAGCTTGTAATAGACATCTTCTATGTGTTGTATGAAACATAACCATTAATCTTTCCCAGAAATGCATTTACCTCATATTTTTGAAAAAAACCCAGAATGCCATTATTGACTCATATTGAACTTGCAACTCCCTGCCACCCCCAGATCTCCTCTGCAGTGCTGCTGGTTAATAGGCTGTCATTGTGGTGCTTTTGTCTTCTTGCTCCAAAGTGTAACACAAAGAACTTAACTTTTACTGCATGTCATCTTACTAATGACATGTCAAGCACACTTTCTCTTCCCTTGCTATGTTTGTTCTGAATTCTGACCTATTTCTCCAAGTCTGAAGACTTTACCGTACTGGGAGTCATCTAAAGATTTTAGAACTGTGCTTTTTATGGCATCATCCAAGTTATTAACTAGCAGCTATTAATTGTTTGAAGATGCATAAACCACCTTCCATTTCAATTATCAGCAGTGATAGTGGGCAACTTTGTCACACCAAACCCTCATCCATTCATCTTCTATGGCAATGTTTTATCATTTCTGTCATAGAGTCATAGAGTGGTTCCGGTCCAAAAGGACCTTTAAAACCTTAAAAAATCTCATTCCAACAGTCCCTGACATGGGCATGGACACATTCCACTAGATGAGGTTGCTCAATCCCCATCCAACCTGGTTTTGAACACTTCCAGGGTTGGGGCAACCACAGCTTCCCTGAGCAACCTTTTCTAGTACCTCACAACCTGCACAGTAAAGAATTTTTTCTTAATATCTAATCTAAACCTACCCTTTTTCTTTCTCTCAAAAACCTGAAAGCAGAAGTTAATCCATCTCAGCCTCCACCCGAGCCAGAAATGCCCCTGCTGGCATTGGCAGGGAAAGGTGGAGCATAACAAGGGTTAAAAACTGCGACTCACCTGCAGGATTGTTGGCAACACCTTTGGACCAATGTTTCTTCTCTTAAGCCCAGCTGCAGTGTTTATGTGCTGCTTAAGGCTGTCCTCCCTCAGAACTTGCATATCATGTAGGTGCTTGTGCAAGAGCTCTGAGTACACAAAAAGTTGAATGCCTCGTCTAGCATGAAAGTTGCCCCATAAACCCACTCATTGCCAGCAGCACCAGACACTTTATGCATTTACAAGTAAAAATAAGAGCAAAGAATAGTGTTAAGTGTAATTTTTATTGGGAAACCACCAATTCCTTATACCTTTCAGGAGGAAGAAAGGGAGGCATCCATCAAACTGTCATTACAAATTTGATGCCACAAACCTAAGCTCATGGAGCCGCCAGGAATCTGTAAACCTTTTAAAGGATACGCCTGTTTTTGACATTCAAAATAAAAAATCTTTATAGATTTTTGTGGAAAACACTGATGGGCCAGCAGCTAAATGACATTTTTCAACAGTCAGACAGACTCCACACAAACTGAATAGATGTCCAGTTTTAGAAGGACAGGTAATTACTTTCTGTGCTATGCCCAGGAACAGAAAATACTTGGCCTGTTTTACTTACTGAGTAGGAAAAGATGTTTGAGGGTGGTTGGTTGGGTGTTTTTTGGTTTGGTTTTTTTTTTCCTAAAGGCTGCTACATCCTGGCTTTTGCCTCCATATAGCCTGAGTGTAGGTGCCCTTTATATAACAATAACTCGATACTACTCAAAATACTTGGCGCTGCAAGCGGGAGAGTGGAATGCAGTAAGAACACTTTAGCAGGTCTGAGGGCAAACTCCAGTAGTTTTGGAAGGAGAGGACAGAGTTTTCAGTGTATGTCTCTCACTTACTTGGCATTTGCCGACAATAAGAACACAAGGATTAACATAGCAGACTCCGTTTATTACACTTGGGTGGATAAAGCAATTATCTGTCTATCATGGCTGTAGTAAATTATGCAACAGCATTAACATGGGTGGGTACGTGGATAAATGCTACTCTGCCACAGAGGGTGCTGATACACAAGATAATCCTTCAAGCTGAACTTGTAAGGACTGTTTTCTTTCAGAGTTTAGATCATGTTACCCACCAGTGTAGATTGAAACAGCAACTTTTTTTTAAAATTTTTTAACCACGTTTTCAGGTTTCTTTAGCCATCTGAATTGTATTAGCAACGTTATTTTAGAAATATCCCGCTTTATTCAAGTTTAAACAGTCTGCTTAAAACCTGCTGCATGGATATAAACACAGTAGTTTTCTAACACAGCAAAACAATCTGTTGAAAGATAGCAAACACACACACATCCATCCATTACTGCTTAACTCTTGTGTCTTCCATGCCTGAATTCCTGCTGTAACCGCAGCGTTCAGCGTGCAGTGCGCTCCTGGTTTTGGGGGTGTAAAACAAAACCAGAAATGAAAACTCACCTATTGATGTCTCAAGAGCAGTGCAGCATCCGAGAGCTCTACACTAGATTTAAACTAAGCGCCTTAAGTCTGGTTTAATGGCTGTGTTTACATCATCCCCCCTCGCTTCTCATTCTTTTAAAGTAATCAGGTTTCACAAGCCTTAAGAAAACCATCCCCTCCTGCCAGCTGGAGGGAAGCCAGTTCAAGGAGATTTTTTTTCTCTCCCCCTCCTTTACCCCCTTCTTCACTATGATCTTTACTGCCTGGTGATGCCACAAAGAAGCAGCCGAAATTGTGGGATATTTGCAGGATAGACACCTTCATGGTGGGGGTGGGGGTTTATTCCTCAAAGATTTTGCTGCGTTCATGAGAGTGTTAAATCAGAATGAGTTGCTCCTGAGCTTTTAGGGGCTGCCCTTGTTCTCCCTCATCCCTGCTTCTGATGAAAAAAGGGGGAGGAGGAGGGGGAGAGTGTAACAGATACCAGTATGCAAAGGGAGCTAAGGCAGGGACGGAGACTTGCGTGACAGTCTCTGTTTATATGAGTTGTCTTTAATGTCTCCAAGTGGCTATGCCAGCAATGTTTAGCTGGTTTCCTGGCATATATGAACACAGATTCCTTTATGTTCATCAAGCATGGACAGAGGTGAAGGCAGAGCATCATGGTGCAAGGGAGTCCCACATGCTCCATCCCTGTTTGGGCTGATGATCCTATGGTGTATTGTTCAAATTAGCAGAACAAACTTCAAAATCTTAATCAGAATGGAAAAGTTTTTCCAAAAGAAAATAGAAAGGAACAACCCCTCCACTGCAGCAAGGGGACACCTGGCTGGTTCACCTGTAGTACAGAGTCAGAGGAGAGGGCTACATGAGGCCTGCAGCTCTGGAATGTGTTGAAGGGTAGGAGTGAACTGGTGCAAAAGCAAGTGCACTCGAGCCCTTTCCTGCTCAGCCTGTCCTTTTCCTCAAAGCACTGTTTTGGTTTCATTTGTTAAATCTTCCTATTTTGTTGCTTTAACACACCTTTCCCTTTGCAGTGCCTGACCAGCTGAGCTCCTGCCACCTGCCCCCATCAGTTTCGGCTGCCAGACAAACAGCCTGGAGCCCTGCTCCAAGAAGGCATTTTTCACCTCTCTGTATAGAGAAATTCTGTGAGCAGGAGGCTCCTTTGCAGCTGTTGCAGTTTGCTGAAAACCCCTGGCCTCTGAGTCTACCTTTCAGCTGTATCTGTGCTCTTCACGGCCCCCAGCTGAATTTTAGAAAGCACTTTGTATTCTCAAAAGTTTCGGAGTCATTCCCACGGGTACAAGGGGACACAGGGTACACCCCCATGGGTCATTTGTTCTCACTCTTCCTGCCCCTTCCTCCCTCTAACCTACTCTTTTTGTCCTGTGCTGAGCGGGATGCCCGCAGGATGAGCTGAGAGGACGTTTCCTTTGCTCCCAGTAAATCAGTGGGGACATGACCTCCACATCAGAGATGCTCCACAGGCTTGGCCTCAGCACTGAGGTTCCAACTCCCTCTGCCTCTGCTCACCCTGGGTAGGAGCCACAGCTCTGGGAAGATGATAATGTCACTGGTTCCCCCAGGATCTCGATCTGGCCCTTTTGGACCCATACCAGTGATCTACAGAACAGGGGTCAGGGAGGAGGAGCTCATTAGGATTTTGGCAAATGGATACACAATAGTGTGCATTTTATTTATTTCTTTTTTTTCTGCAGTAGTTTCAGGTACAAGCCTCAGCTGCCTTGGGTGAAAAATATGCCTTTTTTAAGAACAAAAAGAGACAGGGGCTTGTTTTCTGCCTGCGCCTGAGTGACTCCTGTTGGCACGAACAGGGCTCTGTGTACAGTCAGGAGAATAAGCTCCCAGTCTAATGCAAACTGGTGCCCTCAGCTATTTAAAAAACAAACTTTTTTTATTTTTTTCTTCATTGAGTGAATTAACTACAGTTACTGCACCTATGTAGCTCCTTGTTTTATGAACTATAAGAACCTTTCCTATGCACAGTCTATGGCCTAATTATGTAATTATGTCTCTTGGGTGGATTATATTTTTCTTCTCATAATTGTGTCTTTACCTAAGAGACTGGAAGGGTTCCAAGCTTTCTCCTTTCCTGGGCAGAAATTGTTTGGCTCTTGTGCTTTTGGGTTTTTTCCATGAACTTTGGATTGGGTGCATTCAGTAGGATTGGGTGGGGAGAAACAAGCCCTGGATGACAATTTGTCACAAGACAAGGGACACAAGAGGGACCCTCACGACTTTCTTTGGAGTTTTTTTCCTTGCAAAGAGCTGGTGTGAATCTTCTGATTGTCTGGTTTATGGCTCCCTTATTTTTACCTCCAGTGCATGGATCAACACTGCTTTGGAGTGACATCTTCCTGCAGTAAAATATTGTCTGAAATTTGTAACAGATCAGTAAATAGTTTTGCTTCATGCCGAATGCTCGAATGCTCGGTATTAGTCAGTCCTTGCACAACAGCTGTTAGGAAGCCTTAGGCTCAGGTCTCAACTCCTTTACTGTGGCATAAATATGAGTCCCTTGACTTCAGCTTTATCAGCCTGTAGCTGAATTCAGTCAAGCCCGTATCAGTACCTTTCAGTTACCCCTGATACACAGGACCAAACAGATAGGCCTGCAAAGAGAATTTAAGAATTTGTGATGAAATTCAGAGGACAGGTAGCTTATCTTTTTTGTGGTGTGAAATTATTTTCTACAATGTGCATGCAGAAGAGTATGCACTACAATGTACACTGAAATGCTTCTGGTGTTCCAGTGTTAAGAGAAAAAATCAGAGGACTTGTCTCAAAACCATATAGGGTTAGTAGGAAAAAATGTGCCCACTCTTTACCTTTTTTAAGAACTTCACCTTTGGAGAACAGTGGGAACAATCAAAACGTGGGTTCTTGATCTCTGTTGTGTTTCTCTTGGATTCAAGAGGCAGAGGTGCACAGACTACAAATTCACAGGTCATGAACCAGGTGATTCTTTTTCTTTCTGCCACCCCGTAACCTGAAGAAAAGTCTCTTTTCCAGTGGGTTCACTGAACCCAGAGATGTAAAAATCCTTGGTTACTAGCCCTTGAGTTCAAATAATTTTTGTCTGCCTTTTCCAGCTGTAGTCACTCCACGGAATAACTTCAAACTTCAGTATCTGGTGCTGAATGCATTCATGACATAGAGCAAACAGAAGACATGGTGGCATTTCACAATGGGTCATCACCCTCCATTCTGCTTAGGATGTCCCAGAAAATGTGTCTCCAGCAGGTGACAGCCCAGGCTCTTACTGCCATGACTTTTCTGCCATCCCTTGGCTCTTTTATGGAGTCACCTGACTCCAACGATAGTTCTCCTTGTTAAGGCAAAAGCACAAAAGGATAGAAGTGGGTGATGACTGAAAATAGCTAACGCAGTGGAGAGTGATAAAAGCATCTGCTGCAAATCTGGTAACCAGATCTCCTGGGTACCAGGAAAAAAAAAACCACACAAAAAAGCTGGTGGGTGGTGTACACGGTACAAAGAAAGGGAGTCCCTGAGTGTCAGCATCTGGCAAGGCCACGTGTAGCATAATCTGATTAGTTTTCAGTTCCACACCCACAAGCTGAAAGATAAAAACGCACACCCCTCCTCCCTGAGGAGGTAAAAATCTTCAAGCATCAACACCACATTTACATTCTGCAAGTCAGCCTCTTCCACAGCCCAATTTACATCTTGCCTTCTCTAGCAGAGCAGTGGAAGTTCAGTGATGAGAGACAAGCTCACGTCCCTTTCCAGTTACCACATCCAGCAGACTCAAGATTGCCTTGCTTTGATCTGGGAGACAGACCTTTGCTTAGTTTAAACTGAAATGATTAAGCTGGAGATGAAGGCTCCTCACATCTTCTGCCATGCCTGGGATGTGATAATTGAACATCAGCTTCCATGGGCCACACAAACATGTTGTGGGGCTCTGCTGGGCTGGCAAGCAGAAGCAGCAGCACAGGCACTGACTGGCTGGCTGCAGTTTTCACTGACCTTATAGCACTCTCAGTACTGATTTCTGGTTTGATTTATGTAAAATGGCCAAAATTGGCACTGGAAAGAATTAATGACAATGTTTCTGTCTTCAGAAATATATACTAAGGTTGGTGTTTGGCTAGAAACGTAGTGGTGAAAGATCAGAATATTTCTTGTTATTTTGGAGCAAACATTGGATTTCTGATATCCAGTGTGTTTTGTACTGTGCCAGCAGACAAATCAGAACAGCTTGTTTAGCTCTTGATTATGAACTCTCAGTTTTTCTCATATCTTTCCCATCTCCTCACCTGTCCTTCACCTGATATTTTCCAGTGGCTACTGGGTCCCATCCTTAGAGACTCGTGGGCCCGCTTTCATGAATTTTTGACAACATTTCACTTCCAAGGCTGCTTATGTCCACAAGCATTTTTTTCCCCCTCCATGCTCAATCCATTCTACAAATTCATCTTTGCAACAGAGCAACAAGCACTAAATGCAGTGTTGCAGATATTAGGGTAGCTGTAACACTTTTTTATTCTACTCTTCACATAGCTTTTATATTGCTTTTTAATGTACTCATTGCTGCAGCAGATCATGGATTCTCAACTATCCACACTTGCTACCCTAATCTTTTTTCCTGAAATAAAATTACGCCTCAGTACTGAGGCTGAGGAATACAGCTTTTCTTAGCACACTCCCCTGGGATCAGGAATTTCTCTGTCAACGGACACATATATCAATGAGAGATGAAAAGCAGCTTGTGGAATGAGTTTTAAACATGTATCACATATTTCACTGCTGCTGCGTATGTGCTAATCAGAAGGTCTTATTTGAGTGTTTTCAGCCCATACCTCATGGCTCCTCCATCCTTAACAGGATTTTTTTTTCCTGCACAGAAATCAAGGCAGAACATTTATTTAAGCCGCCCACACGCCTTTGTGAGCACCTCCTGAATACAAAGGTTTTGTTGAGTTTCCTGCTTACTTTCAGTGTGAGCACGTCTCAGCCTTTATCAAAGCAGAGTAACCCATAATGTGCAAAGCTGCAATGTCATCTTGTCTCCCTGGGATATTTCACTCGGGGACTGTGGCTCCTTCTGTGGATCCCTTTGTCACAACATGACTCCGTGCTACAACCCTAAATTTTAAATGTCCAGAAGGGGAAGGCAAGTCTGCCTTTGGCCCCTTGCTGGTTTCTGGGGACTTGCAGTTCCATTGATGCCTGGGGTCTTCCAGATGTGCATAGAGCTCTCCCTTCCCTGCTCTTTTCTTTTGTTTTTGGGAGGGGATGGGTGGGGGGGGAAGTGGCAACACCCAAACCCACACATCTATAGATCATTTCAATTCAACCAGATGTGGAAATCTTTTTTCCTCTTCCTGTATGCCCCTTCTTTCAATTTTTTTTTCTTCCCTGCCTATCCTAAAGTGCTTGTTTATCCAGAGCTCTGCTATAATGCACATAATTAAGTATAAACTTTTTTCTAACAAAGCTATGTATGACCAAACAGAATGTGATGAAAACAAGGCTGAGGGTTATCTGGCACAGGTTAGTGCAGGAGTGGTGGTGACCCATCTAATAAGTTATTTTTTGAGTTACCTGAGGACAGTTGAAATAGATTATGCACCAGTTTGTTACTGGTTCTTTAGTTAAAAGTTCACTACACGAACATAGCACAAGATTTTTTTCTACAGAAATCATAAATAAAATTCACTTTGGGAGTGAATTCATTCCCAGCTAAAACCAGCTCTCGTGTGCCAGACTGGAGATGGGCTGATCACATTTGCCTTATTTTGAGACCTCTTGAATTTCACAGTGTCAGAATGGTTTGGATTGAAAGAGGACTTAAAGATCATCTCGTTCCAACCCCCTGCCATGGGCAGGAACACCATCCACTACCCCAGGTTGCTCAATTTGCCAAAGCATGGTCAGGAATGAGTAGAAGAGAAAAAGGGAGTGAAAGTAGATGTCTTTAAAAAAAGAGTGGAAAATATGACTGGCAAAGGGAAAAGCAAATACTTAAAAATTGTGGAGGAAAAGAAGAGAGAGAAATCCCAAGAGAATACTGATTGCATGTTTATGTGAAAATAATTTCTTCAGATTTAGCAGCACCCAAACTTGTACAAATCTTAGTTTAAATGGATTGGAAATATAATGCTGAAGACTAGAGTTTGGATGTGACCCTGTTAATTAATGTGACCCTGCTGCTGTTACTGAGTTTTTACAAGCCCACCAAAAACCATTCCCTATTTGAAGCGGTTGACACTTTCTGAAGAGAGGAGTAGGCAGCCACGGCAGCTCTAACATACAGCAGCACTATCTCCCTCACAAGAAGGCTCCCACCTACATCGTGTTTTTAGACTGAGTCATCACGGGGGAGAAAACTCAGACTTCAAAGTACCAAATTATGGGTCAACTAATTAATTTTTTTAAATTGCTAGAGAAGTTTCTCCAAAGTTAAATCCCATCAAGTTTCTCCTCATCTCCCAACCTGAATCCTACTCTGTGTAGAGCTATGATTTGTCTGAATCCAGTCTGAATTTACTTAGTTTGGATATTGCATTTCCTGTGTGTCATGTTGGCACTGTGGTACCAATTAGATGGTGTGAACCCATGTACTCAGTACTGTGGTAAGAATTACTATTAAAAAGCATTTTTTTAGCAGTGCTAGCCTGATAGTTCAATCTCAAGATTCAGTGGCTTCATTTCTGCTTCTAAAATAAATTAAACAGTACTGGAATTGGTTCTATGGCCCAAAGACTGATGTGACAATCTTCCCATGTCTGCAGAGCTGAACTCTTGTAGACTCCAGACAGATGGCTGTATTTCTGTTGCTGAAGGACAACATGGATTATCTCAAGCCACTGGTGATTATTTGGAAAGGTTCAAGCCAAAACCCTACCAGGACCTTTCCTATTGTTAAAAGCATTAAAATCCTTTTACCTCCCCGCCCCCACACGCACACTCCTGCCAGTTATTGTTTGTGCCAGTGCCCCAGCACTGCTTTGAGGGATAGAGGCAGATGTGGTTCTGGTTTGAAATCAAGGGGTCTGGGCCTCCCCTTTTAGCTCTGCCAGAGGCTTTTTGTATGACCGTGATCTGTAACTTAGGGTAAGCTTCATTCCATTTAATGTTGACTAATGGCAAGGGTGTCTAATTAAACCAGTCATGTGTGCTCCCTCTCTGATCAGAGAAGGAAGAGAAAGCAAATTCAGAAGGTGAATCATGCCATTTTAAGGCAAGTGTCAGAGACAAATGAGATTAATTGCCCTCTGGAAGTAGCTATTTCTTTCCATTAACTGAAGAGGAAGTCTACATTAGAAGAGTTTAGACTAGATGCCTGATTTATGAATGGCTAAAGTTGAGTAAAATTAGTCCTTTCCTTAATCTCCATGTGTGTCTGTTTCTCTGTGTGCTGAATGATAGAAATAACACCTTCTGCACCTCACAGTCAAAGGCACCATTGGACAAGGAGCATCCTTTGGAAAGAAATTAAACCTAGGAGCAAAAATGCAACCATTAGAGAAGCAAAGCCCTTATTCATGAAGCATCTCAATGACAACATGAGCAGGAGCATTAGGGCCTCCCAATGCTTTTGCCATTTTCCCCCTTCATATTTTGACAGCAAAACACCCCTAAATGAGTGTTCCAAATATATCCAGGGGCAATTGTCCTGTTTTGGGCGAGTGCAGTAGGAGCACTGAGGAAGGCTGACAATACAAGGGTGTGTAGGGCCCAGTCCTGGCCAGCAGCCTTGGAGGTTTTCCTTGGATACTGCTCTTCTCAACTGACAGGGACTAATTACTTTTTGGAAAATCTCCCAGATGAATGACAGCTGATGACTAACTATAACAGAGTTAAAGGAAAAAAAAAAGGGGGGGAGAAGAAAAGCTTGCATTTTCTTATCAAAAATCCACAGCATATAAACCACGCATGGAGTAACTGTCCCAGTTGATAATTTGTATGTACATATGAGGCTTGCTTTTGGAAGGGAAAGTTTGCCTCTTTAACTATGTTTGGTAGTTAAAGCAGCAAAAGAAAAAAAAAGTCAAAAAAACCCTTGTGTGGTGTCCTGATAAGTGCTTATTTTGATCAAAACTGTAATGTTACATGTGTATGGGCACAGCTGTGCTTGATAAGTCTTTCACCAGCACAACCATGTCCACAACCCCCTCACAATGTTCCTGTGTTATTGGGGGTAGCTGAGATACCTGTAAGTCCATTAAATCTAATAACAGGTCCTTAGAAATCATTTTGGGGTTTTTTGGGGGGTGTGTTAAATTACTAAATCTTGTTATTAACGCTTTTATTTTATGATTTGCTGTTTCCAGGGCACAGACAGAAGCTTGATGACTCTAAACCTAGTTTGTTCTCTGAACGCCTCAGTGATTTAGGGCGCATTCCTCATCCCAGTATGAGAGTAGGGGTCCCGACCCAGAGCCCACGGCCCTCTCTGAACTCTGCACCAAGTCCTTTTAATCCACAAGGACAGAGTCAGATTACAGGTAAGAGACAGAACCATAGGTTTGACTTGCACAGGCATTGGTAGTAATTGCTTATGGATATTTGTGTCTCAGCTGCAGTCATAGGCTATTACAGAGCGGGGGATGTTCTCCAAGCAAAGCTAGGTGGGAAGTGAATTTTTCTATAGTGCTTGAAACTGAAAATGTCTTTTCTTTCTTTCCTTTTTTTTTTTTTAATATCTTTTTGCCATAAATAAAAAATAGTCAGTCCGGGTCATTTGAGTAGGGATCTGGTGAAATTCTAACTGCCACGTTGCTCTGCCTTCTCCGTGTTGCAATAGTACCTTTAGTATACAATAGAATGAACATTTTTATTCAGCCTTGTTATTTTGCACTAGTGTTAAGGAAAGCAGCCAGCACTTAATGGTCTTTTTATCAGAATAATAATACAATCTTCTCACGTGGTGGTTCCCTTCTACCACCAGTGCTGACCACAGTTACAATAAACGAATTGGGTTATGGAGAAATCTCCAAAGGTTGCTCATGAGGGTTGTATGCAACATTTATGATTGCATGCTGAGAGACAGATTTCATTGTGCTGAGAGAAATCATAAAGCACCCACCATGTGTCACAGATTAGAAAGCTGAAATAAGATGTTTAACTACAGCTATGCCAGAAGTTTGCAGCAAAACTGTGGAGCCTACAAAATAAATCAATGTTGTTTTTTCTAAAGTCAGAGCTGGTTACATTTTTCAAAAGAGTTTCAAAAAAACTTCTAACTAACTTTGGGCATTTCTAGATTCTAAATTTGTGCTGACATGTTTGAATCTATCCAGGATGTAAGGAGGTGTTACCGCTGACCAATTGTTAGAATTCTTGGAGAACTTCACCTAGATGCAAGTCTGTCAACAAAGGCCTTGGATCAATTCCCCAGATCGATTTAATACTCACTTTTGCTGCTATAGTTGGCTCCACAGCAGAGTCCTTTGCCAGCATTATGTACCAGCATTCCATTCCTGGTAAAGCACTCCTAGTATAGGCATACTTTGAGTCAACCTAGGAAGATTTCTAGTTTCATGTTTCAAGTGGTTTTGACATGATACCAGCTGAAACTCAGTGGTTTTAACAAAGTGTTGTGGCTTTCTTCTTCTTTTCTTTTCCTTTTTTTAAGTTCAACTGGTTTATTAATTTGCAGTAAGAAAGAAAAGTGAGTTAATTTGAACCCAAAGCGCTCAAGGAATTGCAACAAAAAAATTGTTCCCATGAGCTGTGGCAGAGTTGTCCCAGATTTATATGTTGATTGTACCCATTACGCGGTACCTGCTGCCCCTCAGCTTCCCAGAGCAAGTTTTTTTGGCTAGGCTTCATGGTTTGTTCATTAGACATGTGAAGTCAGGGCTCTTTGTGCATAACATTTTCTGCGTAAGAACTGCCGAACTAAAACACATTTTTTTCTAACCGAGTCTTCTGTCTGGCAGTGTTTGTAGACATAGTTCCCAAGAAAGTTGCGGGGAAATCTAGACTATAAGAAGTTTTTTTCCTTCTTCCTTGTGCCTCCATAGTTTACCTATTGTGCAATACTATATCTAGGAATGAAAGAGGGTGAAATTCTTCCTGACCCCATCTGGTGATCAGCTTATGCCCTGAAGCACAAGAACTGAGATCCCCTTGTAATTTTCTTCCTAACTAAGTGTAACCTCATATGCTGCTCTCCTTCACATAAATGCCTCCTGTAGAAAATGTTCTGCTGGCTTTGATTAATAGACTACTTCTCTGCCTTGTTATGAGGCAGCAGCAGCATTTACAGATCTGGGAGATGAAAACTTCAGATGAGCTTTCAATAGGACTGACTGGAAACAAAGCTGTGTGGCATTCCCTGCCTTCTCTGCAAATTTAAGGCAGCAGTTCAAAGCACCAACTGAGACTTCATTGAGAGAGGGAAGATGTGGTGCTGATAGGGCAGAGGCAAGTGAGCTGAGCTGAGGGTTGCAGGCTGGATTTCCCATCTTTTGTGGATTATGTGATTTTATTGTTGGATAAATTCAAGGTTACGGGATACATTACAATCCCAAATTGCTCTTATTTCCTCCAAAATGGCGAGGACTCTGTAGTGAATCAGCAGTCTGATACAGTATTTCTGATGTTGTTTTCCACCTTTGCCCTCTTCTCAGTTTAGAAAAGTCTGACAGACAGCTCTCCAATTGCTCTGTGGTGGCCATCCCATTTTATTAAGTGATTGATGTGAACATGTTACATGGGTGCAAGCTCTGGGAATTGCACTGGCTTTCCACAAGGCTTTTGGGTGCTCTTCAGGACCTTGACTGTAATCTGTAAAGCTCAACGTGCTCTAATGTTCCACCAAAGTGCTGGGATGCTTTTTTGCAGACATTCCCTATTCTGGAATCTTGCTTGTGAGATGCACGTGTATTTTTGCTACAAAAACCATGTCAAGATAAAGGTGATGCCATGGACAAGGCACCCTTTGATCAGGTGTTGAGTGGGAAATTGCTGAACATCCCCCTGCTTGGTGTGGTGGTAGGGAGTGATGTGCTTGCACTGTCCTTCAACATCAGTTTCCTTGCTGTAGTGGAATATTCAGAATGCCACTGAATTCTTAATATAAGCACTGCCTTGGGTATATGTTAAAAGGAGAATAGACCCTTTTGTCTGAAAAACAGGATTTTTTTATTACCTTTATTGGAATTAAGCGGGTATTCCTTTAGAAATACCATGGTTTCATTATCTTTTTACTTAGTAATTATTCAGGGAAAATAATAAATTTCTAATAACTGGAACAGTAAATACTGTTTTCCTAAACAAAATCCATATTATTGCTAGTAAGCACATAAATGTTTTGCTTTGTTCCACCTGAGGTCTTGCATAGCTATTGCATGATTAAATAGGCATATTATTTAAAGCCTGGCTCACCCACACCTGAATCTGAAAGAACTCAGCACTTTAAGGTTCACTCTTATATTTCTTTTCTCTGCCTAGGTTGTGTTTATTTTCCTGGAGTATCAGAGTACAGGTTGTACAAATCACAGCACAGTCCTTAACCTACCACAGGACCAGGCTGTGGCTAAGGCACAGAGTTGCCCTTATTCAACATGGC
Organism: Anthoscopus minutus; assembly: GCA_013399455.1. Taxonomy (NCBI): domain Eukaryota; kingdom Metazoa; phylum Chordata; class Aves; order Passeriformes; family Paridae; genus Anthoscopus; species Anthoscopus minutus. The sequence continues at coordinate 60,249 of VWYI01024398.1, read as the reverse complement.
ATTTTAACTAGGATTCAGCAAAAGCTACATCGAAGGGTGATTAAAAAACAAATGGTCCAATAAGCAGCTGCCTTTGCTGAGGCAGTGCAGATCCAATTTGAACCCTGCTTGCTGCCCGTAAATCAGGAATCCTGTCCATTCACATTTGGTCACTGGTATATTTGCTTTTTTTATTTTTTTCTGCTTTCCCTAACGGGCTCATGCAACTTGTTCATGTATCCGATTACATTCCCGTTCAGACACTGAGCTGTTGCATCACTGTTCCAGTATGAGACAAGGAAAACTTGTTTTTTTTAAGATGCAACTGTTGAGGATTAGCTTCTGTAGGCCAGGAAAAGCCATGGGTGTAATGGCAGGAATGTGGTTGGTGTGAGGACCCCATCAGCTGGGCTGCAGGAACAGCAAAGTGGGAGTTAAGTGAGGTTTCATGCTCCATCACCACTGTGGCTCTGGCTGATCTATAGGCAACCTGTGACTTTCACCACTGAAATAACAGCCCTCAAAGGCAAGTCCTGTGAAACCTTCACTTTTTCCCTTTTCCTTTTCCCCTTCTCCATGCACTTCAGGGATGTTATGCTTCCATTTCTCAACAATTTTTAAGCAGATTTAGTCTTCAGAGCTAGCTTAACAGGAAAGTAGTGAGGGGATACAGCCTCACTGGCAGACAGGGACTGATTTCAGGGACAGTGCAAACTGCATCAGCAGCCTGCTGTATTTTATGCAAATTGGTTGCATCCTCTGGTTGACTGGCAAGTTGCCATTGTGAACCTTCATTTCATAAAGCTTGCATTCCTTCTATTACTTTTTAAACTTTATTTCTCTCTACACCCCTTTTAAAACTTAGCTGCCTACTGGTATGATTCATTGAGTTTAACTTTTTTTTTTTTTTTTCATTTCAAAAATGTGACTCTTGGAGGGGGGTAGGAAGAGAAATTGATTGAGAGGTTCTTCAAGCCAAAATCTGGTATCAATTACTTTTCTGTACATTGGGGTGTAACTCCACTGGATTTGACTTTGTTGATTGAGTTGGGCAAATTCAGATGAAGCCCTGGGCTTTTAAAGATGCCTAAGAAAGAGTTAGAGAAGAGAAGAAGGTTTTGTTTTGCTGTTGTTGTTTTTCTGAGGGAGTTAGTGTTACAACAATAGCTGGGTTACTCATGCAGAAAGTCATCTTGGCTTTGTTAAGATCAGAAGTGAGGATTGCTCTAAGTGTTTACCAGAGATAGCTCCAGACAGCTTGTTTTTTACTGTTGGCAGTAGCACTAATCCAACCAGCAGCAGCCAGAGCTAGAGCTGATGGCTGGATTTAAATGAAGAGTGTGATGCATGTGATGTCTGGGTATTATAGACAGTACACTGAGGAGCTGCCAGCCTGTGATCATGCTCTCCTCATGTAACTCAGCTTGGAAAAAGGGAGAATTGGTTTTTTTCCTATAGAAAATCAGTGTGATTCACAATTCAATGCCAAAGTAGTGGAAAAACTTGTTCTTTAGGGATATTTGCAGGTTTTTTCTTCTCTCCATTGACACTTCAGAACATGAAAGGTGTCCCTCCCCATGTCAGGGGCGTTGGAACTAGATGATCTTTAAGGTTCACTGCAAACCAAACTGTTGTATGATCCTATGATGATTTCTATTTGAAGAAAAGAAGTTGTGATACTGGAAAGCCAATGTCACTGGTGGGAGAATGGGTCAATAGATGGGCCTTTTCATTCTTTCCTTGATAATTTTAGTTTTATGTGGCATCTACTCTTGGACTAGTTAAAGACTCTTATTGTCCATTGAGCATCAATATCCACGGTCTATTTGATGCAGTCAGTCAGAGACAACAAAGGTCAAGAACCCTGCATATGTCCTGCAACTATAAACGTGACAGCAAAACCTAGACACAAAACAATATGCAATACTCAATATTTCCTGCTTTGTGGAGGTTCACCTGGAAGTGCAAACAGGATGGAGCTGTGTGCGCATTAACTTAGGCCTCGCCCTGCTGATTTGTTTCAGCTGAACCGTGCCCAGGCTGTCTCAGCATACCCACAATGTGCCCTGCTGTGAAGGAATACGCTGAGAGCCACACTTCCCCTCACACCCACGCAGGCGTAACAGAAATGTTTACAAAAGGAGGACTGCTCTTAGTAATCACTCCAAAGTTTTCGAGTGTAAATGCCAGCTCAGAGTCGCCCTCTGACTCATTCAGCTGTTGTTGAATGCTCTGTTAGCCCTTCCCCATGGCTGCCATATGGGAATGTGAGTGGCTTTCTACTGGGCAGTTCATTTTATTTCTATATTAAATATTTTTTCTTATTTTGGAGGGATTATTTTAGGGAGGAATCCACATGCACTCTTCCTCAGAGCTTTAAGGTCTCTCATCTGTTTTGGACTTTCTGTGATGGGAGGATGCGCTGTGCCTGCAGAGTGTGGGGTGCTTTGGGTGATAGTGCCAAGTCCCTGGCTCCTGCAGTCACGTGGGAGCCCACCAGCCAGAGATAATAGGGAAGCTGGCCTGTGGTGTAGGAGGCAAGAAAAACCTCTCGCAGATCACATTATAGCTTCTTCCCCAAAAATATGTGTTAAATAGTCATCAGTCATCAGTCTGGGCCAGAGCAAGGAGGAGGTGACCCTCTTAAGGCCCTTGTGTTTTTCTTAGAAGGATCTGTGTAGATCTGCCCTGGAAGTGCTGTTGTGGCAGCTGGCACAGATCTGTGGTGCCCCCAGCACCCTCCTTCCCTCAGAAGGTTTGATGGGACCAGAAGAGATGTCTGGTGGGCCTCAGTGGCCAAAGTCACTGCTCCAGCACCATTGCAAGGACCATCTCCATGTGAACCGAAGGGTGCCACATGAGCTGCCTGTCCACCTTCAGGGACTGGGCATCTTTGGGCTGTGCCTCGTGTAATTTTTCACTGTGAATTGGGCAATGCTGCTAAGCAGTGACGTTTGCCCTGTGGGCTCACAGCTCACCTTTGACTTGGCAAGGTGACGGTGTTTCACGTCCATGCAAACCTTGACTGCCATCAGGCAGCAAGGGTTGGCTTTAGGGCATTTGCTCTGGGATCTGGTGAAACTTGTATTTTCACTTTCTGGTTTCCTAACGGTCAAAGCTACCTTGAGCCAGTCAGCCCCAGGGTAATATTTCCCACCCTGCCTCAACCATGACCTCAGCCATGCCTTGGTGTGGAGGAATCACAGTAACCCTCTGGCTTGAGGTACTGTAACCTTCTCCTCAGTCACTGAGCTCTGATGAATCATCTAATGTTCAATTTGGTTAAAGGTTTTCCTCTTCATTATTTCCTATTCCCTGGGAAGACTGATGTATTTGAGGTAGATGTTGAAAGAATATATATATTTTGGGGTCAAATATGCCCCCATATGCTGCTTCTGACAGTGCAGTATGAGATACTGTTTTGAGATACCACATGAGCCTTTGAAAGATGACTTTTTGCTATTCATCATTCCTGTGTACACACAGATGTTCATAGTTGCTGGATTAAGGGTGTTAAGTGTAAAACCGAGTAAAGCATGGGTGTTCAAAGTGATGAGAGTGCCAGAGATGCTCAAGAAGTTCTTGAGGATTACACTACCAGGAGTGGCACGAGCCTCCAGAAAGGCACCTCTTTTTCTGAGCTTTCCACCTTCTTAGACCAAAATGATGCAAAAGCATCCTCTACTACGATTTTTTCCCCCAGCCTTTACCTCCTATGTTATTTTCTCCTAGCATTGGAGCTAACCTAAACCCAAAACTTTAGGAGCCCTGTTTTTGATTCGAAAGCAAAGATTGACCCAAGGTCTTGGAGTTTGAAGGATCTTGGATTTGAAATTGTGCTCCTAACACACCATTAATTTTAAGATTGTTTTTCCAGCAAGCCTAGGCTTTCTGTTCCCACTTGAAGATCATTTACTATTGACTATATGGTGAATTATCGTAGTGGAATGAGGCAGAGAAAAAATGTCAATATCAGCTGTAACAATGAGCAGTCAGTCAGATTTGAACTTGTGCCAATCTATACAACCCTGGCCTTGAAATTGTTAAAACAAAGAAGTTCATTACATTTAATGATCAAGTGTCCTTTGGATTTCTGAGAAGTTTATGTTAACCATTTATATTACTCGACTCTAATATAAATGACAAACTCCAGGAAAATCCTCTTAAAATTAAATTGGAAGGTTGTTTTTTTAATATATATATCTATATAGTTATTTTGCTTCAAGGAAGTATCTGCTTTCCAGACATTTCTTCAAACAAATCATGTCTGAAGAGAAATAATAAACAAGAAGTAGCTGAAACTACAAGGTTTTGCTGTGTGGAAGAGCAGGGAAAGGAGTTTAAAAAAGAAAAAAAAGTTGAATTTCCTGAAAAAGAGCCTTTGCTTATGCCATGTGGCTGTCACATTTCTGTCTGCAAAGCAGGGCTTTAGCACAGTGTTCTGACAGAGCAGGTTCTCCAAATTGAATAGACTTGATGTACTTCCCTGAAAATACTGGGCTAAGGGATGTGCTAAAATTTCTCTGAGCTGGCTCAGAGATTGTTTTCTGTTTATTGTGCAGTGCCTCAAAAAAACTTTGGAGTTGAAAGTGCTTTGTTTTGTCGATGTAAGGAAATAATTTTTTTTTTATTCATACAAAAAACACTTATGAGGTATTCAGTGGAATCTTTATCATCAGATATTAACTGAGAGCAAATGGCTTATAAATTCAAACATCAGTGAGTAAAAGTAGGTCTCCTGCTACCAGCCCTTCAGCAAAAATTGAACTGTGTTTATCCTAAAAATAATTTCCTCCATAGTGAGCTGTTGCTAATACATCGAAAGGTATCATTAGCTTCTGATAGTTATCCCAAACCGTTTGGTTTCATATGTTGTAATTGAGGGTACTGTAAGTAATTGGGCCAGCATCCAAATGTGACATATTTTGACAGATGCTGATAAGATTAATGACATTTTTTCTCATTGGCTAGTATTTTCAGCACTGAAAACACTATTGTGGGATGTTTGAACTGGATAACAGCTTGACAGGCATTCCAAGTGCTGATTGTAGAGTCTACCCACCTCTGAAGGAAAAGGCCTTAGGTTGTGCCAGAAGAGATTTTAGATTGGATCTTATGAAAATTTTCTTCATTGAAAGGTTGCTCAGGCTTTGGAACAGGTTGCCCAGGGAAGTGGTAGAGTCACCATCCCTAGCAATATTTAAAAAACTTGTAGCTGTGATGCTTAGGGATATAGTTTAGCAGTGGACCTGACAATGCTGGACTCGGTGATCTTAGAGGTCTTTTCCAACTGTAATGATTCTATGATTCCATGATTCCATGAAGTCCACTTCCTAAGATCAGACCTGGGGCTCATCATCCTTGTTGTCTGCTTCTCTCTCTGATTCCTTGCTGGCAACTCTTGTTACAACACGTTGGAAGAGAGACACCAGGAGTTTGCATCACAGCTTCTAGATCTTTTAAAACTCTGCTCTCTAGTCTGTTCATTTCCCACAGAAATTATTCTGGGGAGGGAAAAGTACAGACCAAGACTTGAAAGGGCTGAGTGTTGAGGAGCAAATTGTGTTTCAATGCATTCTCACTCCTGCTAATACTGATGTGTGTATGTTCAGTAATCCCACTTCTTTCGATTAGGCTGTTGATACCCTAAAATTTTTCTTCCTTTTAAAAAAATTCTCTTTTTCGTTTTGTTTCTTTTTATTTTCCCCCTAGACCCCAGGCAGGCGCAGTCATCCCCGCCATGGTCCTATGACCAGTCTTACCCATCCTACCTGAGCCAGATGACTTCACCGTCCATTCACTCCACAACTCCCCTGTCCTCCACTCGAGGCACGGGACTTCCAGCCATTACCGATGTGCCCAGACGCCTCTCAGGTAAAGACTCTGTTTTGCCTAAAACCATTATGCAGAGAGGAACGGGACTGGCAGCGGCAGCCTCAGTGGCCTCAGACAAACCTTGGCAAGGAGAGCAAACCTCAGGAGTGGTACCAGGGTTCCTGCATGGCAGGCAGGATTCAAAATCCCTTTTTTTTTTTTCCAATGTGGAAGAGCTGCTATGTTGCTCTGAGCATGTCTATCTCAAATAACTTCATGTTAATTTCAGATCTGATTATTTTTAAGTTGTGAACCTGATTCTTTGGAAAAATTCGATTTAAAAATTTTTTTTTTAAATTTCCCCTTACAAAAGAATGTTTACCTGCTTGTAATTATGTACTGGCACAGATTGCCCAGAAAAGCTGTGGCTGCCCCATCCCTGGAAGTATTTAAGGCCAGGTTGGATGGGGCTTGGAGCAACTTGGTCTAGTAGAAGGTATCCCTGCACATGGCAGGGGGGTTGGAACAAGATGATCTTAAGGTCCCTTCCAACCCAAACCATTCTGTGATTCTGTGTGTTTAAAGTAAATGTTATGATCTCTATTTTTCGGTGCTTTACCTTTGTGGTGTGTGTGTGTTGTTAGGCACCTTGACAGATAGATACCTTTATTTCTTCAGTAGTTACGGCTGAGGTTCATTCTCCTGCATTTCAATCCAGTAGCAGAAGAAAGACTGTTTCCTTAGTTAATATGTACTTAAGAGGCCTATCAGAAAAAAGCTGAGTCACTTAAAGGTAAAGACTTTTTTGTGCTTTGGAATGCTGCAGGAGAAAGGAAATACAGTTAGGAAAATAGACAAGACAGTAGTGAGGAACTGAGACTTTTTTTTTTACCAAACAAATGCACATTTATATATTGCACAATTCACCTCTAATGGTCTCAGTGATAAAACCATCTGTGTAAAGTAATCTGATTGCCCCAAAGTAAGAGAGAGCCTGTCATGGCACACAGTCACCTTGTACCTCTTGCCAAAAATGAGGAACCTTAGGGGAGGGAGGCTGAGTCTTAAAACTCCAACCTTGCAAGTGTGGAAATATTAGCAGCGTACGCCAAAAAAGCATGTGTAATGTAAAGACAGCCTTTATGATTCATTAATGAAAACCAAAGAATCAGTCTTATTACATCTACTTTTTGCATGTTTGCAAGATATTATTATAATCTTGGATGCTGCTGCCATACACCTGTTTGATTCCCAGCCAGGTGAATTTCTTTTTGTTGTGTTTTCCCCTTCCACCAAGCTCATAGCACTGGAAATGTTGATCACTCCACTGAGCTGCATCCCTGACAAGCTGAACTGCAGCCAGCAGGCATGGAGGATTTGATTAGCGTAGACTCCTTGATTTCTTTCATCTTGGAGGAGGGAAGCTTTGTTTCTCAAACAAACAGCTGCAAACCCCTCTGCAGCCCTAGTGCACTTTGCCTTCACAGAGATGCCAAAGATCTCCATGTGGGCCGAGGGCTGGAGGGTTTTGGAGCAGGTTCCTGCGGTCTCTCCATGCAACGCCCTGACTTGGGTCAAAAAGCTCGATCGGCTTGATGCTGAGGAAACGCTTTGTTTGGCCTGAAACAGGTTCCCTTGGAGTCGGAGCCTCCTGATGGTCTGTGCTGTCGAATGGGTTATTTTTGCAATCGTGCCTGCGGCAGTACCTGCAGGAGAGGCTCGGCTGGGACCTGGCAGCTGCACGCCGCATGCTTGCCCTGCAGCTCTTGCTTGTCTGTGTGTATTCAGACGTGAGTGCCTGGCATGTGGGCACAGGCAGAGACTAAAAGACCTGGCTGTGTACATTGTGTGGCCGTGGACTGAACTCTCCTGCCGTGCTCTATGGCAAATTGCCTTCGTGCTTCTTGTCCTTCGTCTTTCCAGGGCTTGAGAGATACCTCTGCAATGCCCTGACCTTTTCCCAGTGTGAGGATCTTGCTTCCAGTTAGATTCAAGAGTGAAAAATGGGACTTTGATCTTCCACAGGTGCCAGAGGTTGTGTGCAGTGTTTGCTGGCAGAAATAGAAATTCAGAATAGAAATGCTTTACTCAGAACTAGAGAGGCATTCCTGGATGAAGGACCCACTCGGATGCTCAGGATGCAAGGAGGCACATTGCAGCCTCAGCTGAAAACCTGACAGTGCTTCTCAAGAATTTCACTGGCAGTGCCACGGGGAGAGAGGGCAGCATCCAACTCCTCCTATATCTAAAGAGAGAGAGAAAAGCAAGTTTTAAGTTGCCCCATACAGCAAGCAGTTTATCCGTCACACTCAAAGAAATGTAAATCTCCACTCAGTTATTTAATGCATACTTAGGAAGAGAACAGAACTTTGAAGAGGGTAGAAAATTACTGCAAAGAAACACTAGAATCCTTAGAAAACTTCAGGCATCTCTAAAGCATGAGGGAGAAATTAGAGTTTTATAAGACCTTGAATAAAAAAGTTGCTTTCCGATACAGTGGCAGAAATCTGATTATCGAGGCTGTTAAAAGTATACAAGGTCATTTTAATGAATGCCATATTTACTGCCTGTTGCTTAACATCATGTAGGAGGAAAAATGAGTAAAACCTCCCCCTTAGGCTTTGGCTGCCACACCTACAGGCACAGAACTTCCTATCTGCCCTAATTTCACATCACTCAGCCCTTCCACAAGTCTCCATGGGTTTACCTGGACAACTGCTAAAGTTGTTCTCACCCAGATGTTGAAAATATTCCATTCAATAAAGCAGGAGTGGCTCCTGATTTTATTGTCAGTGGCAGCCATCAAGAGCTACTTTTAATAGTTTCCTTTGACCAAAACCACACTCATCCTATGGCCAAAGTTGTGGTGTTCTTCCCCATCTTGGCATGGATGTGCCCAGGTGGCCAAGAAGGCCAAAGGCACCTGGCCTGTATCAACAGTAGTGTGGCAGCAGGACCAGGACAGTGACCATCCCCTTGTGCTGGGGACTGGTGAGGCCACACCTCAAATCCTGGGTCCAGTTTTGGGACCCTCATAACAAGAAGGACATTGAGGGGCTGGAGCATGCCCAGAGAAGGAAAGGGAGCTGGGGAAGGGTCTGGAGAACAAGTCTGATGAGAAGCAGCTGAGGAAGGCTCAACCTGGAGTAAAGGAGGCTCAGGGGGGACCTTCTCACTCTCTACAACTCCTTGACGGAGGGTGCAGCCAGGTGGGGGTCGGGCTCTGCTCCCAAGTAAAAAGTGACAGGATGAGAGGAAAGGGCCTCAAGTTGCAGCAGAGGAGGTTTAGATTGGACATTAGGAAAAAATTCTTCTGAAATGGTGGTCAGGCTGCAACAGAATGCCTGAGGGAGTGGTGGAGTCACCATCCCAGGAAGGGTTTAAAAGGCACGTGGATGTGGCCCTTAGGGACATGGTTTAATGTTGAACATGGTGCTACTGGATTGGACCTGATGGTGTTTTCCAGCCTTAATGATTTCATGATTCTTGGTGATGAGGCTTCCTGTGTATCAACCCCAGATTAGGCTGAGCATTGGAAGAAGTTTGGGGCTTCAGGAGAGGACGTGGTGGGGCACTGCCATAGCAGTGCATGCAGTTCCTCATCCCACAGGAGAGGAGAAAAGAGCAGCAGGCTGCAACCCCCAGGAGTTCCTCAGGCAGCTGCTGCATTGCAGCTGAACTGATGGTGTCAGCGTCTCGGGTGATTTCTTTGCACTACTGGCAGGTTTGCATGCGTGCTGCAGCCACGTGCACGTATGTGCCCATGGCTGCCAAACTGCAAGTGTTCATCTCCTGTTCTCCAAATGAGGATCACTGCTCTGTTTGCGCTGGTCTACAGCTAATCAGTGATATATCCCAGGTATTTGGGCAGTATTCAACAGCATGAGCTGAAAAGCAAAGAAAAATAATTATCTGGCATCACTCATGCAACTTTTGAATCAATGATGTTTCTGGTCCAGAAGTTTCACATTCATATCAAGAACAAATAAAGAAACAAGTTCATGAGGCCATGAAATTGCCTTACCTTAATGTTCCAATTATAAAAAGAGCAGGATTCCCCATATTTTATTAAAATGTCTGTCTGTTCAGACTTCCCCAGAAGACAGTGAAAGTTGGTGGCCCAGCAGATTAATATTCTTAATTAAATAATTTTGCAGTGGAAGCCATGGGAATATAAGAAAAGGGTAATTTTAGCGAGAGTTTGCCTGAGGGATGTAGTCTTATTGCATGATTCATAGTGAATGCACTCAGTCTTTGTGTCCTATGCATAACCAAAGTGCATGTGGGATGGAGAGCATGGGTGACTATAATGTAATTAATGTATATGATTCATGTAAATATACACATCACAGCCATTTTACATAACACTTTGGAGCTGATCCAGCAAGTCCTCTCCATATGGAAGGTTCAGAGCAGGGAGTACAGGCCAGGTTGTTCTTGCAGTCAAAAGAGGGCTGCTCCCAGGCAGGTGAACGAGGGGTGCGTATAGATGTCCCCAGGGCAGACATCCATTCCTGAGACACTCACCCTCAACTCCCTTTTGAGTCAGTGGGGACAAACTGGCATTTTCAGGGCTTGACTGCTCTGCAGGTGATCTGTGCTGGTCCCTGGCTGTGCCTGGGAAGAGCCTGTTTGTCTCTGAAGCGGGCCTGGGTGAGTAGTTCAAGTACAGGCACGCATGATCTGATAGTCTGCCTTTTGCTGAGGTGATTTAAGAGACAGTTTAACTGTCCCATAAACATATCCATATCACAGCTTAATTACACTCTAGTCCTGGTTTAACCCTACCTCACCCTGACCTCGACCTTCTCTGCTGTTGCAGGGTTTGAGCTTGATTTTAATTTTGTTGAGAACCCTGGAAGGGGAAGGTGAGGAGACTTTTTTTCCCCCCTGCACTTTTCCTGGACCTACTCACCCTTCTGCCTAAACACTCACCCTTCTGCCTAAAACTCCTGCTGTTTGCTTCACCATTGAGAGCGACTTGCAGGGTCAAGATCTTCAGGTGGTGGAGGACTTGTCCTGCAGGTGTACCACAAACATGTTCAGTGCTGACTGGGGAAGATTCTGTCCATGTTTGACAGATTCCATATGACAAAGGCGAAAATATAAACTGAATCTAAATAGCAGGACAAATTACCAAACCTGCCTTTTCAAGGCTTGGGCTAGCCCTTCCTAAATATTTGTCAGTTAGGGATGTGCCACCATACCCAGACATTGCTGTTCACTAGCTGGAGTCCCCACAGGGTGCAGGGTGGACTTTGCCTTCTTTATATTTACTGTGTCATTGAGTAGGGGCATACTGATGTAGATGAGGGAGATTCTGGGATCAAGCCCTAAACAAAAGAAGTCTGCAGACCTATCCCTCTGAACTAAAATGGCCAGGAAGTGGTCTCTTCACCAAAAAATTTCACAGTGGTAGGGCTGGACTGCTAAATACCAGTACTGTTAAGCTGTCAGCAAGGCTGGTTTTGAGTGGGGTTGGCCAGCATGGTGGTGGCAAACAGGTCCCAACTGTGGTTTGGAATGAACAGAGTCCCGAACCTGCTCCTGTGGGCAGCTCAGAGTCAACCACCCCATTATGGAGTCAGGATTTAACATTACAGCTGTGGCCAGACCATCCTGACTGGATTTAGAGCCAGAGAATGTGCCCTGACCCTGTTTGCTAGTTTGTGTATAGCCAAACTTTCCCATTAATTCGTCTCGCTCTGTAGATAAATCACCACAATGTTTTGGGCCATCCTGGACCCTCATCGCAAACTGAAATTTAAGAAACCTTCCTGTTCTCCCAGCTCTGTAATGGCTGGCAAGTATAAATGCAATGCCAGCCATGCCCTAATCAGGGACAATACTGGGCTTTTACGCAATTTAATTTTCATTCTTGTTAGTCTAAAATCATATAATAAAAAACCACATGGAATGGAAGCATCTCCAGCAGAACCTCTGGACTTAGTATTTGTATGTCAATGAGAAAGAGACTGACTGTGATGGGCTTTTTTTTCTTGGGGTCCTGTACTGATTGTCATCTTGGATTTCACACCCTGTGTGTGAATTACCCTGAATTTTGCTAGTGTCATGTACTCACATGATTTTTGTAACTAGGATTTTTCCTTCTTGGGGAGTCTGGTCTTTGAAACAACTTTTAGTAATAAAGATTGTTCATCTTATCCTAAGGAGTTCAGAAAACTTTACAGTAATGAAGTAGAAACTGTGGCCATGGAAGTAGCTATGCTTTCTTCCCTTAATTCCTGCTAACTTAATTAAACGTTGTGGGCAATAAGCACATTTTAGGATGGGATCTTTCGTAAGGGGAGGCATTAATGCTGTCTCCAAAACACAATTATTTTCTTCTTTTTGTGCTGTGGGAAGCAGAGAAACAGTTAATGCTGCGGCTACTGCCAGCATGGCCCTGGTGTGAGCAGCCCCTGCAATGAATGAGCGGTTCACGCTTCAGCAATATTGTCTCAGGCTCTTGGCAAACCCAAGAAGCCAGCTTGGTTTTTGGTGCACTCATTTGCTGGGATGCTTTTCTTGTTGACTGTAACAATTTTCACTCTGTCTTCTTTTTTTTTTTTTTAATTATGTGGAAGGCAAAAGACTCAAGGTTGTCTCCCATTTCTCCTCGCTAATGTTCAATGCTTTCACTGCGAGGAAACTGAGTCAAGGCAAAGTAAAGAACTTGGGGGAGCTCAGGTCTCCAGAAACAACCCGCTCATTTTGCTGCCTTCCCTAAACTTGTAACTCGCCTTCCTTTTTTTTTCTCTTTTTTTCATTATTTTTCAGTGGTTCTATTTATTTTGTTTACCACAGGTTTTCCATTTTTAGTCTCCTGCCCACTTGGTGCCACCTGGGAATCTCAGCACCTTGGCACTCATCTGTAGGCTTTCAGTAGCAGCCTTTCCACTGAGCTGAATCTCTCATTGGAGTAATTGTCCAGAAGATGCATTTCATGATCCCTACCTCAGATTTTTCTAGCGTGGGTGGCCTCAAATTAGGCACCTATGCCCATATTTAGGTGGTAAAACAAGTGGGCTGATTTTCAGATGTTTGAATGTTACAATGTGTGTCTTTAAGCCCTTTTCATTTACTTAAAATGGCTGTTGGGAGAGGAAATAAACAGGAAAAATGAAGGCAGAGGAAGGAGTTTAATTCCTGAAATAAGGGATTTTAAAAAGTACTGAAAAGAAACAAGTGGAATGTTTTGAAATGGAATAAATTTGTTGCTGATACAGGCAGGAAATAGCACACTCAAATATATGTGGATGTATAGATATATTTTTATCTGAGCTTTTTTTGCAATGTGTTTTATATTTAGGACACGTATCAAGATTTGCATCTGTTTCCAGAACTTGCTGCTAACAGTTAGTAATGATGCCAAAACATACTTTAGTTCCAGCTTGAGACCAAATGATATTCAGGGCTTTTTTTTATTACTAATTTAGGGTCTGATATTAATTAAGGAAATTTTCCATAAGTGCCAGGCTTTTTCAGAAGAACTCATTAAAATTATATTAACTTAAACCGGAATCACAGTCTGAGCATGTTTTGTAATGATTATTCTTACTGACTCTGCCGGGTTTTGTAAACAGAATGCTAATTGTTAGTGGGGCAACCGGGTCCTCAATTCCAGACTTCCAAAGGGACAGATCCTGAGCCACTACCTAGATGTGTGTTCCCAATAAAGTAAAAAAGCCTCTAACAGGAAGGCTGTGGGATCGAGCTCTTTGTTTCATCCTTCTGCAAAGGCGTTTGATGATTTCTCCCCTCCCTTTGTGGAATTGCTATTAATTTTCTACCTAGGATGGAGCCAGCAAGGCAGCTGAGGCAGGATCACATGTGTGCTGATGTGGAGAGGAAATGGATCTTCATGTGTGAAGCTCTCTGGTCCATACAGGGTGATCAGGTCCACTTATTTACCTCTCTCCCCTCATGGGCCCACAAAGAATCTGGGGAGAGACTCCTCAGATGACATGAGCATGGAGTGACAGTGCGAGGGGGAATGGCTTTAAACTGAAAGAGTTGATTTACATCAGACATGAGGAAGTCACGGTGAGGATGGCAAACTACTGGCACAGGATGCCCAGAGAGGTGGTGGATGACCCATCTCTGGAAACATTCAAGGCTAGGTTGAATGGAACTCCGAGAAACCTGATCTAGAAGATGATGCTGCCCATGGCAGGAGGGTTGGACTAGATGACCTTTAAAAGGCCCTTTCCAACACAAACCATTCTGTGATTCTATGATGTTGCCCTTAAGTCTTTGTGGCCTTGTGTCTTTGTTGCATTGAATTGAGTTTGATTAATTGGCCAGTATGAATTTATTAAATGGTTCCATAAAATGCAGGAGAATTTGGTCCTTCTCAGACTGTGACTGTGTTTGGTAGAAGGTAAAGTAAAGGAGTATCATATGCCCTTCAGGAGCTGAATGCTTTAAATTCTGCAAATTTTACACTGAAAAATACAATTCAAGAGGTAAAAACTGCTGCTGGTAGAAATAGCTGGAGCTGTCTTGGTTTTCAGTGGCATTTCATGTCATTTCTGGCCATGCAAAATTTGACCACACTGAATTTGGTCAGCAAGGGAGTGTTAGATCCCAGCAGAGCTTCAAAAACACCTTTTTGAAGTGGTTTAGTAATGGTTGTTGGCCCCATTTTACACATGACCAAATCTCCTTCCCTCTTGATGGATGTTTTAGCAGAAAAGAACCTGGTGTCCTGCCAGCTTGGCTGTCAGATTTCAAAGAGCTTTGATACTGGTGATACTGGGCTGATACTGGTGACCGAAAAGGAAGGCAAGAGCCATGCAAGTGGCTCAGTTTTTCTGTGGTTGTACAAAAGCAAACAATGTAGGCAGTGAAGGAGAGGAAGATGTATGAGATAAAATGAGGGAGCACACCTTCACGTGGCTCATGAAGGATGTTATTAACTGAGAAGGAACTATTTCATATGCATAAAGGGAGTGTATTTGGGGACACTAATCTGGAAATCTCTTAGCATTTGCTTTCAGACTGACTCAAAAGAGAGGGAGAGAAGGGAGCAAAAGCAGGAGATGCCTTCCTAAGCTCAGGACAGTTTTCCCATGTCCGCAGGAGCAGTGTGTGGGTGGTGGAGTGGCCCCTCAGGGAAAACCCAACCCTGTACCCACATGGTGCTTGATGGTGCTGCTGTGTCTGAGGAGTTTTTGTGGAGTGTGAGTTTAGCAATGGTGAAGCCTCATCTATGAGGCACAGGGAAGAATAATTTGTCATAATCAAATCTCCACGGATGTATAAATCCATCAATTATTGTACAGTGAAGCCCATGTGAACATTTGCTTTTAACCCAGGTGTAAGATTTCCCCAATTTAGCTCTCATTTGAACTTGAGGGCAACCTTTGAGAAAAAAAAGCAAGCCCAAACACTCAGTTGGTCTTCATTTAAAAATTTCCAGGGAAGCAAAACCTACCACAACCTTTGGTTACAGATGCTAATTAATCTTGCTTTGAAATTTGGGTCTTTTTATACCAGTCTGAATTTGTCTAACTTTAGTTTCCACTCACTTGAACTTGCCACAACTTTGCTATAACTTTGTCTGCCAGAACATAGCACCAATTTTGATTTCTGAGGTTCTCATGGATTCCTGTGTCGGTGACAGATACAGAGAGGTGGGTAGGACAGGAGGTGGTTGTGGTGGATCTCAGGGACATGGCAGAAGCCACAGGAAACTGGCTGGTGCAGGACAGAACTGGTTTGACTTGCAAGGAATCTGAAGGGGGACTGTGAAAATATATTTTGGTCAAGTCAGTTTGCTGTGGGTTCACTATAATCTATAAAATCTTGGAAGTTTCCTTTCCTAATCAGCCAAACTCCTACTGTATCACTGAAAAGGTGTTATTTTTGTTGAATTACTAGTGGCACTCTACTTTTGCAACCCACCTGAAAAAACGCACTGGGAAAGCATTTTTCACTGACTTTGTGGGCGTCTGCAATTCCTTCAGGAATTTATCTGCCTTTGTATTTGCCCAGTTGCAAAGTCCTAACAGAAAGAATTTAATTTCTCATGCACTACCCTAGATGGAAATAAAGGAATAAAACAGTGGGATGCATGTTCTCCCTTATTTTTCCTGCACTGCTTAATCTTCCATTTTAAGAAACACAACTATAGTCACAGGGGCTTTTCCTCCCAGGTTTAGTTTGCATTACCATTGTCAAAAGCAAAGCTCAGAGCTGAAGCTGTGGCCCCACTGGGGAGCAGGCACCCAGCCAGAGCAGCCTCTTTGGTCTCTACAGTCCTGATTATTCCACAAGCAAATTTGTGAATAGAGTTAAAACTGTGTTAAACTCTTGCGATTACTTGGATCAGGCAGCGTTCTCACTGTGTGAAGAAGTTTAGTTCTGTCAAAAGAGGTATCATACACTTAATGTAGGGATTTTGTGGTGGTTTAAAGGTGCATTTGGAGGAGGAGAGTCAGTGTGCTATATGCTCAGCCCAGTCTGGGCCATGTCATCTCCAAACATCCCAGTCGTTGTTCCCAAAGATCTCTCTAATCATCCTTTTGATCTTTTCTCCTGTGCTTGCCTTGAGTGTTATCTGTAATATGCTATTTTATAATTTGGGAGTGCCAGGATAGGCAGCTAGAAGAAACCTCCTTGGGCTTGTGTGAGAAAGAGTAGCAACCATGCTGAGAAAGGGGAGCACCAGCAGAGAAAAGAGCCTGAAGGATTTGAACCAAGGATCAATTCGGAAAGCAAATGGAGGGGTAGGGCATCTCATGGCAATCTTTCCATCTCTTAATATCACAAATCTCTGGCAGTGAGCAGTGAAAGGTGGTATGCTTAGGTTAGAAGCTATGCCCACAAAGCCTCTTTCATTTAGCTGAGATGAAAAGCCCCTACACAAGCTCTAGTGATGCCACATGTGTGGTTTCCACTTGTTATTTTTAATGTTTAACTGGGCTATCACCGTCTGATCCATAGGCATCACTGCTTTTTAATGCCCTTTCCTATTAAACAGGTACTGTTTAGAACTGGCAGAATATTAAAAAGCCAGCAGATAAAGGTATGTTCATCTTATTTAAGTTTATTAATTAGGCTGCTCAATGGGCTTCCTTGGAAATCCAGTTTGAAGCACAGATACAGGACCAAATGCTTGAGGCACACCATTTTTATTGGATAGATGTCTGTAAAAACACAGCTTGCCATATTTAGTTTTGCACTGAAATGATGTTTTGTGTTGTGTTGAAAGCTGAACATGGAATTGAAAAATGTCCACAAACTGGAGGTCAGTCCCCTTGTCAAGGCATCAGTTGAGGTTTTGGCTTTAGCTGAATCATCCAGGTTTGGCTCCTGCAAGCAGTGCAGTTCAGTGATCAAAGTAATAGTTGTATTTGGGAATAGCTAATAGACCTCTGCTGGAATCACCACTGGCTGCTGAAAGTGTTTGTATTGTGATGCTGTCTGGAGGTCTCATCCCCCTTGTGCTAAGGACTATACAGTAAAAGAGAAAAAAAGGGAAATCAGCCTGTCCCCTATGAATGTGACTCTTAGGTTCAGTACAGCTGGTTACAAGATGTGCAATGGAGTACAAAAGGGAATTGTAACATGAAGGGAACCAGCGAGGTGGTGGCTGCAGCCTTACTAGATCCAGGTAGTAGTGAGTGTGGGTCAGAAAGGAGTACAAAAGTGAAATTGTAAAGAGGGTACTCAGGTAGCTCTGTGGCTCTTCACCTCCTTCCAGGCTTCAGAACAAGCAGAAAAGAAAGGAAAAAGCTGCTTGTCACAGCTTGTAATAAGAAGCAAATGGTGTCAGTCAGGTTAGGCCAAGGGACCATCCAGGACCCATCACCTTCTCAGCTTGGCCAAAAGTGATCACTCAGTTCCCCTGGAGTTCAGTATCAGAATATATATAGATACATTGCTGAAGGTTTCTATCTGGACTGCTCTATTTAATAGCTGTTGACACAGCTCTGTGAATCTGCTTACCCTTAAGTAGGTAGGATTTACTCCAAAGGAGCTGCTGAATCAATTTCCTACAGGTCTGTAGTGTCATAGTCTTACAGGACTGACAGAGACCTTGTGAGATATGTGATCTGTGCTCCTGTATGGAGAAATAAGATCAAATATCTTCAGATTATTCCTGTTGAGTGGTGCCAACTAGTTATGTGTGTTGTTGCCACTGAAAACAAAACTATGTCCCAAAAAAGGAATCCCAGCCAAAAAAATTAATTACAGTTGAAATAGCTAATTTGAGTGCATTTGAAAGGCTAGAGCTGGATAGGGTTTGTCAGCCTTGAAAGTATAGAGACCTCTGTGAAAAATATCATAAACATTTAGATACCCTCAAGGGTGCAAACTGCAAGGCCTGGGATCCAGTCTAGAGACTGACCACTGAAAAACAGACCTTCTGCAAAGGCTGGCCAAATAGGACGGGAAGCAAGTGCCTCAAAAACACCAGGAGGGCTGCTGACCCAAAACCTCTGCAACATAAGACCAAGATGAAATGGCTCATTGGAAGAGGCATCTCGCTGAAGCTGCTCAGAGGAAGTCCCTGGGAACTGTGATGTGGATGCTGGCATGGCCGGAGGAGCCACAGAGGAATCCTGGCAATGGGAAAAAGGCACCTTTCTTCCCCCTTTCTTCCCTCTTCCTCTCTCAAATATCTCCCTCCAAAGGGATTTTTTGTTTGTTTTTTGTTTTCATTTTGGTTCCTCCTAAAAGCCAACTCGTGTTGTTTTCTTTTTTATGGGTGAAGAGGAGCGCAGGGAGGATCTAAGCAGCACTGGAGCCGAATCAGGAGCCACTGTATTAGATTCCAAAATTAGATAGGAAGCTGGGTTTAAGGGTAGTCCAAACCCAACCAGTTCCTCATTTGGCCTGGCCCACGTAGGTGGGCCAGACTGGTTTGGAGCTGTTTTTTGGACAGGCTATTTGCCCATGGAGGAAGCCATTCCAGCCACAGTGGGGCTGGAGCTGGCGCCTGCTGCTCAGCCAGGCCAGCTCCTGTTCTGGCCTGTGCTGCAGATGCACTGGAGGTTTGGTTTAAAGGAATTCTACTGCTGCTTTCTCAAGCAGATGAAGACAACTGAAGGTGCTAAATCAGGCTGACTTTGTATGCATCTTTTTTATCTCAGAAATTGAGACTGCATATAAAAGTTTATTTCAAGTCAAGTTCTCTTTGCTCCATCTGCCTTCCACTTTTTCTGTGTCTTCACCAGTTGAAGAGCTTGTAAGAAATGTCTACTGGGTTCGACCTTTAATGTTTGTAACATTTTCCAACAAAGGATTTCATAGTATTTTCTAAACTGTACTACTAACTTTTGTCATGTGGCTAATATGAAGTATTGTAATATATGTTGTATAGTGAGCAAACTTTACACAGGAAAAATCAAATTTTTTTTTCCCAATTCACAAAATAAATCGATAGCAAAAGTCAGAAAGCATTGTATCGCATTTTCCCTTGTAACAGCTTTAATGATTAAGTGGGCTTTCTATTCCTAATCACTATGTACCAATCTGAAATTAGAATCCAAGATACCATCTGAGATAAATCTCTTCTGATGGTCTAAAGAGCTACTAGTGGTATAGCCCAAGGAGTTGTACATCAAATAGCCTCCAGCATGTTTATGATGTGAGCTGTTACAGACTCAAGTCTGTTCCTTTTTCTCATCACCACCTTCCTAGGTGGATAAAACCCATATTCAGGCTCTACACTATGGAGAAGAAGCATTTATTTAGAGGTGTTCAGAGCAGGGCTGGTTTAAGCTTCAGCTCAGCTAATGAATGGGGATGCTGTGTAGACCATCTTATAGTGGACTGAAACTTTGCTTACAGTAGTTCGCCTTAATTTAGTAGGAAGCTCAGGTTAAGTCTAAAGGAATGAAAAAAATATACAGAGGGATTTACACAGCTTTTATTAAATGAGATTGAAAATTGTATGTTTTTAAAGTGAATGTACGAAAGGATACAGTGTCTCTAGCTCTGCTTTGCAGCTATGTTTAGTTGTGTTCTGCTGGATTTTGTGGCAGCTTGGTATCTAAACAGGCACTGAGTACCTAAATCCATGGGCTGAAACCTCTGTAGATCTTTACACAGCTCAGTACTTTTGATTCTTAGCTGTAAGAGCAGCAGCTCCAGTGAAAACAGCCCAGCAGTTGTGTGCATTCTTCCATTTTCCTGAAGCTCATGGTTATGGTGGCAAGTCCTGCTCTATGGGTAGAGATCCACAGCTTTGCTCCTGCCATGCCAAGGGTTGTGACATCCCTGAGCTGTTCTCACTATGCCCCATGACACGGGAGCAGGATTTGGCTTGGTGCTCACCCATGGCTCTCCTCAGGGCTCCCTCTCACCCTGAGCCTCCTGAAATTTCCTTGGCCGGTGAGTCTTGAGTAACACTGACGTGTTTGACCATTTTATCAGAGGGCCCAATGTTACTACTGTTTGTGTTACTTGGGGGAAATGTGTTCTCACTGTAAGGAAAAAACTCTGGCCATCACTGGGTGAGTTATTTTCCACTGTTTTCACTCCAACAGCATTATTGCGCCTGCTGCTAAAATCCTTAACCTAAGATGGAAATGCCTCCCGGGTATCTCCCCTCTTCTTTCCCCAGTAGCCAGAGGTCCCGTGGGTTAAGTGCCCTCATCCCCTCGGAGCGGCTGCTCCTGTGCAGCCCTGGCTCTGAACACAAGCAGCCGCCTTGCGCCTCCTCTGCAGGACGAGCTGCGGCTGCTCACCCTCTGGGAACACAGGACTCCGTGCTGGGGAGGGTTAGAAATCAACATGGCCCTGCTTGTGGACAGGGACCGAAGCTGAAAATGTCCTTTGAAGGGTTATTTTGGATGAGAAAAGTATGGTTTTAATTGTTTAGATGAGGGGGTTTCGTGTTTTATGGATGTCTGGGGGCTGGGGAGGTGCTTTTCGTTCTCTGTGTAGGATATTGTTCAGGGCAAAAAGAAATGGATTATCTACATTTGTGAATTTAAATTTTTTTGGCCAGAAGTGTAATGATTCGTAGAGTTTGATTTTTCTCTGGGAAAAGAAGAAAACAGAGCGTTTTGAGAACAAGGCAGAGTAACCAAAATATGTTTGTTTTTGTTTAAATTGCTCAGTAGAGAAATCGTCTCTTGTCTATTGTTAAGAGCGAGGTTTAAATCAAAGGCAAGTTCTACATATTCTAAAATATACAGACAAGTCTTTGAAAGCAAAGCCAAGCCAAACTTTAAAAGAGACCTTCTCCTTGATGCAGAAGTTTTCAGTTAGTTACTGTGCCGAGGCTTGAGTGGAAAGAACCAGCCTGAGAAACAAATGGCAAATCCCCATTTCAGCAGTGGAAGCCAGGAAGAGCATCATATTAATAGCACACGAGACCTTTCCACAGCCCTTCTAGTCCAAGGCTTTTCTAGCAGCAGTGAGGAAAAGCCTTTGCAGTTCGTGGGTATTTTTTTGTGTTCACATTTGGCTGTGGAAGTTTGAAGCAAGCGGCAGAGCAAGGGAGTAGAGGGCCTGATCCTCTCATGTTGGGTGGTCCCTCCTACTGCAAATAACCCTATTGGAAACAGAGGGACTATTTGTGGAGTCATTTGTTTGTCAGGAAAAGTAGGGTTTGTAGGATACGGCCCCATTTAGCAGCCAAATTCCTGGTTATTTTCTTGTGATAAAAAGGCGGGTGTCTGTCACAGAGATGCACGTAGCTTCTCTCCAGTTCCCATCTGAACTTCTGCCACTTGATCTGTGCTTCTTCCCACTTCCTCAGCCGTGCAAAGATTATTCCAGCACCACAGTAGCTTGGATGAGCTGGATGCTTCCCTCCTTCCCAGCACTAACATGGCCTCCAGCCCTTTTCCGTGCTGTTTGGGTTAGTTCCTGCTCTCTGGTACCCATCAGTGAGGGCACTTGGCAGCTGGTCTTGAGCTTTGGCTCCAAGCACAGCAGGCAGGTGATAACCACCCACTGTCTGGCAGACCAAATACACCATCCCACAATAAACCCTACTTTTAGTATGGCACGGGTACAGACAACCCCATCCAGGGTACAGCCAACTCCATCCAGGGCCCATCCCCTCCTGAATCCAGCATTTTCCAGGAGATTAACTTAATGGACAGTTTATCACTGAGTTGCAGCTTTTGGAAGGGCAGGAAGGAAAGGAAAGGAAGGAAAATTTGTAAGGGAAGGAAAAAATTGCTCACTCGGGTTACCAGACAGTGGGCACCTGCCCAATCCATGCAGGCTGGCACAGGCAGGGCCACGGCTGTGCCGACCCCATGTGAGCTTGGCAGATGCTAGGAGAGCTTTCTGGGAGCTGCAGTAATGCTGATAGCAGTGTCCTTATTTGGGGGAGGAGGAGAGCTCTTGTTAGTTGTATTATTTGGTGACTCCCTGTTTTGGTAGCCATAAGTCATTAGTTGGTTTTAATTTTTTTTTTCCTTTTTTCCTCCCTTGAAACTGAAATAAGTACTGAAAGGGAAGAATTTTCCTTCTTTTTTCCCTTTTTTTTTTTTTGGCTAATCTGAGGCACACTGCCACATCTGAAGCCACTTGGCTTATTATGGATTTCATGGAAACTGATTCCCTGAAAGTGTTTCCATATGTGTGTTCCCAATATATCCCATCCTTTTCTAAATGGGAGTACAAACTCGCACACGAGCTGGAAATGGCTTCAGGATGTGACAGAGAAGTCATATGACTGGAGTGGCACTGTGTGTGGCCCTCTCTGAAAGACACGGTGTCCTGTGTGCTGGCTCCCATCCTACAGTAGATCCAGTTTCAAAGAATATCTTCCTTCACGGCTTCTTAAAAACTCTTAATCAAGAACCAGCAAGGAATCCTCTGTCCTCAGGAGAGATGTCCATTAGTTGAATGAGATGCGAAAGGAAAATTTGGATGGGGAGGGAAAAGGAGGGGTTTAAAGGGTGAAATAACAGAGCAATGCCAAGGGCTTCCCCCCCCTTCCCTGTCCCTGCAAAACATAGTTCCTTTGTGTCTGCTTGAGGATCAGATGGTATTTCTGAGTTAGTAGCATGCAGTGGAAAAGTACAATTCATGACAACATTGGAAACAAATATTTATACTGGACAGTTAAGGCACATTTTTCTGTAAAGAAGCAAAAAAAGAGAAAGAAGGAATAAAGTAGCCTGTGAGCCATGATGTATATTATCTTCCCATTCACTGGATTTACTCAGGATTCCTGTCCCGCTGCTCTCCATTGCCGTGCCTGCTCCGCAGCCCTGTGGTTTCACCCCCTTGCTGTATACAACACTGAGGTGGCTCTCCAAGAAAAGCCTCAAGTGTTCCTGCTGATGCTTTTCCTCTGGCGAAATGCAGTGATGGCTGAACTTCAGGCAGGAAAAGCTGGGGAAAAGTAAGCGGAGAGCGCGGCGCTCTTGCGTGCGTGTCTGTGCCATGCAGTGTTGCAGAGCTCCTGGACTTATTTCCAGGAAACTTTATTTACTGTTTGGTTCCAGTGTAGCACGTGGATGGCCTGAGACTTTAAACAAGCAGGGGGCTTTTGATACACTGCCAGTTTCTTTCCACCCAAGTCACCCGTGACAGCTCCAGACTGGACTCACTGAGATGATTTAGCAGAGGCTGAGAAGTTCAGAGGCTCCCCATCACACCAGGTCAACAGGCATCTACGGGTGGCAGGCCATAACCACCAGCCCAGGATCTATTTCTGTAATGTGACCATTTGTCCCCCTCCTGTGGTTCTCATTAGGAAGGTTTAAAAATCCTGTATAAGTGAGGCAACATCTATAAATGAGATAGTGATGGCTGAAGTTTCCACAGCTTCATTTCTGCTCTCAACAGTCCTTCTAGGAGGGGTTGGTTGTCACATTTTTCTACCTGTTGACGTTCCCTAAATTTCAGATGAGCTATCTCTGGGGGTGCAGAGAGCAGACACCTGTATTTCAGTGCATAATGTCACCCAGCAAGACCCCAGTGCCTTAAGGAAAGCAGCTTAATCCAGCAGAAAAGTGTTGTTGAGGGGGCAGGACAGGTAATGACAGACCCCAGGCTGAAGAAATGCAAAGAGACTCCAATTTTGGTGTTAAGAAATATAACATGTCTGTTTGAGAAACACTTTCCTTTATTTGCAACGAGTGGTACTTTAATTGTCACTACTAACTATGTTATTTATGGGGTGTTTCTCCCAGCAAAGGGCTTAGGTGCAGCACCATAAATTCAGTGAAAACATCTATCTTCAAATTAATCCGTGGTATTTTAGGTGCCAAAGACCTGTTACCTAAATAGCAGGAGGCACCAGCATGCAGTTTACTGTGTGAACTGGGGTACTGAGGGACTATGAGAAGGAATGCACTGGAATTAGGGTCTTGCCTGCTCTGTGAGGCTCTGAAAGGGTTAAAGTGTTCCTTCCTTCCTCTGACTTTTGTGAGGCTGCTGTGCTTAATAATGTTGCAGTTTAAATGGTCCCAACTAGGCCTTGAAGTTAACACCTTGTTGAGGTGAAGAAAAGAGGAGGGGGGGCAGTTCACACCTTCTCTGCATCTATTGTTTGCCAGGAGACCTTTTTGGGGTGACCTGGGGGGGTGGGGGGGGGAGGAAATTGAGAAAAAAAAAATATCAAATGCTTCTATACTTTTTTTCCCCTCCTGAACAAAAGAATGGAAAAGAGCATTTAAAAACATATAATTTCCTATGATAAATGGTTCCAAACATCCAGATGACACATGCTCATCCAAAAAGTAAACCAAAGAGGGAGAAGCCCGGTGCATTATTTCTGTGGGGCTGCACGGCTCTCAGCCTCCCAGCACGTAGACACTGGCTGCTGGATGTGTGGGAGGAATGTCCCTGAGCTCCAGCACGAAGCTGAGCACCAGTATAGATTTGTGGGATCAGGACCTAACAGCTACAACAAGGAGTAAATACAGGAGGAGGTGTTTTGGGATTGCAGGGAATTGCAGTCCCAGGCTCCATTCTACAGTGGCATTCAGAGGGAAGGTGGTACAGCAGCTTTGAAGAGACAGAGTCTTGCCTGGAAGAAAGCAGAAAGATGATGCTGAGTGTGATTCAATAAACACTTATTAGCAGACACAGGGAACATGAATTTAACAAAATGAAGAGCAAAATAACACTGTCCTTCTGATACAGAAGGATGCTGGGGGAAAACCCAAAGAGATCCAGATGGAAAATAATCACATCCCCATTAAAACACACTGCAAAGAATCCTTCAGACTGGCAAAACCAGGAGCTCAGAAATTAGAAAATCTCAGTACTCACATTGCCTGTGCAACTTTAAATCAGCCTCATTCTGCTTATGCATTATATTGCAAATTTTAATTACAGGATCACATGATACTTTTCCCACGGGATTCCTGTCTCATTCAGTGCGCAGGATGGACAGTGCTAACTTAATGAGCAGCTCTTCAATATTTTGTTTGCTTCTTGTTCTTTGCATTTCCTCAGGCCTTGCTTATTGCAGAGCATTAAGTGCTGCTCTGAAGATGGAATCCGTAATTTCTTGCTTAGCTTTGCTCTAATATTTCTGCCATACCATTTTTATACAGTTTACTGCAGTGCAATATTCCCAAGAAAAGAAAGAACCCACTTTAGAAAGAGAAATGAGACTGACCCTAAGGTCTCATGTTGTTCAGTGCCGCCTCTGCGTGTCACCTACAGCACAATTTCAGTTCCGTCTGTGTCCTTGTGTTCAGACCTGTGATCCCGTCGGCTTCAGCTGCAGCTGGGAATGTTTAGTGCACGTGCAGAGCAGAAGCCAACATCTTTGCTGCACACAGAAAATGAGGGAAGTGAAAATGGGTTTTGGAGACATTTCAACTGAGTCATGTAGGAGCCATGTGGCAGAAACATATAAAATCTAGTCAACTCAGGAAATAATTGGGTCTCTCTCGCCTTGTTCACTTCACCCCTTCTGATTTCTTGGAGCAATGGATCTGGAGAATATATAGACAATGGTCTTCTCTATTCCTGAACTCGGATGCATCTCCAGAGTTGGCCAGCTTGGGCAGGTTAATGAGAAAGGAATAGCATCTTGTGTAGTTGAATGCTTTTTAAGGGTGCATTTGGAGAAGTAACTTGAATGCTGGTGTTTCCAAAGTTTCTCACTCTTTACAGGGTAATCTTAATAATACCCCTTTGTTTGCCTCTGGTTATGTTTATAGTTTCTCAGATTTATAAAAAAAAAGCAAACCGAAAATAAGCCCCACCTTCCCAAATTTTACTTTGTGATGTTGAATGAACACGGTCTGCTTTCACTCAGGGTCTGCCATCCCAAAGAATGGAGCTGTCGATGGACTGGTCTTTTATTAGGCTGGCATAGAGACAGGTGGCAATGTCCCTGTGTTTCAGCAATGTTTGCAGAAAAAATGCTAGGATTTGTGACTCCTGGATTTCATTCCAGTCTCTAGACAAGTGTCTTTGTAGGGGCACAGACTCTTCTGCCCATTTTTAGTCAGGGTGCTTATGATTTGTTCATATTTGGCTGGATTTTCATGGCAACATCTCTCACACAAAAGCCACTCCTATTCCAAAGTTCAAGTCCTTACTTCAAAGCATGGAACTGGTACAGCTTTTCAAAGGAAGGCTCCTCGGAATTTAAGATTGGTAAAACAATATATTTTTCCCAGCAGAAGAGTTTCAGCTGAAATTTTAAAAACAAATAAATGCATAAATCAAAATTTAGCCCGAGACAGACGCCCAGCATGGACAATTTCAGCCAGAACATTTAAAGTTTGGCAAAGCTGTAAGAGACTGAAATTGTCTCATCATGTGAAGTGTGTGGTGTGTTTCATCCAAGGCGATATTATCAACTGTAAGTAATCCAGGCTGCACTTATAATTCAGAGATGTAGATGGTGGGGAAGGAAAAAACTTTTAATAGGTCAATTAGTATGAGGTCCCAGTCTGAACTGAACTGTTGAACAAAACCCAACTAAACCCAGTTTCAACTTCAGCAAATGTCTTAATGCTGAAGTTCCCTAAAACACAAGGGAATAATTTAGCTACTGGTAAATTAACTATATGCTGCTGAATTTCCTTGAGACAAACTGTTCAGTGAATTTAGAATTACTCTGCTTTCATGCATTGAAAGATTCTGCATTGACTTGATGGGTTAGAAATTTCCCTATGGAATATATGTAATAAGCCAAGGGGCTTTTTTTGGAAGTGACCTTATAGCAATAAATAACAAAACAAATTGTAATATTTTTAAGTTATAAAAATAGCCTGTAACTCTTTAAAGCAGATGTCAGCTAGCTGTACCTACAAGGAGTTAATTTGTCCACAGTACATTATGATCTTTAATAATTGGGAACGATTGGCCAAAGTGCCGTAAACCTGAAGAAATTTGTTGCTTGATTTTCTGCAAACCACAAGCACAGCTTATTAATTGAGACCTGAGCATTAATTGGCACTAGCTGGCATCTGTAAGCTGCAAAAAAGAAATGGCCTTGGCAAACATGCAGCTGTGAATGGTGAAGCTGCAAAGCTGCAACAGGTAAAATTTGGTTTAAAGTGCAAATGCAAAACAATTTGAGCTGGCTGCTGGCAGATGCCCAGGTCTAAGGTTTTTAATGAGGCTTCTGCATCAAAATAAGTGAAACCACATGGAATTTTAATTATTCTTATTCTAAATATGAAACACACTGGAGCTGTATTCTTGAATCTGGGATGTTAGCATATATATTGGCATATTAACATGACCACTTTTCTGTCCTAATCATTTAGCGCTCAGAAAACTGGAGTGCCAGGCTATGTTAGGAAGGAATCAGCCTGGAAAATTTAAAAACAGTTTAACCTGGACTCATTCAGATGTAAAGTATTTTCGTTTTTTCTTTCAAAAATATGCCTTTTTCTAATTGTTTTGTTATTGTTAAGCCCAGTCAGCTGATGAGACTAAATAGGAGAAGATAATTTGCTGTGCTCATCGACGTGTTTCTCTTTCTAGGGGCACAAAATAAAGTCTCTTCTCTTTATACAAGTGTTGTTTTGCAATGTGGTGGCCACAATATAGGGCGGAGGGTCTATTCATTTAGTGCAAGCTATCACAAGAGTGGGAATTCACAGATGCAAATGGTTTACTTGCTCTGACGGAGGAAAAATTAGCATAAAACTTTAATCCTCCTGGGGAGAGGAATAAATAAATTATTATAATATTATAATTATTATATTATGAATTATATACTTGCACTGTCATGTTACGGTATTGCTGATCCACATCACCATTTGTGCATAGCTAGATACACAAAGATGGGTATACTCAGTAGAACTATTTATCTTCCCAGCCCATGTATAAATTAATAGGTATCTGGGGTTTTGAAGTTAGAACCAAAATCAACCTTAACATAAGGAGGTAGCACAGAGAAAGGATGAGTGGGAGAGCGAAAATGCATCAGCAAGCTTGAACAGCAGTGAGGATGGCAAGAAGCTGAGGTTTAGAGCTGACTTTTTAGTAAGTTTCCCTTAGAAATCAGACTTTAGAACTGAGAACTTTTTCTGATCTTTAAAAATATCTTTACCTAATGGAGAAAAATAAAGCTGGGAACAAATCGCAGCCCTGTGCAGGGAGTTATATAAGGAGACAGCAAAAGGCACTTGGGCAAAAGGGGAGTTGAAGAAATGAGTGTGCAGGAGCTGTGCAGACACAGCCATGAGTGAGATAAGACAGGGTTATGGTTGTTTGGCCTTTGGGCAAATACAATTGTGCTTTACAAGCAACAGTAAAAACAAATAAGTGTGGATTTACTAGGGTACATAAGGAGGTCTGCAGCCCCGCATTTGAAATGCCTACGTGTGGTGTGCACATTCCCAGTCATTCCACACAGACATAACATCTTGGCAGCACCCATACAGATAATATTTGGATCTGACTCTGAAAGGGAGATTGCTTTTAATGTGTAAAACTGTATGGAGACCTTTGTAATAAAAAAAAGTATTGGTTACAAATAAACCAAAAATGCAAAGTTCTTCTACACCCTTCAACTCACACCAATCCCACCTTTGATTATAAAAGTCTTGTTTAGTTTCTATCAGAGTAAACTAAGAGCAACTCTGTTCATGCTGGGAGAGCTGCAAAAACAATAAATAAATTTTTTAAAAAAAGAGAATAAGCAGTAGCAGATTGAAACTCAGTATTTTGAGCAGCTGGGGAAATTATGTTCTAACCTTATATTTCCAGATAGATATCAGACCTGCTCACAATATAAAGGATAGTGTTCCAAAATTACAGCTTTGAATCTGGGTGGTATTGCCTCTGGCTATTGTTTGCAGTTGGGAACGAAAGAAGTTGCATCAAGCAGTAAAGTGTTTTCTGTAAAGGTACATGTTATATTACATTCCAGGGCACTGTGGTTGGAGGGGTTGATGATGGAGACAGACCCATTCACCCATAGGTCACTGATTCAGTCCAAGATAAAGATAATGGTAATCACATTGTCATCAGAGTTTAGAATGGGCTTTTACTGCCCACTTAAAACTGTGCTCAATATTGTTAGAGATGGAGGATTATAATCCCTAGGTTTCAGGCTGATTTAGAGGTTTTGCTGGCTGTGGGCCAGGGCCCCCAGCCTGAGCCCTAACTGTGCCTGAGTTTGCCCCACTGCTGCATGTAGATATCATTGTAGGTATGGGTTCACTGAGCTGGGAGGACAGGCAAAAGCAGTGATCTAAATCACAAAATGTGGCACACAGGGTGGCAGAGGCTGTTGAGTCTGTTGCTTACAGCAGAGTGGACCAGGAGCAGAAGGGCTGGAGAGACCTTTCTTTTACACAGCAATGTCAGCAGGGCAGATGTGAAGCCTGTCTGCAAGGAAATCATTGCTTCATCTTAAACTGAGGATACACAGAGCATTTCACTGTTTAGCACATCAGTTTGGCATCTAGGAGATGCCGTATTTTCCTTTTAGATAAGTTAAGTTCAGCAGACAATGAGGTGAGTGAGCCCTTGGACCTGGAGGTCTGTAAAGCTGTAGGAGTGTCAGCTGGGAAGTGCAGGGAGGGTCCATTTGATTTCATAATTTCCCCCCTTTTATTAATACTCTGCTCTTTTCAGCTCTCTATAAATATATGTGTCTGCTGCATACTGGCCATTGCATTTGCCTCCCCAAGCTCTGTACTTCTTCATTAGCCTTTCCCTCTTTCCCCCTGTCCTTTTCCCACACTCTGTTTTCCACTCTTCTGGCTCTCTGTACGAGTTTTCACCATCTTTGTCTTCTGCTCCTGTCCATCCCTCAATCTACTAAGCGCATCACCAAGCTAACGTTTGCTTTCCAGTTCTGCTCCAAAGCTTTGGGTGTTTGATGTGGGATTAGAAATTAGGCAAAATGAGTTTACCCATCCCTGTTTTGTGTTAGACTCCAATTCACAGCGTTAGCATCCAGACATTCACAGTAGTCATAAACTGTGTGGTCTTTTTTTTTTCAACCAGACTGCATGGACTACGTACGAGAACAAATTTTTTTTCAATGGCGAAAAGAGTGTTGGGCTTGTAATTTTCCATCAACTTCTCTGAAGAGTAAAATCAACATCTTTTTTATCAGCTCAGTTGCAGCAAACTGTTTTTTTAGCTAAAGGAAGCAGCTGAGTGGATTCTCACCTAAATAAATTGATTTAAGGCAAGAAGGGGTCTAAGTCACCCCCAGTGTAACTCCCCTGGTGTCAGTGGTGCAGTTAACTTGGTGTTGCCAGCTCTTGTAGTTTTACTACAAGTTGCACAGCGATTTCTGCTTTTCTGGAAATCTCAGCTCCTGACAGCCTGTGCTGAGGTGGGAATCTCAGCCTTTGTATGCAATCAGACCTGAGTTTCTAAGGAGGTTTGAGCAAAAAAACAGAGACACACAACCCTTAAAACTCTGAAACCATAAGGCAAATTAACTCCAAGTCCTCCTTTCTTTTTTTGGCTCATTTTTAATTTCTTGATTTTAGCAAATTTTTCTCTCTTTTTTTTTGGCTCTTTTTCAATTTCTTGATTTTTGAGATTTTTTTTCCCCAGCCTGACTCATGACCTTTGAACACTTCAGGTTGGCAATGCTGCTCCCTCCATTGGCATCAGTGGAGTTAGACCAGGGATGAATTTGGCCCAGCACTTCTAGAAGACAGATGTATGACTCTGTTCCTTGCAATGTGTTGCTTGATATGATCTGCTGTTTTCTTTGGGGCCAAAAGAAGTGGGTTATCTTAGAAAAATAAAATTCTATCATCACGTGATACAAAAAATGGTATTTACAGAATTGTTTTCCCCCGTCTTCTGTTATAATTTTTTAGGTGCTTCAGAGCTGGGCCCATTTTCAGATCCCAGGCAGTTCACAAGCATTTCATCCCTCACTGAGAGCCGCTTCTCCAACCCACGAATGCACTATCCAGCCACCTTTACCTATACACCGCCAGTCACCTCAGGCATGTCACTGGGTATGTCCGCAACCACTCACTACCACACCTACCTACCACCACCCTACCCCGGCTCTTCCCAAAACCAAAGTGGACCTTTCCAGACCAGCAGCACTCCATATCTCTACTATGGCACTTCGTCAGGATCATACCAGTTCCCCATGGTGCCGGGAGGGGACCGCTCCCCTTCCAGGATGCTCCCACCGTGCACCACCACGTCCAACGGCAGCACACTGCTAAACCCTAACTTGCCCGCCCAGAGTGACGGGGTGGAGGCGGATGGCAGCCACAGCAGCTCCCCAACCGTCTTGAATTCTAGTGGCAGGATGGATGAGTCCGTTTGGAGGCCGTACTGAGATTTCTTCCGTAGCCGGCCCGACCTCCGCGAGCCAAAAAAAAAATACAAAAAAACACCAAACCACCAAATGGTCGACTAACTACGAAGTGCCTGGTTTTTTGTTTCATTTTTTTAGAAAAACCCCAGATTTTACCAATATGTGCAACTGTATAGATGGGATGGTAATGGCCATAAATAACACAAGAGTTACCAACATACCACAACCCATGTTTCAGATTATGTGAATCAAAGCACATATTTTCTTGTTTTTTTCCCTCGGAACCATTTACCTTATTTTATATTTAAAATGTACTTTCTATACACACACACACACAGACAGACACAAATCACCCTCTTCTTTTTTTTTTTTTTCTTTATTTTTTTGGGAATTTTTCCTTCTTTTTTTTTTCCCTAGAGTTTTGTAATAACTAGTGAGTACTTTTGCCAACAAGGAGAGAACGGACTCCCTGGCTATCAGGAGAAACATGGTGATGCAAGGCAAAGGCTGCATTCCCTTTTATTTTAATAAAAAACCAAAACTAACCATGAACTCCAGATACAGTTGCAATCATACAACGTATGGGACCCTCTCCACACCTATAGTGCAATTCACCTGGTTTATATTGGTGCACATAAAAAAGAAAGCAAAGAGCAAGTTGCTTCCATTTTGCTATGATCCATTCAGATGAAAACAGCTGTCCCAAAAAACTCTGTCTGAGCCTTGCTGTGGATAACGGTTGGAATTTCACTGTGTTCATTGCTTTTTTGGTTTGTTTTTGGGTACTTAAAGAG
Source organism: Anthoscopus minutus (assembly GCA_013399455.1). Lineage (NCBI taxonomy): Eukaryota > Metazoa > Chordata > Aves > Passeriformes > Paridae > Anthoscopus > Anthoscopus minutus. The sequence continues at coordinate 28,002 of VWYI01024398.1, read as the reverse complement.
AATGAGTTTTCAAGTTAGGTGATCCAACCCCAGGGTTTCCTTTTTGCTTTTGTATCCGTTCGTTTTGCCTTTGATTAGCCAAAAACCAAAAATAACAACCAAAACCTTGAAAAACAAAAAAAAAAACAACAAATGTTATTACTTATGCAAAATATGAGAATGGCAATATATATTACTAGAGCCAAAATGGTATACATAGTATTTGTGTTCGGCTATGTTTTTTTTTTAATTTCTTTTTTTAAATTATAAATGTGTAAAATTTGAGGTTGTTTGCTAACATGAATCATCATTTAAGTTTAAAAGAATATTTATAATTATTTAATGACATTTGGACCCTTTAAACGTTTTTTTTTTAATGTAATGATATATTGACTTCGGTCTCTAAAAGTGTTTTTTGTTTTGTTGGTTTTGTTTTTTTTATTACATTTCTGCAATATTGTAAACCTCAGACCTTTACCCAACTCTGAAAAGCAGTTCCAGTGTGAACCAGTTTACAATGTGACTTAAAAACAACAAACCCAACCTAAATGCATCCACATCAAATGATTTTGGATGTAGGATCTTTTTATATAACTTATGAAGGAAATATTGTGTTTAAAATATTTTTATTAGCTGTCTGGTTGCCTTCAACACAGTCTTGCCTTTTAATCAGTAGTTGTGGAGACACTGGAAAAATGGTAGGAAGGATGAAATATTTTCAACTCTTCCTCTAATTTCTTCTTCTCCAAGGATTTTTTCTCAGACCTTCAAAATTTGAAAAGATTCCTATTTAAAATGGTCTATTTTGACAGCATAATTTGGATTTCGGCAGGGTTTTTTTTTTCCCAAAGAAAAATCAAAACCGTTTCAAAGCCCGTATTTTGCAAATGATTAATTGTTTAATATCTCAGAAATGGGATTAAGGGAGAAATGGTGAAACATTTTCCCCTCCCCTTGCAATTTCAGCCCACTCTGTGGAATGAAAAAGTTTCAAACTTGAGACAGAAACTGCCTGGTAGCGAGTCCCCACCCGTTAGCATTAAATGCGGGAGCCATGCGGATGCTGTGGTGGCTCTGAAGCTGAAGTGGCTGTTGCCGTGTTAGAGGGATGAGCACAAGGGCAGCAATACTCACCTCTGCCTGCACAGAAGACATAAATTCATTTTCAAAGCCACCCTGGGGCTCCCAGGGGTGGTACAAGCCGAGTAGGTTGCACCCAGACCCCAACCCATCTGTGGCCAAACTAGCCCACAGAGACGCCCCAGTTTTGCCCAGCCCAGGGGTGCTGTGGCAAGCAGGGAGGTGACATGGCATCAGCTGGACATGGTGGGAGCTGAGCCACCCTCCCCATGCTCTTCCCAGGCAGGTGTTAAGCCTGGCTTAGTGGGACATTCAGCACGTGCCAGTGGGCTTGGCCAAAGCTCCCTCTTTCCACTCCCTCAGTCACCACTGCCTGCAGCCTCCTCCAAGCTGCTCCTTGGGTGATCTTTGGCTACCTCCAAAGTATGGCAGTGAATCAATGCTGGGCACAGCCACACAGAGCCAGACACCACCCTCACTGCTCGTTAGCAGCGAAGCTGTTCAGCGAGCTGCCATTAGCATGGTACATCCCTCCAATCTGCGTGATGACGTGCTCTTAAAAATAATAAATTAATAAAGTCTTTGCCTTCTAAAGGTTGTATACCAAGTATGCTTAAAGTATAAGTAAGACACTTTGTTTCTCTTCTAATACTTAGTTTTCCTTCAAAGATGGAAGCTGTAATTGATTCTATTTATTGTTGGTTTGTGGTAGCTTGAAGCATACCACTGTCCATTTATTTGTAACTGTAAAGTAACATTTGTTAGTCTCAGCAGCACTTAAAAAACCAGTGTCTGGTTACACATTTCAGTTTTGTTTTTTTTTTGTTTAGTAAGCAAGAGAAAAAGAGATGTACTGCCAGTGCAAGCTGTTTCCTATTTAATAAAAGGTACTATATTTGTACATTATTTGTTATTGCTGAGAAGGGCTTTTTAAGGTTTACTGTATGCATATTAAGTAATTTTTAGGGTGCTTTTGTGTTGAAATGTTGTTAAGAGTGGCTGCAGGCAGCAACCCAGATTTTCTTTTTTTTTTCCTTAAGACTTTGTTGTAAAATTCAAGCACTTGTTTTTTGTTTCTGGATAAATCCAGCACAGACCAGACTTTTGTTTTGCCCAATACCAAAAGGTCTCTGTTTGTGTCCCCACGGTTTTTCAACTGGACCTTTAGGGACAAACGTTGAAAACATTGTTTTCTCCGCCCAGTCGAGGCGTGTGTGCCTGATCCAGTCAATCCATGCCCTCGCCTGACCTGGCTCTACGTGCTTGAGATAGGAAGGAAAGGATTTTCTAAGTACCTGTGGACAGAGGAGCACTAGCCCCTTGACTTTCAGTAGATCCTCATGCTCCTGAACCCTCCAGGTGCCTTAGGAAAATCTGTCCCAGTACATCAGGTTGGTCACGGAAGGAGTCATACAGGCTGAGGCAGAGATGCTCATCAGAGCTTTTAGAAAATGCTTTCATTTGGAAATGCTCTTGAATCAGATTTTCAGACCCAACCGGTGCTATGTAGTGAATCATATCAATTTATCTGAGCTTTTGAAAGGTGCTTGGCATCACAGAATGGAGTTTTCTCAAGGTACGACAGCCCTTCTCTTTGGGCAGTGACAATCTTTGGCACCAGTCATAGATTTAAAGAAAAGAAATTGCCTTTTTTTTACCTTCCAGCTCTCTTATCTTACCAAAGACTTGCTTCCAGCACAACAGGCACAATGTCCCTTTTGCTCCTCTCCCTCCTTCTAAGGGTAACCAGATCAGGTGCAGTGGGTCAGGACAGAAGCATAAAGCAAATTATTTGTTCGACAGCATCATTCATGTGGTGTTTATAGTTTCCTTTAAAAGCCCAACTGCTGTGTCTTTCTTGGCATTGAACCTTTGTTGCCAGCAGTCCCCTGAGCAAAGATTTACCAATTTCCACAGGTACCATCTGGAGTGGGGAGAATTTTGCACTTTCACCCTGAGCAAAGCAAGGCTCAGCCCCGTGCTGGGCTGCAGCAGCAGCAAGCCATGAGCAAAAGCAATAGTTAAACCTGGATCAGCCATGAGCTCAAAGAAGCCCCATTCTCTGCCCCCCTGAATTTCTTGTTGTTTTTAAATAGAATGCATTTCAGTTTAACATTTTCTGAGAACTTTCTTTAGATGTTTGTTTACTTCCATGTTTACAGATAACTCTTTGCTTTTTTTTTAATGCAGTACTTTTAAGTATATCAGCCAAAACCATACTTTTACAGTAACTTTAGGTAATATGAGTGACATTCCAATTTTTTTTGTTGTTAAATATGCTTTACCAATCTTGAATTTCCGCTGGAACAAAATATTTGTAGCATTTTGTGTAAATACAAGCTTTAATTTTTTATTTTTTCAAATGCTGTCACCCAAGATTTGCTTCTCATGCACATATTGTACAAACACACTCTGCTTTATGCCACAGATGATGATTGTGGATCAGTTTACTTCAACTTCAAAGGGACTATTTGTATTGTATGTTGCAACTGTAAATTGAATTGTTTGGCATTTTCTCATGATTGTAATATTAATTTGAAGTTTGAATTTCATTTTCAATAAAATGGCTTTTTTTTTTGGTTAATGTTCTTCTACGCTTCTTTTTCTTCCTTGTCTCTTCTTGACACCAGGCAGGGCAAAAGCAAGCACATGGTAGGACATGGGACCAAGCCATCTGTGGCTGACCCATCGATTTCTGCAGCACCTGAGTTTCAACTAAATATAAAAAGCAAGTTTCCAGGACCTTGGGTGGTGAGAGACACCTTCTAAACCTCATCTCAAATGTCACTTCTTTCCTGAGCCTGCAAATTATCAAAAGTTCTGTTAGAGGAGAACAAACTGTTCTTGTTCATCTTGCTAGGTCATTAACCCTGGAACTGAACAACTGGCATTAACCAGGACATTCCCAGGGAAAACAGGGATAGATTTCTAAACTGGGAGGGAGGAATTTGGATTTGTGGTGCTTTTCCATGATGGGGGCTGAGGTATCCCCACCTCTTCCTGGTCAGACCTGAGGAATGCAGTCATAGATAATCTTGTGATTTGCATGGCCTGAGGCAAGAATAATTTTCAGGCAGCAAAAGATGTATGGATTGTGAGGGGACTGAGGGAGGAGGTTATTTTTCCTCCAGCTTAGTGTCAGGTATAGGAGGAGATGCAGCTAATGAAGGTGAGGTTAAGTTCACCCAAGGCTGTCTGCAGGAGGAGAGGACAGGAGTTGTGTGCAAGCTTGTGCCTGGTTTCATAGAAAGTTCATATCCTTCTTAGCTATTTCTTGAGTCTGCGAAAGAGAGATAGTAGCACAGAGGTGTGAGGTTCTGATCATGTAGAGAAACCTTTTAGTCTGAAGTTTAAATGTCAGTGATACTGATTTTGGGAGCTCTTGTTGGCTCTACCATGGACCTACACATTTCTTGCGTGGTGGTTAAAGCTTTCATAATCCCAGTCCTGATTGTCCTGAGGGCTCTTTCATAATCCAAGTCCTGATTGTAGAGAAGTTTGATCCAAGAGTAAGGAACCAAGCAAAGCAACAAATGTTCTGTGGTATAGTTACTATAGAAATTGTTTTGGGAGGGACTCATGCTACAAGCACTAGTGCTAACATTTTCTGTTGCCCTCTGGCACACAGACTAACCCATCCCAGCTACTCACTGCACAGAGGGACCCTCATTATAGTCTTGCTTTCATGGTCACTTAATCCAGATTCTCATCAATGGTAATAAAAAAACTTTTCTTCATTTTGTATGGTGAAGTGCTGGAACAGGTGACATGGGAGACTGTGGCACTTCTGTTCCTGGATATTTACAGGACCCAACTGGTAAAGCATGGAACAACCTGGTCTGACCTCCAAGCTGAGGCTGCTTGAGCAGGAGGTTGATTTGGAGACCTCCCACGATCCTTTCCAAATTATCCCATGGGCCTTTGAGGCGTGCTGGGAGCTGCCTGGTACAGGTTGTTGTCTGAGATAAAAACTGCTTGTGTGACTGTATATAGAACACATATTCAGCTAAATGAAATCTGAATAAAGAGGTTGGACAAGATTAAACTCATACATAGGCAGGTTACTGCGGAGTTATAGTGATCTCTCTTTTCATAGAATCATAGAATGATTTGGGGTGAAATAGATTTTAAAGAGCAGTTTTGTTGGTTTCTGCACATTTCTTTAGGATATCTACAGCAGACATAGGTCAGCACGAGGGCTGATAGAGCCAAACCATCCCCCTGATCCAGTACAATAGTTCCCACTGAATTTCATTCTGCAGATGTTGATTTTTATTTTTCGATTTGCTTAACCCTGCAGCTTAAGAAGGCAACTCTTTTGCCTTAGCACAGAAATCAACCACTCTAGAGGCAAGTTACCACCACTGGTGAACATGGAGGACAGCCTTGTACAAAGACAAGAATGTGGAGTGGTGGAGGAAGATAAGACCCAAACTACTTTAGGAGACAAGAGTTAGAGACATTTCCTGCAATGGGTGGTGACTGCTGTTTTCCCCATCTTTCGGTGTCAATAAAACAGCATCTTGGGTTTGGGTTGTGAGGGCTGAACATCAACTCTGAACCGCTGGAGTCTGGCCTTGCTGGTCCCACGCAGTCCTACACTGCCTCTCCCTGCTGGCCTCAGTTTTAGCTTTTTAATTTCCTGTGGCTGTGAGCAACACAGGAAGGGCTCAGAGCAGCCACAGGCCTAAATCAGCCCTTTTTGTGCCTGAAACAAGCTCTTTGAGAAGAAGCAGGGCCTGACTTTATGGTTCAGCACCAAACCCTGTTCTGACACCAAATAAAACATTCATCAAGCTGTTTATTGGGGAAAAGAAGGAAATAACCTCAGTTATATATCCAAGGATTGACATGAACTGACTAGTTACCTTCTGCATCATCAGGAGGAAATGTATGGATATTTTGGGGTGAAATCACTCCCCTGGGTCGCCTCTCTGCAGCCTGTGGGGGGGTCACACTAGAACACGTATTGGGTAGGGGTGCAGTGAGGGTGCCCAGCTCAGACACTCACCACTTGGCTGAATGCTTGCAGAGGACAGCCCAAGAGCATTATTCACTAGAAACATTTGTTGGACGGGTTAAAAATTATAAACAATTCTGTTAGAAATACATAATCCTTGGACAGGTGATGGGGACAACTATGACAGAAAACACTGGGAGCAGGTTGAGCATTTCTACTCAATATCTTGAAGAAAAGTTTTAGCACAAGCTTAAAGCAAAAAATTAAATATTTAGCTTGGGCCTTCTGTGATTATCTTTTCTCTTTAGATCTACTGGTACAATGTCAGTCTGGGATGTGTGGAGATGTTCCCATGAGGACTCTTTGTGATACCTGAATGACTTTGGAGGGGAGAATCTCAGCATTTACCCCTCTGGGAATAGGAAACTGTTGGTGCCAGTAGCAGATAAAACCATGAGATAGAAAGAGAGCAAAGACCAAACTTCCAAAAGCTTCTGGTGATCTGATATAGTGCAAACAAATAACTTGGGATGTACAACACCACTTAAAATTGAAGTTCTCAGGCCTGCCCTGCTACTCCTGGGAACATTTATTGCACGTTACTTAGTGTAGATGCAACCTGCATTTCGAATGTTGACTGTGTTACCTAAATAACAATCAGACTTGAATTTCTCTACTCCAGTTGTGTGTGAGTTGAAAAAAATCCCTATATTTGTAAGAACTTGTAAGTATGAGATACGTTCGTTTTACTTCTGTAGGTGAAAAATTTCAGCATTATTTGTGATCCTCCAGACAGCTTGGGACTTCTCTTTTAGTGCCTCAGTTTCCCTAAATATAGATCAGGGAATTTGTTATTTCCCTACTGTGTCAGGGTGTCTTATGGGCTCCATGTTTACAGAGATCTTTGAACTTTGGTTGTCACTGTTGTTGTTGTTTAGCTTTTTTTACTACAAGTCCAGTGTTTGGTCTCACACCATTGGATAGTGTCCTTTGAGGCAGCACAATTCTAAACCACATGTTTAGAAAAAAAATGACCCAGTTTCCAGACTGCTGATCTGGTCAAATAACAATGTGGAGCTAAAGCCAAGCTGTGCTGCCTCAACAGATTTACTCAGGATTTGTGGTGGGCAGGAAGAAAAGCAAAGACCTCTGCAGCCCACGGAGGCAGCCCTTGGCCGCTCCCTCCCCGCAGCTCGCTCGGGATGAGCAGCTGGATCTTGTGGGATGTCCCAACACTTAGAGAAAAGCAAACAGCCCATGTTAATGTTGATACACCGCAGCAACTTGCCAGTGATTAATGTTTGCAGCGAGGCCAAATTCAGATGGTGATTACACCAGAAGAGATCAGCTGAAGTCCCTCTATTAATAGTCCCCGCGGTTTTGGATGCAGCATTTTCCTACCCGTGAGTGTGAGTGTAATCAATGAAGGGTCACTGAAGTGCTGGCTGAGTGAAGAGAAAGAGACTCCACTGGTCTCCTGGCTCAAGGGAAGCTCAATGCAGGACCACAGCCACCAGATTCTCTCAGCACGGCTGTGCCCGGCAAGTTTTGGTGCCTTCTAAGCATGGAGATAAAGTCAGGGCTTCAGTGGAGCACTCTATTCCCCAAGCTTCTCCTGATGTCCACCTTCAGCCTTCCAAATTGCAGTTGGTGACTTTTTCCCACGCTTCTGCATTAGGGCTTGGTTTGTCCCTGCCTCTGACTTTGGGCACACAAGCTGCACTAAGGGTTTAAAACTTTGTTGCACTTCTACAGGGCTCCAGTGCTTAGTGAGCTCTCCTTTCTGCCTCAGTTGTATTCATAGAACCACAGAATGTTTTGTGTTGGAAGAGACCCTAAATATCACCTTGTTCCACAGCAAAGAATCTGTTTCTAGTATCTCATCTAACCCCACCCTGTGGCGGTGGGAAGCCACTCCTCCACGTCCTGTTATTCCATGCCCTTGTCTGAAGTCCCTCTTCACCTCTCTTGGAACCCCTTGAGGTGCTGGAAGGTGCTATGATTATTCCTCCACCCTGTGACTTTAAGGCCCTATTAAATATAAAATCAAAGCCTAAACACTAAGGCAGCTCCTTAATCCCCCACAGCTTATTTACTTTTTGATTTCCAAAGAAGTCCTTGATAGCTGAAAATAATGCTGCTACATCCAAACACTCTGAGACAGCTTCTTCCAGGAAAACACAATTTTTATCCCTGCTCCAGGATGTGTGAGGCTGGTTGGCAAATGTGAGGAAATAGGAAGGACAGGCTGCAGCATAAGGGATAAAAACCTCAAATAATCCAGACAGATCTCAGGAAATCTGGATGCAAAGGATCTTTCTCCGTTTATTACCAGTAGTGGTGTTCTCCTAAAAGAGCAGGATGCTCTCATCTTTTAATAATAGCCAGGCCAGATGCTAAAGTCTCTTCTGCAAATACTGTAAAAGTGAGGAAAACAGCTGATTTCTGTTAAGATGAACACACCGGGAGAATAAGCCAAAACCAGTATGAGAAATCTCCAGAGGTCTGTCTTTGCAATGCCACTTGGCAGCTGGATGTTAAAATCAGGACTGAAAATCCAGCCTGTGCTTCTGTCCCTTCACTGATCAGTCACTGTGTGTGGAGAAGGAATTCCTGCACCATCTGGGGATTTGGAACAGTGCTGGCAGGGAACTCTTTTATCGAGCTGCAAAATTCACAGCCTTTGGGGAGCTGTAGAAAATTCCAATTCAACAAGGAATTTACTTGACTTACTCTTTGCCATAGAAAATGGTTCCATGCTGAGTAGGGGCCAGTGGTTTAAAATGGCATTTTTGTTCCATCTTTTTTTTTGTAATTTCCCCTCTGCCCTGTTTTTGTTCTCAGTATTTTTTATTTGTCTGGAAGACATTAATTCAAAGTACTAGATAAAGACAGGATTGGGGTTTCATAAGGCATTGTAGTGAGCATTAAGATGCCTGTGCCTCTCTTCACACTGCCCTCTTCTTATGTTCAGCACAATAACTGGTTTTCCTTCTTGGCAGGGATTTTTGAAATCATAGTAAAATCACTCATGTTTGTAATGTACTCATAGGTACATATATTGGATGGAAAGTGTTAGAGAAAAGTAGACTACATGGTGACATGATTTTTTTAATTTCTGCAATGGGGCAATGCTCAAGAAAATGAATTAACTGTGTATCATGGCCACACATTTTTCTCAGATGCTGAGTGGCAGTCCTCACAAACAGTTCCTAGAAACCAGAAAAAAACCTATTGTGAAATGATGGGAAGAACTCATTCAGTGTTTAGGATTGCTGCCTAATGACTGCAGATAAAATTGTTTATGAAGAACTTGTGCAACCCCTTTCCTTGCCAACGAGGGTAGGTTTGGTACGTGCTGTTTCAAACCTCCTTTTCTCGGCCTGACCAAGAGGATCCCCCTAGCTGTTATTTTCATGAGTTTAAAACTAAGAACTCATTTTGGTTGTTTGATTGTATAGGGCACAGGGACCTTTTTTTTTCTGCACACTGTTTTTGTTTATAAAGGATGTTTTTCTGAGGATGGTCATGTCAAGACTTGCATTTTATTGTGGGCATCTGCCCTGGAGCAGTGCATGAGCTCCTCCATGCCAGAAAATACCACCAGATAATGTGGTGATGCTCTGCAGCATTACGTGATTGTCGTGGATTTACAGAGCCAGGTGTGTGTGGCACAGAGGGACAGACCAAGTGCCCACCCTGTGTCAGCAGCATCTGTGGTGAAGGATGGAAAGAGGATCCTCCAGTAATGGCTGAGGTGATGTTCTCCTGCTCAGAGACACCTGCCTGTATCAGGTCTCACTATCTGTAGAAAATTTAAAATAGAGATAATTTAGGTCACCTGCAGTGTGACAACCAAGAGACAGGAAAGCACAAACCACTGCTATTTGAACTGACCGAGGCGTGCAGGAGATGACACCTCCCCAGGGCTGTTCCGGTGGGGTCACTGGGGACTTGTGTCCATCTACTGCTGTGGGGCTGAGGGGTGAAACACTGGTGAAGATGGACAAATGAATGCAGACCATAAACAAAAGTCATCTCATGGAAATCACCATGCTCAGATAATGGCTTTACACTGGAAGTAGTAGGGCCCTGAAACCTCCCCCTCTTCCAGCTCCCCTAGCAGGTATTGAATGTGTAGGACCAGTGTGCACATCTTGCATTTGGTGCTGTCAAAAAGCAGAGCTAAAACTGGAACCAGTTTGCACTTTGAGGAGGTGTAGATTTGCTGAAGTCACTGCCAGATTTCAAGTCACTATCGGCCCTTTGGCATTTCAGTACTGCCCTGTTTAAGTATTTTAATCATAAACCTAAAGGAGCTGCATGAAGGACTCCATCCCTTCCCTAGGTGTATAACTGGCCTCATCACTGGTACATGCAGGGCTTCTCCCATCTCACTGGATCCTTGCAGTCCCAGAGTGGGATTGTGGACCAAAATCAGGGAAAATTGTAGCAGCCTAGCTGGTGCCCCTTGGTCCTGGAGACATGTGCACCCAACAGAGACAAGGATAGTACTGAATTTGCAAAGGTTTGGTGCTAAAGATGAGCATGACCACAGACCTCAGGCCTTGCTAATGAAGTATCGTTTCTCCAGTGCTTCTTTGCCACAACAACTGCAAATAAGAAAACAAACCTCAGAAATGGAAGACACGAAGTTCAGAAACACATCCACACCCATGTGCAATATGAGAAAGAGGGCAACCAAATTTGCAGCTGTCTCCCAGAATGAGGAGTTCACTTCTGAGAATGTTTTCTTAAACTCACTCTCTTCTCAAGGGTCCAGAACGGATGTGTACTTAAAAAAATTTATATAATGCTTTAGACCAACACTGGTGAAAGTATGGGATATGAATGAGAATACAAATATGATTTTGCCTCTGTATTTTCCAGCTTGTTGAGTCAAGATTATTCAGTGGGAAACAGTATTGGAAATGGGTAAAAGTATGTATGGAACAAGGGAGTTGATCTTGCTACAAATCCTGCAGTTCCTGGTTTATTTAGTTGCTTTTTTATAGCTTAAAATGGAGAAATTGTTTTCCTTCCAAAGGGTTTTTGGCTGCTTTACAGTTGTTGTTAAGAAATCAGTATTTCTTCGTAAAATATGTACTCATTTATTAATATTTGTGATGAGGAAAATTTCAAAGAATTGAAAGGCTGTGAAGCCATTTTTCCAGAAAAGTCCAGTACCTTGTCAGTAAACACATTTCTCCTTAGCAAGTCCATACCAATCCAAATTAAAAGGAAAAGGAGGGTTGCAGTTTGAGAACTGGTTTTCTGCTGCAGCTGCTGTAGTTGTGCACTCTACATTGCCCTCTTTGGGTTCATAGTAAAGGTTTAAAAAATGTTATTAGCAGGATATACAGAGGAATGACTTGCTTCAGGTAATAAATGGTAGAATTTAATCCTGCTGGTTTTCCTTTTATAGCCATTAGAGCCGTCTGAATATTTGAGGCAAAGGTAGCAGTGGGAAGCAGAGCCTTGACTTGTGACTTCTCCCCTGATGACTCCTCATAGCTCCCAGAGAGCTAAGGTCTAGGGACAATTGCTAAGTCATTCCTAAAGCAGGAACTTAATGTCTAAATTGTCATTAAAAGGCTTCACAGACTATACAAGAAGCATTACAGACTGTTATTTCAGAAGCTGAAGCTGGATGTTGGAAGGGATATCCCCCACCATGCACATGACCAAGAGAAAAGTTTGGCCAAAGATGTTCTCAAAGGTGATCTCCCTAAGTCAGGAGCTAATTCCCTGAGATTAAAGGTTATGGCAAATAGTTTATTGAGGTTTTGGGGTTTTTTTCTGATATATGTATGTATGCACTATTGTTGTATTACATTATATTGAAATATTTAAAAGGGGAATATAAGAAAATTATAGCTTCCTCTCTGGGAGAAGCAAGTAAAATGCTGTAAGATGCTCCTTTTGGCTTTGGAGATCTTTGTTTCTGTGCATGTGAGTGGATCAGCACCTTGTACCTGGGCTTGTTTATGGAGCAGTGCGTGTAAGCCAGGGCAAATTTGCCCTCCCAAGGAAATCAGAAGATGAGAGAATGCCAGTGAAAAGGTGGGATTTGCCTCTGGTTTGGCGTGGGAAAACTCATCCTCTGAGCAAAAAGGATTTCTGTTTCTTAGGAAAAACAAGAATTTTGGCCTCTGGATTTGAAGGTCATCTAGATAATTAAGTAGTGACAATGATGACAGTTAATTTTTTTAGTCTTTGTTGCTCAGTGAGCTGCTCCTGTGTGCAGAGCCCTAGCTAGACCATATCCCCTGGACCCAAAATTGTGCATATGATTGGACTGAAGGTTTTCATATAGTTTTGAAGACTTCAGAAGATGGGGAAAAACTTCTTTTGTCAGTGCTTGGGTCATTCAAGCTGCAACAGATCCCACTACCCCTCTGTAACTCCAGTTCTGGTGCTGGAGATCAATCCACTGGATATAAGTGAGACAAAGCAGTATCTATGCAAGACCATTCAATACAGCTTGAAAAAATGATAAGTTCTTGCCCATGTAGTTTTTAAAACTATACATATATAATAAAAAAAAAAAAAAAAGAAAATCTAGGAAAAATTGCTCTAAGTTTCCTGTAATCTTATAAATTATCCAAGACAGTAGAGCAGTCTTGCAGTGGGAGAGATGAGGGAGAAGTTTAAAAGCCATAAAATAGTATTTCTATTGTATCCATAATGATTGCTATCTAGTACAGTTTATATTTTCAGTTCTCAAATTCACCTTGCATCGGTCTTCTTCTTGCAAAGACATAACCTGGTGCATTGATAATTATTGAGAAGTGGTTGTTTTTTGTTTGTTTTTTTTCCTGGAGTGAAAGAAATTGTGCGTGAGCTGTTGGTCAAGACAGAAAAGCATCCAGGGAAAATGAGATGTCCCAGGCTTTGACTCATAAAAATGGGTGTGATGTGTTGTTGTACAGATATTGTGCAGTTAGCATCTCTCAGCTGCATGTGAATAAAGCTTAACCACTCTCTGGGTTGGGCTTAGTCATGAGAAAGCTGGGAGATGTTGTTTTCATATTTAATGTGAAGGAAACAACTCCTGTTTTCTTGACACTTTGACCCCCTGTTTTCTTACCAGCCATCACCACGGTGTTGCAAATATGCTGAAGAGTATAGAGGAAAAGGGCTGAACCACATGATTCTAGTTTCATTATATGCATTTAATTTTTTCTGACTTTGTCTGGGCTGTCATGTCCTGATTGCAGTGTGCCCAGGTGGCCAAGAAGGCCATTGTACCAGCAATAGTGTGGCTGCAGGACCAAGGCAGTGATTGTCCTTCTGCCTCATCAGGACACTGGTGAGGCCACACCTTGAACCCGTGTTCAGTTTTGTACCCTTCATGTGAGAAATACATTCAGAGCTGGACTGTGTCCAGAGGAGGGCAGTGGAGCTGGGAAAGGGTCTGCAGTGCAAGTCCAGGAAGTTGAGGGTGTTTAGCCAAGAAAAAAGGAGCCTCAGGATGAACTTTTTTGCTCTTTGTAAGCCCAGGAAAAGAGATTCTAGCCAGGTGGGACTTGGTCTTTTCTCCTGAATTACTAGGGTCAGGATGAGAGGGAATGGCCTCAAATTGTGCCTGGGAAAAAAATATTCACTGAAAACATAATCAAGCATTACAACACACTAGTCCTTGAAATGGTAGGGTCATCATCCCTGGAGAGATTTAAAAGATGTGTAGATGTGGTGCTGAGGGACATGGTTTAGGGGTGGATTACCAGAACTGAGTTAATGATTGGACTCAGTGATCTTGGAGGCCTCTTCCAACCTTAATGCTTCTCTGGTTCTATGATCCTGTGTCTGCTTTGTTTGACTCATGTAGGAGCAACTCCCATGAGCAGCCACTGCTGCCTGGAGCTGTTCCATGGAGAAAGTGGCTCTGTGAACATGAACCCCTGAGTAGACTGAGTGATTTTGTGTCTTTCTCTCAGTTTAAGGATTTTCCTAGGTTTTGGAGGCATTTAACTTTAATTTTCAGCCTCCTTTTGAACGAGACAGAGCTTCTGGGATTGTGCTCTGTGTGGACACAAGGGCAACATTTGCCTGTAGCTTTTCAGTCATATGGTCAGTCAGTGAAGCTCAGTAATTTCAGAACTCCCAAATGACTGAATACATTTCAAGATGACATCTCCATGGATAGCAGAGGTGTTTCTGTCCAAGCATTGGTTTGGATGTCACCATTTTGTGTAGCAAAGAGAACAACCAAGACATGCTGCACTACTGTACCTTCTTAATAGGTCTAGAAATGTTCTTTTGTAGAAAACTAAGAGTTTGTGAAGAGGCTTTGGTCTCACAAACACTGAAATACTGCAACTCAAACAGTGACTGCTGGCAAATGTGACATCAAATGCATTTACCAAAAACCCAGTGAAAGAGGTTTCAAGCTAAAGTCTTTGGCCTCACCTTTGGGGCTTAGCCTTCATGGCCTGTTGGTGATGTGGCATCAGTCATTGACCTGCAGTGACACAATCAAGTGCCTGAGCCTTCTGAGTCTGCAGAGCAATGGATGAAATGTTTATCAGATTTGACCTAAATTTGGCCCTGATTTTTAAAGGCAGGCTTGTTGCTCTATGAATAAACTCAGGATGTTGAACATAAACATCTAAAAAATAGGAGGATGAGTCTTCTCACTCAAGCCCTAGAAACCAGAAAAGGAGAAAATTGAGATTTTAAAAGAAAAGTCAGCCTTGTGGAAGCAAGATCAGAAGATGCTCCATGTAAAACAATTTGTATTCCCACTTTCCATATCCTTGGCAATGCGATACTTCTGGACCAGCAACAGCCACGTTATGCATCCATGCACACTCTGCCCTTCTCCTGCCTCAGATCTTCTGCAGGCCAGAGCTAAAACTGGAGTCATAAATGAGCCTGAACCCTCAGTAAGAGGCAGCCACTGTAGAAACCAGAGACTTCAGCCACTTCCAGGAACCCTGAGCGGGGGGTGTTTTCAGAGAAAAGGTTGAGTTCTCTTTTTCTCTCCACGAAAAACAACTGACAGCAACGTATGCTTGGCTATTTTCTAAAGGGTTTTGCTGTAGCCCAGACTTCTAGATAGGAAAATAATACAGAGTGAGATCTTTCCTCCTGGCTCTTCTACTTGTTTGCAGATGGCTTTTCCCTTGTCAGGATTGTCTGGGTGATTGTACACTTTGGGCTTATTTTGGCCTGTCCTTTGCACTTTTGACATCTACCCGGATCCCCTTCCTGGTGCACTGGCATCCTAACTCAGAGCTCATTTGTCTTAGCAAAGCTGAGCTTGTATAAATCTGATTTTCCCCTTCCAGCTGAGAAAATGGGAACATTCACACCATCATGATGCTGAGTGGCAAAAAGGAGAGTGAGAGTTATGAAGCCTGGAAGAAAATAAAATGGAAAGAGAACAGATGTACCAGCAGTGGTATGCCCTTGGAAAGAGGCAGGAGTGCATTTTCATCTTGGTTTTGCCAGGTGTGAATCTTTCCAGGACCTGACTAATGAATATCAGCCATCCCACCCAAACCCCAGCCCAAGGTGGGAATGAGCTATTTAGGAAGAACAGCTGCAAATGGAACAGTGCTGTAGCCCAAAAAAGCAAGATAGGGGTAATCTCACCTAAGTCAGACTTCTACATCTGGGATAGTTACCCTATGTTTGCCTCCTTTAGAAGCAACATTCAGTAGAGGCAAAATAGTACTTTGATCTGAACCACTTGAGATGCCCACTTTAGGATGAGATACCCTAAAAAGACATTTCTCCTTCCTGCCTGCAAAGAAAGCTTAGAAGCATCTGCCCTGAGATCTGGATCATGAACAGGTGCAAAAATCTGTGTCCCTGGAGCCAGTTTGCCAGAAGATTTCATATGCCTCATGGCTGAAAAATAGTTCTGGGTGTGAAAGTCTGATTTTTTCAGTTGTTTAAATTGACGATTTTGCACAAAATTAGTGAGAGCATTATATTTTTGAACAAAAAATTGGATTATTTGCAAAAAATTGTCAGCCCCATGCACCAGCACAGAAGCTAATCTCAATAATGAAAGACTGAATTATTCTCAGTGACTGACAGAAGTGAGCAACACCTGATACTGGATGCATTAGATGCTGGGCTTTGAGTTGGGTTTTCTAGTTTTGCTCTTAGTGGGAAACAGATAAAAGCTCCAGGAATCAAATGAGAAAGGAGGAGAAAGCCATTTCACCCCTGTTTGGGATGGGTGGTAATCTTGTTTCTCTGGTACATAAATTGAATGCAAATTCACTAACATCATTGCACACGTGGTGACTGAGCTGAGGAGACAATCCAATCTTGAAAAAGCTTCAGGGCTCCTTCAGGCAAGGAGTCGTGGACTTGGATACTTTCCAAAAGTGTAGCTAAACATTTTGCCTTTGAAAAAAAAACCTAAAAAACATTGGAAACCACCCAACAAGCTTTTCTGAAGAGGTGTCTGGACCTTCCTGCTCTCATGGAGCTAAAATCACTCCAGGATTTTAACTCTCACTCATATTGGTTGAATTGGAGGGCATCCAATGGCAGGTGGCAGCAGGGTATGAACTGAGACATAAACAATCTGAGGATGAGTTTTCTACATTTCAGGCACAACATCCTGAGTTGAGGAAACCTAACAAACAGAGTGAGGAAACCTAAAAAAATAACCAGAAAAAGATTGTAGTGTTGGCAGCAGTAACAGCCACAGCTGGGGTACAGGTGGCATCCACCCAAGGGCTCTGGCCAGGCTGCATGTTTCCATCAGCACTGGGAGGGAGGGCATCCACCAGCTATGCAGAGTCCCACTGGACATGGGGTAATGACTACCTGGAGGCACTGCTGTTCCCACAGCTGCGTCACACACCCAGGTCCCCACCACCCAGGGCAGTGTATGTGCCTTCCAAGAAAAGCTTTTTCTCCATCTGAGCTCAGAAATGAGCTGAGGTAGTTCTGGTGTTGATGCTGGAAGGTATAGCTCTCTGATTTTGGGGAAACAGCAAACCCTCACAGCAAGTTCTGCCTCCAGTCTGACCTTGCATTTTTTCCAACCTCCAAATGCTGTAGACACTGATTCCTGCAGTTCCCAGCAAAAATTGTCTTATTTTACTTGCAGATTTGTTTGTTTGTTTGTTTATTGGAGCTTTTTGGTAGTGTCATCCTGATTTCTCCCTGGGCTAAGAACCCAGCAGTAGACATGTAGGCTCTTGCTTTACTTTCCCATTTCCTCTCTCACTGCACACCTAGCATTTGTTCCCTCTGTGGAAGCAGATTTCTCCCTGAGGAGCAGGTTGCTCCAACCTCCTCTCTGAGGTGTAGGATTTTCACCAGGAATCCCTTTGCAAACAAAACCATCATCAAAGTGACCCCCACAGAGTCTGGATCACAGAAATCAGGTGACAAGTCAGAAAATGGCATACCCAAAAAGTGCATGGTAGGTTTGACCACGATGGTTGCATGAACCAAACCACGCCTGGGTTGACACTCTGGTCCTGAAGCCACTTGACTTTTTTTTTCATTAGGTACACAACACTAAGTACCCTAATCCCCTGAAAAGGAAGAGCCACATCCAAAATGCCTATTCAGAGTGTTCTTGGCTTTGCTAACACATGGTCTGTGCCTGAAATTGGCTTTGGAGAGTGCTACTTGACTGTGCCCATGCTAAAAATTTTGCAGCATGGATATGTTCTTGTGCCTATTCCTGCATGCCAGGACTGTTTAATTTACTATATATAGTCATAGCATATGTGTACTGGAACATATTCTTTCTCCAGCCTGGTTCAGTGTAGAGGTTTCATGTAGCGTACACTATAAAAAGTTTCTTTTTCAGATTTTCATCTTGACATGAAAGTGCATTACAACATTTGCCATCAATAAAACACAATTCCTTCCATGTGAAAAGCATTATAGCCTCAGTATGGTTATTGAGTGATGATACCTGGATGACGGAAATACAAGAACAGGAAAGTGTACATAGAGAAACTTCAGAAATGATGCCAAGGTTTTTTAAAATAGCAATGTCTGATAGAAATGCAGATTAATTTGAAGAATTTCGTTTATTTGTACCAAACAAAAAAAAAAGAAACAGGCTGAGCTGACAGAGAAATAAAAGCAAGGAAGGGGGAAGCTTCATAAATTAGTAACTCATGAGCTTGGCCAGTCTGGGAAGACACTTGTGAAGAAGAGATTGTTTGCCTCTTGCTCTGTGGTTCAATCTTGGGCAACGCCAGTCATGACCAAGCACCAGGATTCTCAGGAGATCCCTCTCCTCTCAGCCTGCTGCTCATGCCCAGCACATCATCCAGTTCTGGGATATCAGGGACTGAAGGCACCCTTATTATTATTGTTCTTGTTGACTTAGAATTCTAGCAAAAGATGCTCAAGGTCAGGCTTGAGGATACTGGGGACCCTAAGTGGGAGATTGGCCTCTCTTCTACAGTTTACACCCAAACTGAGCAGCTGACTCCAAACTTGGTGAAACACATGGAAAATGACTTTGTAAAGAGCCTTGGACAAGCCCTTCTTTTGAAAATCTGCTGAGCCAGGATCCTTCTACTGGCTCTAAACTTGGAGTTTATGAAAATGTTCCCATTAGCACCAAAATAAATGCTAGCTGTGTTTTGATTTTAGCAGAAGTTCAAGAAAAAAAAAACCACCCAAAAAAACTGATGCTAATTAACTTGTTAGCTGAAGCCATTAAATACACATCTCCAAATCTTCCTGAAAGCAACGCAAATCCCCAGTGCTGGGTTCCCAAGATGCAAGGCCAGTCACTCAGCTTTGGAATGTGTAAACATTTAGTGGAAGAAATTGCAACTTCAGAGAAAGTCCAAACAGAGCAGCCTGTTTGTTTGTGTGGCTGCTTTCTCGCGGGAGAACAACTGGGCAGCATGGAAAGGCTGGAGTGTCCACCATGGGCTGTGCCTGTGATCCAAAAGGCACAGAACAAAGACTTTCCTATTTATAGCAGAATGACTGAAAGCAACAGCACTTGAGTGATGAAAAGGCATGCTCTGCCATTGTCGAGGCTTCTGAAGAGAACACAAAGCATGGCTTATCAGAGAGCAGGAAGAAAAAGGATTTTGCTGGGCAGAAAATAAGTTGATTTTCCATTGAGCCCACCATCCCACACTGTATTTTTTTTCTGGGTTGGTCACACTTCATTAGGGTAGTGATTACAGAGAGTAGGGAGGTAGGAGAAGCACGTGTCTACGTGTGTGTCGAGGAAGTGCTCAGCAAAACCCACACTCTTATTATTTCCATTTAGCAGGAAATGCCAATACTACATGTCAAGCTGTTGTATGACATCAACAAAAGGCTAGAGCTTGATTTAAGGAATAAGATAAGCTCTGCTGTTTATGCTGACAGCTGCTTCTAATGATTTGGGGTTTCTTTGTTGTTGCCATTTGGTTTTTTTTTGGTTTTGTTTGTTTTGGGTTTTGGCTTTTTGGTTTTTTTGTTTTGGTTTTGTTTTTAGGGTTTTTTGGGTTTTGGAGTTGTTTTGGTTTGGTTTGGTTTTTTTTTTAATGAAATGATAGACAATAAATAAATAGGCTATTTTATCTACTTATGCTAGGTCTTATTTGACATCTTGCCACAGTGTCAAATGACTTCATCTCTCTTCTGTGTTATATTTATACCATTAGGCATTAGGAAATCACTTACCCAAATACATTATTGAGAAAAAAGCAGATGTAGTATCACATAAAATTTGCCTTCTGGAAGAAGCATTTCTGATAGGAATTCTTTTGTTTCAGGAAAGCATCTTTTTTTTTTGTCAGAGGGATTTTAAAACGTGGAAGTCTATTTGAACCACAGTTTCTGTGAGGAAGACATTTTCCTGGGATTTTTTTCCACTTCTAGATCTGCTTCTACCTTAGGGCTTCCTCCTACTATGACAAAACTGCTGACCAATGCCACCTCATCCCAGAAATCAACCGGAAGTTCTTCCAAATCAAACATTTATACCAGAGTGTCTAGCACGGGGCACGTGAAAGGAACTCAATGCATTTACATTTAACAGGCAAACTAATTTAAAATAAAATTAATAGGAAGCAGAATTCCAGCTCTCAATGTCATTTACACTTTCTGCAATGTCAAAAATTGGAGCAAATATGGTTAAAATTTGTCTTGTCCCTGCACAAGCCACTTTGGGTCTGTGACAATGATGTGGATGGTACAGGCATGAAGGATCTGACTTGCTCTGGGTCTGGGCTGTGAACTGGCTCAGTGCTGAGGTTCCCAAAATCAGAAGGGTAGAGTTAAAGCTCCTGACCACTTGCATGGGCCACAGTGGTACAGACTTTTGCCACCCCATCAAAGCAGACCTTCTGATTCTTCTGATTTTATGCCCACCTCACCATGATCAGGTGGAGCAAACCTGTGCACAGGTCCCAGATCCTCTACTGAAAATCACTCTTGCTTTCCTTAGATCAGGGAAGAAGGTGGGGAGAAGGGGAAAAGAAGTGGTCCATCTGGGAGAGAAGGTGGAGATGGCAAGAAGCACTTGATGCCATATGAGCACAAAGCTGCATTTTCTTGCAAATGTCCATAGTACAAAGCAATGATGGGCAATGAAAATATGACAATGAAGATGTTATCCAAAGAAAATGAATTTAAATAATGAAAGCTAGTCTGAAAGGGGACATTTATACTAATAAATTAAACAATTAAATGTACAAATTTATTAGTGTTATTAGCATGGACTTGCCCTGACAGAATTGTTAGGAGAGACCTGGGCAAGCTTATGGCTGGGGCTCTCCCGTAAAATGCTTGGCAGCACTTAGGAGGTAGGACAGGCAAGAGACTGTTCCCAGTGGACTGTTTGGATATGATCACTGTGATTTGCAGGCTAAACTGAAATGGTGGACATGGCTAAGCCATGCCTGTTGACCTTCTGTCCAAAGAATGGGCCCTGGTCCTTTTTGTTTATTTATTTTCTGTGGCCAAGTGTATTGATTTTGTTATCCTTCCAAAGCATTTAGCTTCACCCTATCCTGAGCATGTCTGTGTGCTTCCCTGTCTGTGATGCATTATCTCTGCAGCCCATCTGGTAGGGAGGAGAGAGCCATTAACATTATAGAAGGGAGAGGAAGGGAGGTGGATGAAAGTGTCTGCACACCAACACACAGCAGCACGGACCAAACTGCCTCCAGGAAAGTTAACGAGGTTGAACATTGTGAAGATGAGGCATTGACCTAGAAAATGGAGCCTTTGCAGGTTCCTTGAATCAGGCCGTAGCTTCCCAGCGTGACAGCAGTGGTGTCACATCCTCATGATCCATGCTAAGCAGTGCAGATGCACCACCCGTGCTACAACCACGCCAGTGCTCATGTGGGCACACAAAAAAGTTGCTGCAGGCCAAACAAGGGTGTGATCCTTCTCCTCCACATCTGTACCTGTGTGTGTGCCTGTTACCCCAAGTACTGACGATGTGTTGGGGACCATGTCCCCTTGCCCTCTGTTGCAAGGAGCTGCCTGCTCCCAGGGTGTTGGGAGGTCAAGGAATGCACTTGGGATGGAAAAGACTACTCAGCTGGAGTTCCCCCACAGCCCACCCTGTGGGGAGTTGTTTATACAAAGAGACTTGCCCTGAATCACCCCAGGAGGCTGCAGCAGAGGCAAGGCTGGAGCTATAGTCTAACCTTAACCACCGAGCTGCCCTTTAACGCTCATCACTTATTAACAAGCACATTTCTTGAGCGTCGGCAGTGTGTTCATAGCTATTAAAAATATAAAGGAGCCATAAGCTTTTCCCTGCCCTCTGTTCCACCCGTGTCAGATAGCCACTAAAATGAAGAGGTGTTTATTTCCCTCGAAGTGTGGAGTCTTATGTCAGCTCCCAGTATAGGAAGTAATTTTGCTGGGGGTCTGATCCTGCCACAGGGGAGAGGGCTGGTGCTTTTGTTTCTGTTTTACTCTAAGCGTGGTGCCTGCACTCTTGACATACCTGGAAAATTATCCTGCTTTGCAGCCAGCGCCAGTTCCTGGCCACCCCTGCTACACACCAGGCTAAATTGGGAAACTAAACTTTTTTTTTCCTCTCGGTGTACAGCTGGCCTCCCCACCTTGCCACTCATGAATGCCTTGCTGAATTAGCTGTGATTTGGAAAATTAATTGACTTGGAGCCTACTGCTGAAGCAGCCTCAAATACAGAACACCCAAGACGCAGTGGTAGCAAGGTCAGAGGAGGTGGGAAATTTTGCAAGACAGGTAGCAAGCAATAAGCAGAGCAGAATATGGGCACTGGTAGGGAAGTGTAAAAGGAAACCATTCAGATTAGGCACAGCCATGGGAGACAAGGCAATGGGACCTTGGGAGGCTCTGGTATTTATTGGGGGAGCTGCAATGCCTGTGGCTGGGAATGCCCCTGGCTCTCTGTGGGAGGTGGGGGGTCTCCAGGGGCCTTTTGCGTCAGGCCAGAACATGAAAAAGCACCCTAAGGACCATCTCCTGTGACTGCAGAGAGCAACATCTTTGCTCTGCAAAGAAATCTTAAATAATGTAGTTTATCTCAGGCATGCCATATGCTTGGGAGTTAGTCCCTTGAGAAAAAATGGAACCAGGGCTGGGAACAGCTCCACCATGGGTTTGATGAGGGCTTCGATGCTTTTGCGCTTATTTTATGAATATTTGCAGAAAAAAAGAGCTCTCAGGATATGCCTGTAGTAAGAGTATGCCAAAACTTCATCCTACCCTGGATGGAACCCTATCAAGGTTCACCTCTTCAGAAGTATCTGAGGACTGACATCCCATGGCAGTTCCTTAGTTTCTGAAATGCTTCTGTGGAGCTGCTTTTCAGGCAGCTGTGTAAGCCTGGTCATGCACAGGGATGGTTCAGACATGTGCTGGCAGCATAACCCTTCCCATCACGGCTAGCTGGCAGATGGGAATGATTCCTGAGTGCGCTTCCATCCGGCCTGGCTTGTACGGTGAGGAGATACAGCCTCAGCCCACAGTGAATTAATCGACTAAATTAATTCACATTAATTCATGTTAACACACTAAATCCCATTAATTCCCCTCCAAGGTGGCCCAGGGGCACATGCACAGACAGTTACAGAGGCTCAGCTGACAGAGAGGTGATTCGTTAAGCTACTGTCACTCCTCTACATGTTTGAACCTTTCCTGCCCGTACCATGGGCAGGATGCTGACATTTCCCAGAGGAAAGGTATTTCTGGTGGTTGAGCAGCTGATATTTGTGAATGCCAATGCTTGTCTTTAGCCAAGCTTCAGGTACTAAGTGGAACAGAAAAAAAGTTTTTGTCTTACGCTCAGTTTATTTGTGACCAAAAGCCGGAGTTACTACCCCAGGAACAACAAAATGGGATGATGTAGGCTAATGTTGAGGCTGGGAAAAGGATACTTGCCCAGTGGGGAAAAAAGAATCCCAAATAGGTCTGAGTTAGTGACAGTTTTGTGTGGCTTTGTCAGCAAACAAGAGTAAACCAGCTTGTTCTTAAAACACCGTGCCATGGGGAAAGACACAACTGTCCCTCCAGGGCAGGAATACCAAGCCAACCTTCTTTGGATAATCCTGGGAATATGCAGCAAAGATAGGAGCAGTCTTCTGCTCTCTTCTATTCAGAAGGTGGTCTGGAATGGGAACAGTTAGGAAAAGCAACATTTCCCCTCATCATGATTTTGTCTGAATCGATTCTCCTCCTTTTTCCTCAGATATGAGGGAAGCTGAGGCACGGGACGCTTCTTGACATGCGTCGTTCATTTTCAAGAATGATGCTTGAACATTCTGTCGATGTTCACCTTGCTCTGCCTGGAGCTTTGTGGCATGTTTTAAAGCTAAACTGTGTAAATGAGTCTGGTCGTTATTGTCATGCAAAAAGAAGACAGTTTGTAGGCAGCTCCCAGCTCGCTGAACCGCAGCGGTGCGAGGCCGCGGAGCAGGGCTGTGACAATGCTGGCAGTCCAGCCCGCTGCTCAGCTCCCCACCTCGTTCCTATTCATTGCTTCTTTAGGGTAATGAAGAGCAGACTGAGGGATTGGGGTTGTTTGCTTTGAGAGGCTGTTATGAAAACCCTACTGCAATCTAATTCTGGCCTGGGCAGTGAAGGGCAAATTTTCTTAGCATCTTTGCCTTGCAAACATCCCCAAATCCACAGTGTTATACAGGTTCCTATTTATTTCTGATTTTTTAAGTGATTCATATCAAGGCAATAAGCACACATTTTTCCTAGCTCTTGTACCCATCATATCTGCATCAGATCTCATCATGGTGAATCTGAAGGGGCAGGCTGGGACAAATACCAGCTCAAATGTTCAGGAGCATCATTCTCTTCCCTTTCCCAATTGATTTCCTCATAAACAGCCTGTGCCAAAGCCTTTATGAAATTCAAGTTCAGCTTCATATTTCATTGAAAAACCTTTAAGAAAAGCCATTTTTCATACTTAAGACTTTTTCAAATCTCCTCTAACCAGTTACACTCTGCATTGTATCTTTTGAATCTGGCCATTGTCCAACGACAATCCTTAAAATCCCTTTACAGTTTTAAATGAAAATACAAGCCCTCATTTACCACTGGATCCAGCCTGAAAATAAAAGCTTAATGCCTTGACAGGCCTGGATATTTTTTTGGGTCCTAAGTCTGATTTATGGTGGTAGCCAGCAAACCAGGCTGGTGAAATATTTGCTGCTGCTCGCAGGGATCTGGAAAAATGAAGTGTGAAGTTCTGAAGAGAGCAGGCAACAGTTCTCCAGTCACTAAACACTTCCAACGAGTTGGCAGTGGAACAGAGCTGTGGTCTGAAAGATGAACCTCAAAGGAATAGGGGAGGGGAGCAATACTGTGCGCAGTGTCAAAATACTGCTGCAGCCTAAAGCTTTCCATACATTCCTGACATTGAGAGGGAAAGAGAAACATTTTCTTCAATTATTTATTTATTCTCTCTCTTTTTTTATTTTATTTTCATCCCCCTGCAGAGGTTTCACCCAAAATCATGAAAAAAATTAGAAGCAAC
This sequence comes from Anthoscopus minutus, assembly GCA_013399455.1. Lineage (NCBI taxonomy): Eukaryota > Metazoa > Chordata > Aves > Passeriformes > Paridae > Anthoscopus > Anthoscopus minutus. The sequence continues at coordinate 3,042 of VWYI01024398.1, read as the reverse complement.
AACAGGAGCATAGGAAGCTGCTTAAACCTCCCATGAAAATGTGCTGGTTAAAAAAAAAATATATATATATATGTGATCTGGTTAGGGGAAAGCATTGCTGGTGCTTCGCTCATTGCAGAGCAATCTCAATGAGCAAGGCTGTAGTGGAGCATCTCTTGCCTTGTGAAGTGCCAAAGCCCTGCAATCTGTGGGCGTGGGAGCTGTGATTTTCATTCCCATGAAAAGGGAATTTCCTAGAGGTAAAAGTGAGGTGGGGATTTTTCAGAGCGTCTTGGAATGAATCACCCCTGCATACGTTTGCCAGGTAAAACATGTGGCTGCTTTGCTTTATTTTCTTCAAAGGAAGTTAATATTCATCCCTATCGTGTAGATCATACAGAGACAGAGATAGGCTGATTAATGAGGTGTATTTCAGTGCTCAAGTTTTCAGTGATCTGCATTAGCTCCTATGAATTAATTCAGTTTCCCAGTTAATTCATGGTGAATAAAAGAGCCGGCATTGGGAGGATGTACTGTGGATAAGCCATGCCTGAAAATACCCACTCACATCTCAGAGGTGTTGCCCCTCTCCTTATTCATCTCAATCCCGTCCCAACAGCTAGGCACACCGTGAAACTAAAGATTTCCTCCCTTTGCCCGTGTTAGGCTGAACCAGCAGAGGTTTTACTGCCCTCAGGCCCAGGACAAGTCAGGCTGACTTCACCCATCAATTATGCTAATGCATGTCCAAGGAACCCTGTTGGCTTTGACATTTACATGAAAATGACAGCAGGCAAGAGTGGGGAAAATATAATCTTCTTCACATTCATGGAAATAAGGACAGGATGATTTGATTTTTATTTCATTAAAAAAAGAAAAAAGGCACACTAACTAATTTGCTTTAAAGCCGTCTGAGGTCAGAAGACGAAATGATATAACAAAGCACTGTTGTTTCCAAACACAAGTTTTTGGTTTGGGGAGGAACAACTGCACGTTCTGGTCACCTTTATGGCTGGGGCATGTTCTGCCTCTGCAGCAGCATGGTCGGGGCTGGGGAGCACCTGGGCACCAGCCTGAAGTCTAACAATGTGTATCATTACTTTTATTTACTTTTTCCTTGGTGTTACGGAACGGTTCCCTTTAAGAGCAGAAGCTTTCACAGGACGTGCTGGCAGAGAAGCCCGCCCTAGCCCAGGCGCACAAGCCCACGCAGTCTGTCACACTCAGCGCTCCGTGCCACCCACGCTCCCGCGGAGCCTCTGCGCAAGCAGGGCCCGACCTCGGCCGGGCTCGCGCAAACCGAAACCCACGGGCGCCGCCGCTCGCCCACGCGGACGTAGCTAAAACACGTCCCTCGGGTCCCACACGTCCTCTCCCTCCCCTGCCACCGCGACCTGCAAACATCCCGGCATCAAAGCGGAGAAAAAGCACAACCTGAGCTGCTCAGGGTTTTGCAGGGCTGGTCTCCTCCAGGAGATGCTGGCGGTGCCAGTCACCTCTGTTTTTATTTCACAAAAACTCGGCAAAATGCTGAATAAATCCCACTCCATCTACACCTGGTTTTGCAGGATTGTTAAAATGCTGGTGGTCACCCTTTGCTCTTTTAGCAGCTGGATAAAGAGGCTGCTTTTAAAAGCCAGCCCTATATACATCAGTCGTGGCAATAAAAAACACCCCTGTTTGTCTGGGGGGAGAGCCCAATGAACTTTGCGACAGAGGATGCTTGTTGCAGATTCTGCAGGGCATGGGTACAGATGAGGAATGTGGTGCAGCAATGCTGTCCTGTTTGGTGCCCACACTTCTCTTTCCTCAGGGCAGTCTAATCCTTTTCCAGCTACTTCACTCAGAAAGCACTGCTAGTGCCAATGAGCAGCAGAGCACTGCAGTGCAAGCTGCTGTGGTGTCTCTGAGGGAGCACCCTGAGATGTGGCATGGAGTGAATCCCTCTGGATGCATCCTTACTGCCCCTCCCCTGGGGAGGCACATCAGGGCACAGCATTGCCACAGCCCCAGGAGCATCCCTGGGCTGCAGGGTGCCCCCATCCCACCAGCATTGCCTGCCTGAGGACTTCCTCGGGACACATGCTTGCTTATGGATATCCACCCCCAATGCTCACATATACAATGGGTTTGTCTTTCAGTTTTGCTTTTCTCTTCTCTCCTCACATCCCAGGGCTCTGGGGCCCCTCTCAGCCCCCATTTACAGCTGCTGGCTTGTGGTGTGGTGGTTGCTGGCTCTGGGAGGGCTCCAGCAGATGGTTCAGCTCGCGGTTAGTGAACTTCCCACAGCAGCGGGAGCAGGAACCCACTTCCCTCGGGCTGCCCTCAGAACCCAGTGTTAGTGGAGGTGGAGAACTAACCCCAGAGGCATCAAAGGGAGACAGGTGTTTTCTGTACTAGACAACCTCAGCAGGCACCTAAACACCTCCAAAAGTGGAATTCTGGGTTTCAGCAAAGTGCCAGTTATAGATGAAAGAGTGCTGCAAAAACCCAGGAGGCTGTGAAGTGCCTTGCTGTGTGGGGAATGGAGGCACATCTGTCCCTGAACTGGGGGGGGGGATTCAGCTTTGAGCCATCCACTTCCTACACCCTCACATGCCTACAAAGCATTTCTGCAGTGCTTCATGGGCTCCAAATGCATGGCAGGGACAGTCCTCTGAAAGTCATGCCCCAAAAGGCAAAAAGCACACACAAAATTTATTACATGTGCTTTAAGTGTCCCTTCACACTGGCACTCTCAAAGGCACCTTATAAACTGCAAATCAAGTTTAATTTCTTTTTCCTGCAGTGGGGTACCCATTATGGTGGCAGTGGCCAAAATTGATGTCCATAAGAGGAAAGGCAGCTTCTACATTGAATTAAATCTGGATGGAAATTGAGATATGAAAACTATGGAATTCCTGGTTTGGCCTTGTACTGCTGAATTGTATTTTAACTCAACTGGTTTGAGGTTTCAGTCACTTTAAATGTTGGGGTGACACTCTCTGCTTGCTATGCTAGAAGTAAACTGGATTTAGTATGGGCTACAGAGGTTTCATGCTGATAACACCTGGTGATATATGA